>OY757906.1:81050086-81296947 GCA_963585895.1 Sepioteuthis lessoniana | reverse complement strand
TGGAAGGGGAACTAGAGTTTCATGTGTGTACTATCAATAAAAAGTGCCCGTACGAAAAAGTCTGGAAAACTTATTTTAATGATTCTTGTATGTATATATAATTATAAGTAGTTATTATATAGATATATTATGTATATATATTGTGTGTGTATGTAAATATTTTATGTCTTGTACTTACATTTTTCCTTATATAATTCTGTGCTTGTATAATGTGTATGTGTAAATATTATTAATAATATATACTATTATATATATAGTATATATATATATTATATATATATATATATTAGTATTATTATATATACTTCCTGTATATGCTTATATCTAATTTTTACTTTATTTCTACATATTTTTTTATTCCTGAAATCAATAGTGTTCTCTAACACTTTGACTTGTTAACTAAGTTTATCTTTATAACAACATTATCTTTATATTGTATATTAGCAATATTGTTTAATTCTGCCTTTTTTTTTTAGAGTCATTTCTCTAATTCTGTCCCATTATTATCATGTTATTCATGCTTATTGCAGTCATTCCTCCATCTGATTTCTTTCTATTTCCATTCTATGTCTCTCTCTCTCTAACATTTTCCTTTGTCAAAATTCAATATTCCTTGATCTCTCTACTACACTAACCTTCTTCTCCATCTTCAAATGCAGTAGCACTAGCAACAGGTGGATATGACACAAAGTGTTTCACATTAGTAAGGGAACCAAAACAAGGCATACTGGATTGTTAACTCCCAGCTTGAGGTAAATACCATTTCAATGAATGGAAAAAAAATGAAAACGTAAGATCTACTTAACTTGTCAACATTATTAAGGTTTGATAATATGCCTGTGTTTAAAACAAATATACATTTTTGCCATCAATATTCTTCTTTCTACCAGTTGTTTGTGGGGGTTTTTTGCTTATAGGTAGAGTTTGATCAATTTAATTTGATACTTTCAGTTCAGAAGTTTCAAATGTTGAATTATTCATTGACGAGATTGGACATCAATAATGTTTTTTGATTCTCGCTTTTCAAAATCTGTCATAACACAAAAACTTTGTCATAAAGAAATCTGGTTGATATTAATCAATTTTTATGCAAATTGTAGACATTTGGTATTATATACTTTTATGCAATATATTTTCCTTTTAAAATATCTAAGCTCTGAGCATAAACATTTTTTTTTACGAAAAGAAAACATCAAATTCCAGTGTTTTTAAAAGATACATCTATCCAAACTATATATAAAAGCTTGATTAAAGTACTAAGTCTAATGTCTAGGTCAAGTTCATTTTTAAACATTAAGTCCTTTGAATAGCTTTTTTAACAGTTTTTTCATTTTTATTTTTATCATAACACTATTTTTCTTTTTATTTTATAGAAAAACATTTAAGACAAAGTGAAATTATATTAGTAGAGCATAATTTTAATATAATAAAATTAAAGTGAGATATAACAAACAACATGATGTAACTACATATTGTTAAATAAGTATTACAGGAAAATACAAAGATGCGAGGCAGCATATTATATATATTAATATTTTTTTCCATGATATAAAAATGAAATTCCATTAAATATCTTTAATACTTGATTAACATTTGCTAACGCATTTTTTCTATAATTTGCCATAATACTTATTAAAATAAACTATTTTGGTTTTTGTAATGATCTACAGGATTTTTTTTTCTGTTATTCTTTTATATACATTTCTGGTTGATTAATAGATTCATTTTAGAGGTTTTGTGAATGTGTCTTCAGATGCAGTCTTAGTGTAGTTCTTTATGGATTTTGGGGAAATATGCATTTAAAAATATAGGTTTTAGAGTTTTTAGAAGAATTCATTTTGAAGTCAGTAACATCAGTGGTTTTTAAAAGGCCTTTTTCATAGTCAACTCAAACAATTCTTTTCAGGTCAATATATATATATTGTAAAACTAAAAAAATTTGAATATGTATCTTCTTCTCCCTCTCTCTCTCTCTTGCTCTTCTCTCTTTCTCTCTCCCTCTTTCACTCTCTTACTTCTCACACTCAAAAAAAAAAAAAAATTAATTATAATAATAATAATAATAATAATAATAAATAATATAAAAAAAAAAATTGTGTAAAAAAGGAGTTAAAAAATACTCAATGCTTTTTTAGTAAAAGCAGGTTTAAAACCTAAAGTAATAAATCATGTTCTCACATAACTCATTATGTTGCTCTGAGTTTCATATGTCACCACACTCATTGGAAAGAAAAGAGTTTATAAGCAGCTTGGCTTCCATATTTTTCAAGAAAAATTATATATATATGTTTTTATATTATATATATATGTATGTATGTTTGTATATATACATATATATATTATATATATAATATATATATTATATATATAGTATAATATATATATAGTATATATATATACAAACATACATACATATATTATATATATAAAAACATGTTTGGTTAAAAGATCACAGATTGTTTCCTTTTCAAAATCTTCACGTGAAGATGTTCAGGTCTTCTTGTTATTTTTCTTATGTCTGGGGTCAAGATGGTGAAGAAAGTACCCCATACTAGCCCAAGTACTTTCCACCATTTGGCCAGTCATCCACAGATTTTGTGTTTGGTCGTTTATTGCTGTGAGTTTTATTTATATTTATTTGAAGTGTTTCTTTTTAACAGATGGTGTTGGCTCATTCTGTAAGGGTGGGTGGTTCGTTATTGAATATATTTAATAAAATACTTGAAGCAGTAACTATAGGGGGTGTCCCTTTGGAGTAATGGTTAAAGTGCTGGACTGGGGAATCATAGTACTATGTGAATTCAAACTCCTGTCCTGAGCGTATTACATTCACTTTCGGACCAATACCCTTGGGAAAGGTATGAACCCCCTTATCTTCCTATCTATAGGTTAAATAGTACCCCTACTGTCCTTCTCAAAGGATGGAGTTGGCATTAAATAACCTGAGATGGTTGATATGCCATTAGATAACAAACAAATAAATAAACAAGCAATAACTATAAAAATAAAAAATCTACCCTAAATAAAATAGCATTCAACATTGGTATTAACATAAACATATTCAATAACCCTAACAGAATGAGCCAACCCCATCTATTAAAAAAACAAAAACATCCAAATAAATATGAATAAAACTCACAGCAACAAACAACCTAACACACCACTGAGGATGACCAATGAAATGGTTAAAAACGCTTGGGTTAGTATGAGGTACTTTTTTCACCATCTTGACCCAGACATAAGAAAAATAACAAAACTCAAATGTCTTCACTTGAAGATTTTGAAAAAGGAAACAATCTGTGGTCTTTAACTGAACATGATTAGATAACGACTTGTTGCCTAAGTATAGAATATATATATATATATATATATATATATGTATATTGAGAGAGAGCCCTGGACCAAAAAATAACAGAAAAAAACAATTTTTGAATTGAACCATATTTTATTATTGCAACAAATTTTAAAGAAACTACAATAGTTTAGACATATGAGGATCATTAAATAAGTTTCCAGATTTTTTTTGTATGGGCACTTTTTTTGATAGTACACACATGAAACTCTAGTCCCCTTTGAAGTATTCTCCTCCGGCTGCAATGCACTTGTATCGTTACAACTTCTGGAAGGCCCCATCAAAGTTCTATTGTGTGAGCGTGTCAATGACCTTCGTCACAGCCTCTTTCATCTCCTCAATTTTCTCATAACGACAGCCTCTGAGCTTAGGGAATAAGCAAATGTCACCAGGAGCAAGGTCTGGACTATAGGGAGGGTGAGGAACTGTCTTAATACCCATCTTGATCAAATAGTCTGTGACAAGGATAGAGTTGTGGACTGGTGTATTGTCCTGGTGGAAATGCCACTGACCCGATTTGAAGAGTGCTGGCCTCTTCTGATGGAATCTCTTCCTGAACCCCCTTATGACCTCAACATAGTAACCCTAACCCTAACCCTAATTCTAACTGTTTGGCCAATCAAGTCTGGTGTATTGACTTCCTTACACCTCCTACACTTCTCACAGACTCCATACCTTCCTTGAATCTCTTATGCCACTCAAAAACTGATGCTCGATTCATGCAAGATGCTCCAAAAGCAGTCTGAAGCATTCCATATGTTTCTGTGGCACTTTTTCCAAGTTTGAAATGGAATTTTATTGCATATCATTCTTCTAAAGTGTCCTCACGTCCAGATTGCATTTTTGAAACTCACCAGCTGTGACAATCAGGCTTTAGTAGGGTGTATTCCAATTCCTACTGTAGCTGTTCATTTGAACATGAGATCATAAAAATTGGTCAGTCATCTCATAAGATGTATATCAATAACATAGTGAATTTTCAAGAGTCTATGACAATTTTAAATGCCTGTACAAGAAAGTCTGTAAACTTATTGAATGTACCACATACATAGGAAGAGATTATTTTCCTTGATCATTGTTGTCAAAATTCTCTAAGTTGTAGCAAAAAGTCATTAACAAAGGACTAAGCAAAAAACTGGACATTAAACCAAGGAAAAGGAAATTCTAAGAAACTTTCGATTTTTCAATATTTCTGAGAATCTTCTTTTTAGAAAATTATCACTTTTCACTAAGTGGGTTCATACCTTTCGCAAGGCTATTTGTCCTAAGGAAAACATAACAGTACAATTAGAGTTTGAACTCACTTATTTTGAAGCCACAACCCAGCACTTTACCTATTATGGGAATAATGGCAATAAACTAGTACTCTCCACTCTCTTGAACTTTTTAGCTGGAGCGTCACTATCAGATGCAATAACCTTAGTTGAGGGTGACCCGAAGGCTCTCTTTTCAATAGCTACCACACAGAGGTGTAGGGGAGGGTGCTACTCCTTTCCCTGGATTGCTCTACTTTACTCTTGGTCCCTACCTTATATTGCTGAGTATTAAGCAAGGAGGCATCAAGTACCATTTTTTGAGTCTTTGGTATGAGTTGACCTCGGATTGAACCCCGGTCTCGTGGACCATTGGCGAACACTCAACTCATTAGGCCAATCAGATGCAGTTTAGAGTTATGCCTTGGTCACCCCACTTTAAAGGCACTATTGTATCTAAAAATATAAGTTGCAATTTAGTTAATTGCAAAGAAAAGCATTAAGTTCCTATTTACCCAACACATTTGCCATGGACAGGATATGACACAAGGTCAAATATTGAGCATCTCTGTTAGGAACAAACTCACTATTTAGTCGAAATGGATCTGTGAGATGAGCTTTTAAACCATTACACCATTATGGAATGCCCAAGCAAAGCATAAAGTAGTGTATATAATCCAAGGAGAATTGTTTTACAATTGTTATAACTTTGATATTTTCATTTTACCCAAATAAGAAATAAATTCTTATTTTTAAGGACAATGATCTGAGTTTTAATTTGATGAGATATCAGTTTTCTTCGCTTAAAGGTCAATAACTCTTGGTCATTAAGCTCAATGTTAAGTAACATCCTATTTACAGAAATTATATTATAATTGATTGCTATTATATAAATAAATAAATGAAAAGGTTGTACTCTATAATTAGCACTTAATAGCTATATGCATTGAGAAATTTTAATAATTGAGGTGAATGTGAATGTAGACTCTATCGTATTATTGTTAAGTTGCAAATTTGATTAGAAATTAATTTATTCTCTTGGAGTATTTTAATGCAATCTTGCCATGATATACCATTTTTTTTATGATATGATAAGATTCTTTCAAATAATGAAGCATTATAACACACACACACACACACACACACACACACACACACACACACACATATATATATTGATATTCTTAGATCTAGCTCCAAAATAATATTTTATATAATATATAATGATATATAATATTTTTATACATATATATTTTTTATTCTGAACACTGTCATTCTAATTACCATTAAAATTATTATTTTCATTATAACAATTAATCATTAATGATTAAATCACTTATAAAAAAATAAAATGAGTTTATTATTACAATCATTGCAAATTTATCATTATTATTATTACTTATTTTCAAATTTTTCACACCATCATTTGCCAATGGTTTCTCAATGGAGTTTGCGTGACAGCAAGTCTCTCAAGTCTCCAGGACTCTTCTCAGTATTCTGGCCACTCTCAATAATGCTGTAGTTTTGATGTTCTCCGCTTGTTTTCTTATTTCCAAGTCCTCCAGTCCTTGTACTAGTCCTTTGGTGACTGTACCAAGAGTACCAATTACTATTGGTGTAACCGTCACTCTAATGTTCCACACTCTTTCCAATTCCCTAGCAAGTTCCAGGTACTTGTCCTTCTTTTGGTTTTCTTTCAGTTTTACTCTGTGGTCAGATGGGACAGCAAAGTCCACAATTCTGCAAGTTCTCCTTTTTTTGTTGATTATTACAATGTCTGGTCGTCTGGTGAAGATTAGGGGATTCATTTGTATCTCAAAATCCCAGAGGAGTTTGTGAATCTCATTCTCTAGAACAGATTCTGAGTTGTGTATATACCACTTGTTTGTATGGTTAAATTTAGATTTCTTGCACAATTCTCAGTGGATCACCTTGCCCACCCAGTTGTGTCAAGTCTTTTACTCTTTCTGGGCTAATTTGCTGTGTTCACTTATTATGTGTTTGATTGTTTCATCTCTAGCACTACATAACCAACATTTGCTGTCTTGTTGTGTCTTATCTATTCTTGCTTTGATATGATTGGTCCTTATGGCATTGTTTTGTGCTGCTATTAGAAAAGATTCAGTTTCTCTCTTAAGGTTTTCCTTTCTTAGCCACGTCCACATTTTCTTGTGTGAGATGCCGCTTGTTAGTCCCTTAAAACGTCCATAGAGTTGTTTTTCATCCCATTTTTGTTTTCAGGTTATTTCCATTCTGTTAGTCCTCGTGTGGTCAGTGTTGTTTCTGGTGGCTGTAATCAGTCTTCTTCTGTGCTTTTCTATGTAGTCTTCAAGTCATTGTATCGATGTGTCAGTGCTGTCTTCTTCCTTCTTTTCTTGACTCAAATAGTCTGTCAATGTCATTTCTGGGATGTAATGCCTTATGCATGGTCATTAGTTTTTTTTGTTCTCCGGTCCATTTGTTTAAGATCTTCTCTGGTCCACTTCAAGAATGGTCCCAATTATCTTATGAAGGGGACAGCCCAGGTATCTCTTTTATAAGGTTCCTGCTGTATAGTTTTGTATTGAGGAGATTTCTCATTCTCCTGAGATATTCTGTTTAAATTTTTTCTTTCATCTGTACTTGCTTGATGGCGTCAGCTTCCAATATTCTCAAGTATTTTGGTTTCTTTTTCTCCAAGCATTCTAATTTTTTCATAATTTGGTTGTTCTATTCCATCCATCATGTGTCGTTTCCCACTTTTCATTACCGTTATTACATCCTCAATAGTACCAATAGTAACACTGATACCTTTGATTTTATTCTACTATTGTTGTCACTATCAATTTTTCTATTACTAACATTTTTCATATGAGTTTAAATCTATTTTTATGGTGACATTTAAAAATTAGTTCATTACATTTATTTAATAGTTGGCTAGATAATTCATAACTAATGATGCTTATTGAAAGAATATTTTCATAATTTTTCCTCTCTATTATGTGATGGCTATCTGAAAAGTTTGGTTTCTCATATGGAGTGACCAGCTGAAATAGATTTATAATTTCCAAATGATGGTCTGTTGAGTTTTCTTTCTATTATATATATATATATATATAAGAACTATTTCTTTTTTTCTACACACATGAATGTCTGTATTAACCAACCCCTCCACAGGGATAGGATGCAATACAAGGTCAATTTTAAGCAGAGTTTAACAGGTTTGAATTCAGAGTTTTCCTTTTCCTAGACTGGTTGCCTAACCAAGGCTAAAGAACCCAGTCTGCCCTACTATTTACCCATAGCTGGAGGGAGAATAATTGAATTCTGTACACATGAATGTAGGTTCAACAATAAATCTAAAGTCTCCTCTCTCTCTCTCTCTCTCTCTCTCTCTCTTTCTCTCACTATATATATATTGTCATTCATAGACTATTTTGTTGTATCATAACTCTTCAGTGTAGCTAGACCCACAAGATACATCAAGCTGAGATTGAAACCTGTCTGACTTTACGTCAATCGGATATCTTACCTCAGAACCATTGTCACTCTCAGCGTAAGTGAAGGAATTTTTTAATGTATTTTTTACATATAAGTTAACGGCTACCTGGAGTGCCCAATTCATGAGAAGAGCTGTATCTAATGAACTCTTAAAGTCTATTATTTGAATTTTCATATTAATCTCACAATCATCAAGTAAAAATATTTCCATCTGATGATTGTATGATTTTAAGAATTCATAATTTGAATATTTTAGGTTTTAAACCTGCTCTGTCAATAACAGCGAGCACATTTTTATCTGCATCTTTTTCTTGTTAGCATTTCTCTTATTTATATATATATATATATATATATATACAATTTTATATTTTTAATTTTTTTTATATCTAAAGTTTTTATATTTTTCATATATACATATTATATATTCATTATATATATTTTTTTCAACACAATCACCTTTCTTATAAAATGCACTTAAACAAATGCTTTTCTAGACCACATTATACAGTGATAATTGCGAATAAAAATTTACCTAACAGCTGTCTCAAGCTACATACTTTTTGGTCCACTCTCCAATATATATATATATATATATATATATATATATATATATATATATATATATATATATATCACAATAGTCATCCACAGACAGATCTGTTTCGTTCTATCAGAACTCATCAGTGTGGCTAGACAGTATCTTAATTTTTAATTTTTTAGACAGTATCTTAATTTTTAATTCTTAATTAATTTTTAATTCTTAATTTTTTTAGCCATATTTGTTATGAGTATATATATATATATATATATATATATATATATATATATATACTCATAAAAAATATGCCTTCTGGACTCAGATATATTGGTTTTCATGTGATAGAATATATTAAATTAGAATGACTAATGAAACTAAATAAGTATGCAAATAAGAAGATTACAGTTTGTTTTGTTTTATCTTAATTGATTTCTATTTAGAATTATACATAGAATTGCTTATAAAACATTTTAGAATAAAACAATAATATTATAAATCAATAGCATAAAATAATTATCTATTAAATCCAGTTTTTTAAAATCATATGTAAGTTGTCCAGACTATACACTATATAAATCTTTATTTAGGATTACAGTTAATTTTTTATTTCCACAACTTAATTATTCTTTTTTTATCCATGTGTCTGTTGATATTTAAAGAATATTAATATTGAGCAAAGCAAAAAAAAAAAAAGAAATTAATAGCCTTTAACTTTGCTTGATATTGATATGTTAAATTTATTTGAAACAGAGGATGTATAATCAAAGAATAGAAGTGTGGGTACTAGCTCTTCCCATTTCTACTTGATTTCATTGTTAAATTTTCCTAATTTAACTAAATTAAACAGTAAAGAATAAATTATTTCTTTTTGTTAATGGATTTATTTGAAAATTCATTAATGGAGTTTTCGCTCATATTCATGAAAATAGGACCAAACAATTATAAACCAATTATATCAAGCAAATATTTATTAAAATCAAATTTTATGATTATTATGCAAATTAGCCTTTCCACTCATACTCTAAACCACTATTTAGTTGTATATATAAATTCAATTGTATGTTATTAGTATGTAGATAAGGCCAACAGCATTAATTTGCTGTAAGCTTTTTTTTTTTTACATCCCCAGCTTTTTAGCTGGGCCTTCTGGCTGTCATGCTGAATGGGCCTCTACCATCATTGGCAGACTCAAGGTTGAAAGGCCGCCGGCTTTAGCTGGGCCTCCTTCAGGTGGGTGAGCTGCATCATTGACACCTTTGTCTCCCTTGTATAGCACTGGACCTTGCTGTCCAGTTTAAGTTATAATCAGGCATACGTGCCTGGACCTAGATTTTGGTACATGTCCAGCTAGGCTCATCAGGCCCACATTGCACTAAATGGGCCAATGACCAGCATAGTCCAGCAGAGCTCAAGCCTCAACTCGTGCCCGACCTTCCCCTCCCCTAAACCCCTACTATAATCGACCTTTAGGTCATTGACTTTGTGTCAAGTCCTGTCTGGGGGGAGGCAGAGGCAAATATCAGCATATGTGCCTGGACTCAGATTTGTGTCCAAGTTCAGCTAGGCTCATCAACCCCACATTGCACAAAGTGGGTTGATGACTAGCATAGTCCAGCAGGGCTCCAGCCTCAGTTCGTGCCCAACCTTCCCTTCCCCTAAACCCCTACTATAATCATCCTTCAGGTCATTGACCTTGTGTCAAGTCCTGTCTGGAGGTAGGCAGAGACAAATATTTAGTATGTAGATAAGTATTAATAATATAACATAATTTTTTTGATAATTGAGACTTAAATAAAAATAAAATAAAAAAGAATGCGATGTATAATAACTTATGGAATTGTGACATCAGTGGTGACATAGTTTCAGTTACAGACAGACAGACATAATCTCCATCATAATAAGATAAGTACACAGATAATGCAGACATAGTCTAAATCCTAATGATAAAAAAAGCATTTATTTTTTACCAAAAACATTTAATCTTACATAGAATCTCCAACTTTCTAAATGCACTTTACCCCATGTTCTTTCATAGATGTCATAGATCCAACATTATACAGGGAAATTTTCAATCAAAGTTATGTCTGGGTACAAAATTATGAAATATAACCTTATATATAAAGAAAAATCCAGACAGAATAATTAGTGAATATATCTATTCACCCATATTCTAATTAAACATACTTTCAAGGTTTTCTCTTAAAGATGAATCTTTAAACTGTTAAGAAGCAGGAACCACCCTGTTTCTTTCATTCAAAGCATTTCTATTCATTTCCTAAGAGGATGAAAACTTCAAATTGCAGTTAAAACAAATCAATTGTGCTTACATGAGAATCAATGGATTTGTGTAGATTACATGAAGAATTACTGATAATTTGGTCACAGCTTGGTTTTTACTACTGTTTTTGTTTAGTTTTTTTTTTTATGCAAGTGATCATGTGACCAAGCCAGTTTACTTGTGTGCTAATCTTCATTAAAAAAAGTTCTCATTTTCTTCTCCACCTGTGAGATACATTTGTTTTGATTTCAATGTTTTTCTCAGGGCTTTTGTAACAAAAGTCAGACTCAGTGATTGTTCTCTTCAGTTTTATTTTACTCATGTTGACTTGCTGAGCTGATACAGGTAGGTGGAAACAGCCTCATTTGATGTCATAGTATTTGACATTGTTAATTATTATAGAGAGTTACTTGTACCTCTAACCAAAAGTTGATAATGTTGCTTTCTATTGCTAAGTTATCATTTTAAGTTTTCTTATTTTTATATTCAAATCAGTGTAATGATTTTAATTTACATCTCTGAAATGTTTTCCTTTGTTTTTGAAAAAGTTAGGTTTCTTTTTGGATATACCAAATATAAATATATATATATATAGAATTATTCGGTCCAGTTAAACCAGAGTTGGGAGTAATTCCTTCAGGACAAGAAAATCATTCAGGAGCTGAATATTTAAATTTTCCTGGTAGAGAGCTCAATGTAATAAAACGAGGAGGTAACTCTCCCCCCACCGTGTCTATTCTGTTTTATTTATCCATTAGATCTGAAGAAGTCCTGTTATATTTTTCTTGGTGTTTTTGGTTCACATCAGAAACGAAAAACAGGATGGAAATAAATTTATAATCCTAAAATAACCGGTCTTTGGTTTTTTCTTTAAAGATATATATATATATATATATATATATATATATATATATATATATGTTACTATAGTGTAGACATAGAGTCAATGGTACTAAGTGATTGTCAGTTTCTCGTCTATGTGATCATTTGTCATAGAATAGATGAAAAAGTGACTGTCATCATCTTCCTGCACCACTTTCCCAAAAGATGTGGTTACAAGAAACAATGAACAACATTTGAGATTCAAATACTGTGAAAGTTTCAGAGGATCAAGTAGTTTTTACTTTTATTGTTATTTTTTGACTCCTTGAGAGTTTTTCATACAAGTGGTTTTTCACTGAACTCAAGTGACAGCAAGTCTCCTCAGGACTTTTCTAAGTATTCTTGCTGCTTTTTATAACTTTGCAAACTGCATACAGATTCTTCCTCTGATCTCCAGATGACTACTACTACTACTACTTCAATAATAATAATAATGATGATAATGATAATAAGCCTTATAATATGAGGTCTATTATTGTGATAACTAGTTCACTTTTACAATCAAGAAATGACAGCAACATAAAAGTGATTTGACAGTTTGTTTTTTTAAATACCAAAATATTCATGTTGCTATTCTATGTTGTATTTTTTTACTTTGTTTATATTTAATATTTTTAAAAGTTACACAGCAATCAACATTCCTATTGATATTGCCAGGGCATCATAGACAGTTATAAGATCCCTGAATATTTTTCCTATAATTAACATATTTTTCAAAATCATTACTGGAAGATGCTCTCATAGAGTGAAACTTAATATTAAATATATAAACACACCACCAAATTGTTTTTTTACATATTACTTCTGTTCGATATACCATAGTTTGGAAAAAGTTCTAAACCTCACCGTGTAAGAAGAACTATAGCTGAACATTTTTGTTGTGACAACACATTATCAATTCTTTTAAAACTAGAAAAAATAATTTAGATTTCTGTTTTAATTTCTGTGCAGGTATTGCCTTTACAAAGATGAGGGGTGTGTGACAAATTTTAAATCTGGGTATGGCTTAAAACTTTTTGAACAAGCTGTGTGTGTGTGTGTGTGTGTGTGTGTGTGTGTGTGTGTGTGTGTGTGTGTGTGTGTGTGTGTGTGTGTGTGTGTGTGTGTGTATATAATTAAAATGAAGGTTGCACCATTTATAAATAAAGAGTGCTCAATATTGGTGACATAGATGTAAATCTATTTGAATAACATACATACAGAGTCAATGGTGCTTAGTGACTGTCATTTTCAAGACTAACACACACACACACACACACACACACACACACACACACACACATACATATATATATATATATATATATATATATATATATATATATATATATATATGTGTATGCATGTATGTATGTATGAATTTTTTCTCTTTTCAAATTATACACTTTGGTATATTTGCCAATTAAGAGTGCTTAATTTTGGTCATAGAGCATGTATATCTAAGTTAGGATAGCAGAGACATAGAGTAAATGCCTCTATGTGACAGTCAGTTTCTCACCAATGCAATCATGACTGTAATTTACATACATATATATATATATATATATATATATATATATATATATATATATGTATATGTATATGTGTGTGTGTGGGCTTTCTTTGTTTAATGGAATATAAACTATCAAGGGTTATTTAATGCCAAAAACATCCTTACAGTAGAACAGCAGTGATACTATTTAACCCATGGTTGAGGGATAAGGAGGTTAATATCTTTCCCAAGAGTATTAGTTTGTAAGTTAATGTAATAGCATGACTGGAGTTTGAACTCGCTTACTTCAAGTCCACAGTCGAACACTTTAACCATTATGCCACAGGGACTCCTCTCTCTCTTCCTCTCTCTCCCTCTCTCTCTCTCTCTCTATATATATATATACACACACAAATATAGTATTTTGTATATGAATAGGTTATTATAATTATTTATTCTTTCTTTGTTGTTTGATACAACCATTTCTTAAGTCTCTTATCTGAGATCTGAAGTATGTGAAGGTTTTTTAGGAAGTTATAAGGAATATTTGATTGAGAGAGTTTTTCTTATTATGTTAGCAGTACTCATTAGTCTGATCTTTTGTATTTCAAATAAAGATGGATTCTTGGGATTTTCCTAATGTTTGTATCAGTATTCTTCAGAATAATTCCTATCATTTCTACTACTGCTACTGGAAATATGGTTGTATTTAAATTCCACATTCTTGCAATTCCTACTTCCCATTTTTTATGTTTCGAAATTTTATTGAAGTCTTTTGCTAAGATGTTTTTTATCAGTTAAGATAATCATGTCAATGAAATAGCATTTATTTTTTAAAAGTATTTTTACTATATCTGGGCAGTCATTACCTTGTATAACTGATTGGTATTTATGGTGAAGTCTGAAATATTATTATTATTATTATTATTATTATTATTATTATTATTATTATTATTATTATTATTATTTTACTCTTTTGAAAGTTTTTCATACTTGTGTTAGCTGATGGTTTCTCAGAAGTTTGAGTGACAGCAAGTCTCCAGGACTTTTCTCAGTATTCCAGCCAATTTTAATTATTGTATAGTCTGAATGATCTCTACTTGTCCTCTGATTTCTAAGTCTTCTAGTTGATTTATTAGTCCTTTGGGGATTGTCCCAAGTGCACAAATTACAATTGGTATCACTGTCACCTTCATGTTCCATATTTTTTTTAGTTCACAAGCAAAGTCTTGATATTAATCTCTCTTTTCACTTTCCTTTAATTTTACTCTGTGGTCTGCTAGAATGGTGAAGTCCATTATACGGCATGTCCTGTTTTTTTTTTGGTTTTTTTGTTGACTATCTTAATTCTAGTCATATAGCCAAGATTAGGTAATCTGTTTGTGTCTCAAAATCCCAACTTTGTGTGTCTCATTTTCCAGGATAGATTCCAGGATCACTACAAATGTGAATCATATCAAGATTACTTGAAATAACTCAGTAGACTTCTTTCAAGTTTTTCCTGTCAGCGTTAGCTGATGAACTTTCTCTGGAGTCTGAGTGACTGTGAATCTCCTCAAGTTTCCAGAACTCTCCTCAACATTCAAGTGGATCTCAACAATGGTGTAGTTTGGATTATTATTATTATCATTATTGATATTATTGATGTTGTTGTTATTGTTATTATTTTACTCCTTATAAGTTTTTCAAATCAGTTTCAACTGGTGGTCTTTCACTGGGTATGAGTAACAGCAAGTCTCCACAGTTCTCCAGTACTCTTCTGATTATCCAAGCCAATTTCAACAGCACTGTCATCTGTATAGTCTCAATTCTATCTGATTTTCAATTCCTTCAGTTTTTTTTCCAATCCTTTGGGGATTGTTCCAACCACACCAACTACAACTTGTACCACCAACACCTTAATGTTCCACTGATGTTTCAGCTCTCTGGCAAGATATTATAATTGTTGCTATATTCTATATAAGTTTTGGTTTGGTTCTTTTGTTTAATGGCATATCAACCTTCTTGGGTTTTTTAATGTCAAAGCCATTCTTGTTGAAGAAGATTAGTAGTAAAATTTAACCCATAGCTGGGAGTTAAGGGAGTTCATACCTTTCCCAAAGGTATTAGTCTGACAATGAATGTAACAGCACAATTGGAGTTCTAAATCATTTACTACTATGTCGCAGTCCAGCATGTTGGCTCAAGGACTCCCTTCTATAAATTTTCACAACCGGCTCATTGGCCTAGTAGGTAGAGTGTTCGACAATGGTCTGGGAGACCTGGGTTCAATCCCTGGTTGCATCATACCAAAGAAAGTAAAAAGACAGCAAATACAGTGTTATCAATCAGAGCTGGAGCCTTTGATATAGTCTCCAAGAACCTGGAAAAGTGAACGGTTGAACTGGAGATCAAAGGATGAAATGAGACCAATGAGACCACTGCACTACAAAAATGAACCAGGATACTTAGAAGAGTCCTGAAGATCTGAGAAAACTAAGACTTCAGTGAAAAACCACCAGTTAGAGCCAGTGTGAAAAACTTGCAAGAAGTAGATTCATAATAATATTAATAATATTATTCAACATGTCAAGAAAAAAAGGAGTAAAATGACTCACTGGCAGTAAAGATGGTGTGGACGCATCAATACAGAGACTCAGAGACTACATGAAAAAAGCAAAGAAATACTAATAATAGCAACTAGAAACAGCTTAGATGATCAACAGAACAACTAAGAAACAGAAATGGGAAGAAAAATAACTGTATGGATATTTCAAGCATCAAATTAACAAAATCTCAGATGAAAAGATGTGGACATTGCTACAGAAAGGAAACTTTAAGAGAGAAACTGAATCTCTTTTAATAGTAGCACAAAACAATGCCATTAGGACCAACTATGTTAAAGTGAAAATAGATAAGATGCCATAGAATAGCAAGTGTAGGTTATTTGATGGTAGATTAAATGCCATAAGAACCAATCATATCAAAGTGAGAATAGATAAGACACAACAAAATAGCTAATGTAGGTTATTTTATGATGGAGACAAAATAATCAATCACATAATAAGCAAATCCAGCAAACTCATACAAAAAGAATACAAGACTAGACACAACTGGGTGGCAAAGGTGATCCACAGGGAATTGTACCGGAAATTGAAATTTGAGCATATTGCCAATGGTATATACACAAACCATAATCTGTCCTGGAGAATTAGGCACACAAATTTCTTTGATATTTTGAGAAACAAATAGATCACCTAATCCTGGCTAGAACATCAGACCTAGTAATAATTAAAAAAAAAAAAAAAAGAGAACCTATGGCATAGTGGATTTCACCGTCCTGGCCAACAACAGAGTGAAAATCAAAGAAAATAAAAAAAGAGATTAATACTTAGATCTTGGCAGAGAACTAAAAAAGATATGGAACATGAAGTTGACAGTGATACCAATAGTAATTGGTGTTCTTGGAATGATTCCCGAAGGCTTAGTAAGAGGGCTCTCAGATTTAAAAATTGGAGGATGAGCCAAGATCATACAAACTACGGTGTGAGTAATTTTGAACAAGTCCTGGAGGCAACACCCCATAAAGAAGCAGCTGTACAGCCACTTACCTCTCATCACAAAAACTATCAAAGTTAGACGAACTAGACATGCGGGAGGAACACTGCTGGAGAAGCACAGACAAGCTCATAAGTGATGTTCTCCTATGGATCCCCTCACATGACCAAGCAAAAGCAGGGAGACCAGCTCGAACCTACATACAGCAGCTCCGTGAGGATATGAGATGTAACCCTGAGAACCTGCCAAAAGCAATGAACGATCGGGAGGAGTGGCGAGAGAGGGTCAGGGATATCCGTGTTGGTGGCACGACAAGATGATGATGATTTCTGAGGTTGGCCAGAATACTGAGAAGAGTCTTGGAGACCTAAGGAGTTTTTCTGTCGCGCAGACTCTAGTGAAAGACCATCAGCAAATGCTGGTGTGAAGTAATATAGTTATAATAATCCTTGCTTTGTGGCTGAAATAGTTGTGTATTTCACCTTAATGGCAGAGATAAAATAAAAGTGAAAATTTTGAATGCTGATTTTCAAGGCAAACACTCTTCAACTTGGTTGCTTAAGGCAGCTCAGTCTTTTTTCATATATTTCTCCTCCCCTCATTTGCATTTATGCCATATTAAACACATTATTGTCATCAAGTTGTGTTTATAGCACAGACTTTGCTGACTTTCTCACACCAGCCATCCCTATTATCCATCACACTTAGCTGATCTTCTAGACTGCATCCAGTGTCTTCACAGAGCTGATGTATGTCATTCTTTGCTGGTCAGCCAACATCAATGTGTAGGAGTCCATAAGAGAATGTCACTTATTAGTTTATCCTTACTTCTCCAACAGTGCTCCACATGTCTTCTTCTACTCACTTGGATGATTTGTGAGATAAGAGGTGTGTAGCTGTATAGCTGCTTCCAGGAGTTATTCAAAACAGCATCCAGTATTCTTGTGTAATTCCGATCTAGCTTTTTATGCTCCACCTGAATGTGAACAAAATGCTTAGAGAAAAAGCTTGATGATGCTGAGTAAATATTTATAATAGGTTCTTTATTTTTATTTAATCTTAAAAAATAATCAAATTTGTATTGTATATCCAATTATAAATACTGACATCAGCAGTAGTAGCCAATAAAAGTAATAATTAAGGATTAAAATGGTGGTTGCTAGGAACTTTGTAAAAATAAAAGTTATGATTCTGGGAAAATTATAATGATTAGAACTCTAATGATAATTATACTTTCTAAAAAGAAAATTAGACTATTTCACCTCTAGTAATGGACAACTTCATGTAATGAGTGACTCCTAATTTTTTAGCTCCAAAAAGGTGTTTTTATCATATATTGCATGTAATGAACAAACCCAAACTTTTGGCAAAAAAAATGCTAGACTACAAAAATATTTTTACAACATCCAATGACATTAAGAGAAAACATCCAAACACTAATTTTAACTTTCAAAACTACTGTAATACAATCAAAATCAATGCAATATCATAAATATACAACTTAGCCTAGACCATGATGTAGCTTACCATGTTTACTTGGAAGATAATGAAGTTTTTACATAACTATGTTTACTATTTATAATATTTGTACATATTAAATGAACAGATGTTCTAAATAGTAGACAATGTTTAGTAAAAACTTTATCATCTTAACTAATAGCCTTTCTTTAGGCTGTACAGGGACACATTGGATCAAAGTAACGATAAGGTTAGGCCTAGAAAGAAGGTAATCTTCAATGTTTCAAAAAATCTCGTGTAATGAAAGAACCCTTTTTAAAATGAAAAATTAGTCATAAAAAGCCATTCACTACATGAGAATATATGGTAATTAAAAATTATAACCAATCATATTGTTTTTACAAATATAGTTAGAATGTTGTAAATTGACTTACCATGACCAGAAAATCCAGCAAACACTTGTGCACAGCATACTGAAACACTGGACAGCTGTTTCAACCTAATTAGGTCTCATCAGCAGTGTACACTGTGATCTCCCCCTCTGAAGATCGAAGCACTGTTAATTTAGCATTGCTTGTGTGTGATGTGGACTGATAGCTCAGTGATAGAGTTTCAGCTCTGTGGTTGCTGGTTCGATCTCCCCCATGGGAGATCATGGTACACACAGCTGATGAGACCTAATAAGGTTGAAACAGCCGTCCAGGATTTCTGTATGTTGTGCGTAAGTGTTTGCCGGATTTTCTGGTCATGGTAATTCAATTTACAATATAATTCCTCTACTTAAAAAAGAAAATGTACATAATTAGAATGTTTAAGACTTAGTTGAGTTCAGAGAGATTTATTAGATAGCAATTCAAAAGACAACACATTCATTTTACCGAAGAATATCTATGATATTTAATCACATTAAACAAGTCCTGGTGACAACACCCCACGAGACTCCAACTATACGGACACTTGCCCCCCATCACGAAAACTATACAAGTCAGACGAACCAGACACGCGGGACACTGCTGGAGAAGCAAGGACGAGCTCATAACCGATGTACTCCTGTGGACCCCCACATATGGATGTGCAAAAGTAGGATGACCAGCACGAACTTACATACAGCAACTATGTGAGGACACAGGATGTAACCCTGAAGACCTGCCAGAGGCGATGAATGATAGGGAGAAATGGCAAGAGAGGGTCAGGGATATCTGTGCACGCGGCGCGACATGATGATGACATGATGAAAAATAAATCATATAATCTCTCGATTGCCCATAAATGAGTACAACCCAACTTTTTTAATAAAGTGTTGGTTATTTTTTTAAAAACAAAGTTGCCAGGATTTTTATCATTTCAAATTGAACATTATTCAGTCAAAACAGGTATTATTAGCTGTAATTTATTATCATACACTAAAGCATCAAAACTCTCAAAGCAAAAAAAACAAACAGTATAGATATATATATAAAGGGCATTCTTATTTTTGTACTCCTATATATTCATAGTTTTGGTTACAAATTTTCAGTACTATAGTTTTTAAAAATCAATAATACTTAATAATATCCGTTTTTGTTGTATAATTTTTCCCCAGAAATAAAATCCTACAATCTTTTGATTTGGAGAAAATTAACTTTTTATGAAAACCTGTTAGAGTTGTATTTATTTATGTGCAGTGCTGTTTATAATTGGGTGACTTTTTGTTTATTTATTTCTTTCTTTGTTCATCAGTAACTTCTGCTACGACTAGAGTATGGTATCTGTGTATCAAAGTATTATTCTGAAGCACGTCTACCATGTATCAGAGAGTAGTATCTGCATCAAAGTATTGTTCCCCAGTGCATCTCCCAAGTTAATACTTGGGAGATGCACTGGGGAACAATACTGTGTAGTATAGTGTAGTATCTGTGCATCAATATAGTGTAGTATCTGTGCATCAAATTATTGCTCCCCAACATGTCTGCCAAGTATCAGAGAGTGGTATCTGTACATCAAAGTATTGTTCCCAAGAACATCTACCAAATATCAGAGTATGGTATTTGTGCATCAAAGTATTGCTTCCCAACATGTCTACCAAGTAACAGAGTATAGTATCCGTGTATCAAAGTATTGTTCTCTACGCTGGATGTCTACCAAGTTTCCCAGTGTTGTATTTTAAATCTTGTGGAAATCTAATTAGATACTATGTATCAAATTAGATTTATATATATATATATAGTAAAGTTGACAACCATAGTTAAGGATGACCCGAAGCTCCTTTTTCAATAGCTAATACACTGAGGTGTAGGGGAGGGCACAACTCCTTTCCCTGGGTTGCTTCACTTTACCCTTGATACATACCTTATGATGCTGAGTGTTAAGCAAGGAGCTATAAAATAGATTGTAATTTAAAAAATCATCTATATATTTATACATATGATTTTTCTCATTTTGTATCTATTCTGGCATATCAAATTGTATAATTTAAAAAAGAACAAAAAACAACTGTTTTTATCTGCATATTTTACATCTAATAACACTGGTCAACACAATTTTTGGTGCCAAGAAACAAAAGACTTTTGTTAGCCCAATTGATGGTGCTGATTCCCAAAATAACCTTTGATTTTTATGGTTAGCAACCATTTTTGCTGTACTGTAACTGCTCATTTTTGGAAAAAAGATCAATTTACTATTTTCACTGATCACAAAATTTAGTTAATAAAGTTCATTGAAACCCATCAGTTTTCAGATAGGCCAAGCAATTTATGTCAGCCATCTGAAATAAACTATTTCTAAAAGGGAAAAAAAGGGATTTTTCAGTCAAAAAATTTAGAACAGATGTACTAAATTTTTCCAATTTATCGTGGGTGTGTCCTCGTGGTGTAATGGTTAAAGCGATAGACTGCGGAATCGTAGTAAGCGAGTTCGAACTCTAGTCGCGCTATGACGTTCACTTTTAGACAAATACCCTAGGGAAAGGTATGAACCCCCTTATCCTCCCAGCTATGGGTTAAATAGTACCACTACTGTTCTTCTAGGAGAATGGATTTGGCATTAAATAACCTACAAAGGTTGATATGCCATTAAACAAAGAAACCAAACCAAACCAATTTATCGTCAAAATTCAAATTAACTGATAAACTTTATCTGTAAACCTGATAATTCTGGTGACATCAAAAAAATGAAACCCTAAAATCTTCAGTTTGATATTTGTAAATTTATCCCACCACTTTTCTCTCTTCACTACAGAAGGAAACCAAGCATATTGGAAGCCTTTGTTTTCCTTGTTAGAAAGAAAATCCAACTAAAGATATCCTAATTGAATGCACCTATTCCATTGTACATGATGAACATCATGAAAATAGATGTAAGTAAATCTGGTGACCATAGTCAGGGGTTACCTGAAGGCTCCCTTTTCAATAGCTACCACACCAAGGTGTAGGGGAGGGCGGTACTCCTTTCCCTGGATTGCTCCACTTTACCCTTGATCCATACCTTATAATGCTGAGTGTTAAGCAAGGTGGCATCAAGTACCATTTTTTGAGTCTTTGATATGACTTGACCTGGGATTGAACCCCAGTCTCCTGGATCATTGTCGAACACTCTACTCATTAGGCCAATAGCCCGGAATGACTTGGAATTACGAGCTTGGACATTGTTTTTTGACATGGTGAAAAACTTCTTGGGCAATCACAGGGCTGAAAGCTGCAAGGAGTTTATAAAAAGCTATTGAAAAGTCTACAAACATAGGTGCTAATTTGAGTATTAAGGTTAATTTTTTACCTAGCCATCTAGATAAATTTCCAGATAATTGTGGTGATATGAGTGATGAGCAAGGAGAATAATTCCATCAGGATGTCAAAACAATGGAAGAGTGCTACCAGGGATGGTGGGACAAAAGAATGATGGCTGACTACTGCTGGAGTATCAAAAGGGACTAAAATAACTTAGAAAATTTTTACCATAGTTCTAATGGTCAAAAGGTTTTATTTCTGCTGTTAGTTTATTAAATGATTTGATGAAAATACTTGTTGGTCTTGGTATATTCACTTGTGCTATTTTTAAAGACTTAGGGTCTGATTGTTTTTGCAAAAATGAAAGGAAGAAAAATGTCTTATGCTAATTTTTCTTGTGGGGATAAGCAGACCAATATTTGTTGGTTTAAATACAAATTGAAAGGTTTCTATGATTTTACTTTGAGAAATATTGCCATCTGTTAATATCATATATACGGAAAACAAATGAAAAAAATGCTTTTCTCCAAAAATGAGGCATTTATGTTCAGCAATAAAACAGTAACTAACCAAGGCCCTCAAATTAGCAAAAAAAGGATGTTTGGTGCCTTAACACCATTTCAAAAATTATTTTTGTTGACCAGTGTAATTTTTAAATGAACTATAGAATTTCCATACATACAAATATGATAATAATCCTTGGCAACACTTTGATCCTAGACAGAACAGTCAGATACTTCCCACTGATCCTAAGCATAAGTACTAGAGTGCAAAACTTTGATTTTAGAAGAGCACTCAGATAATACACTTTGATCCTAGATGGACATGCAGATCTATGTTTAAATAATCTTACTATTTTTTTTTACAAGAATAATGCTAAGTGAGAATTGATTATTGTTATTTGCTAAGTTTTATTTACTAATTATGGCACACAAGCCTCAAATTACTTACTATACTTGCGATTACTAAGCTGTCATCCATTTAATCTCTGAACAGGCTCATTGCTACTTATCTTTGATGATCTACCAGGAACGGTTGCTTTCAGAACAACTTGACTGTAAGTCAGCATGAGTTAATTACTGATTGGAATAAAAGCTTTTTTGATTGTCTAATTTAAGTTCAAATTAACTATGATTATAATGAGAAGATTATGGAAAAAAATTAAAGGATGAAAATTTGTGTCATATTAAAAACATCAGTTGTTGATATTGACATATTGTCTCAAACTAATGATTTTTTTTTTGTTTTAATCATCAAAATTACTTGGCACTCGGTTCTTTTAAGTATCCATTCTCTGAAATCTCTGTTGACCCCTACTTTGCTCAATCAGCACAACTGTGTACCACTGTAGTTTCTCTTTTAATCAGGAGATGAAACAAACTTAATTTGATTAATGTAATATCTTCTCATTTTCAGTTCACCCCTCTGATAATATTAGTTAATTTCATTAGCTTGACTTGAAGCATTTAGATTTTTATTAACAGAATCAAATCTACAAATCATAGAGAGTGAAAGATTTTTTAAAACTCACTTAAAGGATGATTTTGGTAGGGATTAAGTTCACTGTTGGGTCACATTCTATTTTTATAATTATGACTAAGTTTAGATAAACAAATAAAAAGATAAATGTCAGTACTCTATATGCAGTCTTTCATAGTTATCCCCATCAGTAAATTATAATGATCAAGGTGAGTGCAAGCACATACACTACATTATTATTTGTTACAAATTTGATGGGAAGTTGCTTTATTCTCTTTGAATATTTTAACAGGATTCTCCAAACCAAAATCTCATAATCTTACCATTGCAATAACATACATACACAAATCAGATAATTATGATATAGATTATTTTATAGTTTCTGTGGTCATATGTTTTTCAATGTCATGATTAAGATTCAATATATTTTTATTATATTACTTTAAATTCAATATCATATATATATTGAACTGAAAACAACAATAATATATATATATATATATATATATATATATATATATATATATATATATATATATATATATATATATATCAGTACCTAACACAAGTGAATAAGAATATAAAAAATAAAAAGATAACAAGCTAGTTTATAGGCTTAAATTATTCTAAAATTCCCTTGGTTATGATGGACCCACACCTGTTGACCTAGGGGTAAGCTGGGGAATAGTGCACCCATTTTTCTAGATCCTTTATGTCTTTATCATTTTACACCCTTTCTTTATTCACCTGAGCATTTCCTTTATATATATATATATATATATATATATATATATATATATATATATATAACCATATTTGCTGATCTCAGGTCCACTCTGACCCAGAATGGTAGCACCTGATAGGGTCCTATCTATGGGTCAAATAGATCTAAACTTTACACTAAACTGAACTGCTTGAAATAGAACTGTTTTGACATGTAAACTGTGTACTTATACTAAACTGAACTGTTTGAATAAGAACTGTTTGACAAAACTGAATAGCTTGAAATAGTATTGTTTTTGACAATTAAACTGTGTATTCATGCTAAACTGAATTGTTTGAAATAGAACTGATAATTTGTATAAAAATGGATTTGGCATTAAATAACCTACAAAGGTTGATATGCCATAAAACCTAAACAACCAACCAACCACAGACAGAATAATGCAATTAGTATTTAGTATGAATGCATATGATTTCATTATCATTATGCTTTGCAAATGTGAAAAATGGGATTTTTGATGATCAAGAATTAAGGCAAGGATTACTAGCAGAAAAGAGTTCTTATATATGTATATGATGTATATGAGGTGTGTCTGGAAAGTCATGGAACTGGTGTCAAAAACAATTTATTCTAATTCTAAACAATAAACTACATCAAAGTAATACCTCTCAATGTACTTTCTCATCCTTCACTTCTTCTATGCACTCTTGGAAAGATTCTTCTGGTATGACCCTCAACTCTTTTGTTACAGCCCCCATGATGGCTTCTACACCTTCAAAATGGGTTTCTTTCATAATTCTTTTGGAGCAAGATCAGGTGAATAGAGAGGTTATCCCATTATGACAATATTCCTCTCAGCTAGGAAATGTCAGATGCTCAGGGCATTGTGATGGTCAAGCAGTTATGAATTATCCTGAAATAATTTACGTTTCTTCTCATGCACTGAATGAATCATGCACAGCTGGATTTCCTTGTAGACTAGCTGAATGATTGTCTACCCTGTGACAAGAACTTGCTGCAGATGATACCTCTGACATCAAAGAACGTGATTCACATGATTTTGACAGTCTTGTTTTCTTCAATTTCAGTGACATTGGAGACTTCCGCTGATTGCTATGATGCTTGGTTTTCAGGTTGTACTAAAAAATCTATCTAATCACCAGTGACAATTCTACAAAGCAGTTTGAAGATGCTCAATGGTGTCCTTATACACCTGCATGTGGTGCTCCTTCTAATCAACATTTAGCAATCTTGGCACCAATTTTGTACAGACTTTCTGCATGCCCAAATCATTGGTGATGATCTTCCAAATACTGTCTTTTTTCATGTCTAGCTGACTAACAATCATTTGATCAGTCAGCCGATGATCCCCACACTTATCTGCTTGATGCTGACCTCAGCCTTGCTTGTTGAAGGCCTTTCACCTCTTCTTTGAACCTTTTGTGCTTTATGTGCACAACATAGTGTTATCTTCATACTGAAGAATTTTAAGCACTTGGGATGAAGTTTTCTTTGATTGAAGTATATATATATATATATATATATATATATATATATATATATGGTAGAGAGGGACATATATGGTAGATAGGTCAGTCAATAATATTGCACAATCCCACAACTCACTCAAAAAAATTATTGATTCTAGGATACAGATTTCTCAGGTCTAATATTGGAAGGCATGTTACCCAGTAAAAAAAGAGAGTTATTAAGTGCATAGAAGCAGTTTGAAACAATGCTGTAAATGCTGATTTTCTGGATTTTTTTCAGAGATTTCTTTTTATTATTTTCACGTTTATTGATCATTGCATACAGCTTGGCTAAGTGGTTAAATGTGTTTTTTTCATGAATCACTATTATTATTATCATAGATGTTTATTTTCTAATATGTTATTATTGACTGTTTTATTACTTCTGTTCCACCCTGTATGTATGTATGTATGTATGTATGTATGTATGTAATCATCCAAAAATAAAGATACTACTTCAACCACCAATTCAGAAAAACACATTCAACCATACTACCAAAAATATAAAAAACTACTAAAGAGATGAGGAAACTGTCCAACTTAGATATTCTGAAATAAATTTTAACTATAATTGTTGAATATAACTATTGGTAAGATATTCTAACCACAACAATACAAGCTTTCAAAATTTTGCCAAGTAACTTTGAAAGACTTGTAGATTTCATTTGGTTTTGTTTCTTTGTTTAATGGTATGTCAACCTTTGTGGATTATTTAATGCCAAAGCTAAGCTTCTAGAAGAGCAGTAATGGTACTAGTAGTGATTGGAATTTGAACTCACTTACTATGATGCTGCAATCCAGCATGTTAGCTATTATGCTATGGGGACTTCCTCCTGAGTTTCAAGAAATGATAATACAACTATAGTGGGTATGTATATTTTGCAACTGGCTCATTGCGAGAGCCCTGGTGGGTGTTCTTGTTGCTACCACATGCAGTTCCCTCAAAAAATAGTTTGTTGAGGTATACAAATTATCTTTAAATCCACTTCAGAGAGAAACCTGCATTTCTTTTTCCATCTTCTTTATAATAACCATACTTCCATGAAAATCATAGCATAACTATTCCTATGTAGTTATTTGAATATATATATATATATATATATATATATAAATAGAAATTCAATAAAACGAGGAGGTAACTCTTTTAATCTCTTCTTCCCGCCCCCACGTGTCTATTCTGTTTTATTTATCTATTGGATCTGAAGAAGTCCTGTTATATTTTTCTTCGTGTTTTTGGTTCACACCAGAAACTGAAAAACAGGATGGAAATAAATTCATAATCCTAAAATAACCAGTCTTTGGTTTTTTTTTTAAAGATATATATATACATACATATATATATATATATATATATATATATATATATATATATATATATATATATATTTGTTGGCTTGCAGCTTTCAATTTAAAAAAAAAAAAATTGAAAGCTGCAAGCCAACAAGAAAGAGTAAAACTGTGGGAACAGCATTTCAAAAATCTACTAGGAAGCCCACCGAAAATAACGGATGAACTGATCACCAGAATTATCAGTAAGCAATTAGACATTAAACTAGGGCCTTTCACCAAAGAAGAACTCGACTCTGTTCTTAAAAAAATTAAAAATAGGAAAGCTGCAGGGCTAGACGAGATCCCCCCAGAAGTGTGGAAGACTAGACAATTCGACAATATACTGCTCCGGCAATGCAACGCTGTCTATAGTTAAAATAGGATAGAAAGATGGATGAAAGGATGCATCCTTCCTTTCCCTAAAAAAGGCGACCTCGGATTAGCCAAGAACTACCGAGGGATAACACTTACATCCATAGCAGCCAAAATCTACAATGCCCTACTACGAAACCGCATAGAACCCAAAATAGACAACATCCTTAGAAAAAACCAAAATGGCTTCCGGAGAAATAGATCCACAACCTCACAAATATTGACCATCCGTAGAATCCTTGAAGGCGTCCGGGCAAAAAACCTTCAGGCGACATTACTATTTGTCGACTTTACCAAGGCCTTCGATTCCCTCCACAGAGGGAAAATGGAGCTAATCCTACTAGCATACGGCCTACCTAAAGAAACCGTAGCAGCAATAATGATCCTCTACAAAAACAAAAACACAAAAGTGAAAGTACGTTCACCAGATGGAGACACGGAATACTTCGACATTGTTGCAGGAGTACTACAAGGAGACACGCTAGCCCCATACCTCTTTATCATCTGTCTAGACTACGTGCTTAGAGCTTCAATCGACAAAATCAGAGAAAATGGCTTCGAGCTGACTAAGAAAAGAAGCAAAAGGTACCCCACAAAAACAATCACAGACGCCGACTACGCTGATGACTTAGTGTTACTGGCGAATACGCCAAATCAAGCAGAGACACTACTGCATAGTTTGGAACGAGCTGCAGCAGGCATTGGCCTCCATGTCAATGCGCACAAGACTGAATATATGTGTTACAACCAAACGGGCAACATTACCACTCTAGACGGAGCCTCTCTGAGGCTAGTGGACAAATTCACCTACCTAGGAAGTAGCGTCTCATCAACAGAAAACGACATCGACACACGGCTGACGAAAGCATGGACGGCTATAGATAGGCTCTCAATAATATGGAAATCAGACCTGACAGATGAAATGAAGCGCAGTTTTTTCCAGGCAGCGGTTGAATCGATACTGCTATATGGATGCACTACATGGACGCTAACCAAACGGTTGGAGAAGAAACTTGACGGCAACTACACAAGAATGTTGAGAGCAATATTGAACAAGTCCTGGCGACAACACCCCACGAGACGTGAACTGTACGGCCACTTGCCTCCCATCACGAAAACTATACAGGTCAGACGAGCCAGACACGCCGGACACTGCTGGAGAAGCAAAGACGAGCTCGTAAGTGACGTACTACTATGGACCCCCACATATGGCCAAGCAAAAGCAGGACGACCAACCTGAACTTACATACAGCAGCTATGTGAGGACACAGGATGTAATCCAGAAGACCTGCCAGAGGCAATGAATGATAGGGAAAGGTGGCGAGAGATGGTCAGGGATATCCGTGCTAGCGGCACGACATGATGATGATGATGATGATATATATATATATATATTGTTGTTGTCTGACTGTAGTCAAGAGTGACCAAAAGGGTTCCTTTTTAATAGCTTTAACCTGTACCTTATAATGCTGAGTGTTAAGCAAGGGGCATCAAGTACCATTTTTTTAGTCTTTTGGCACGACTTAGATTGAACCCTGGTCACTCAGACCATTGGCAAACACTTTAACCATTATGCTAATAGGCCAATAAAAATAATATATATATATATATATATATATAAGTACACTAAACACCACTTACACATCCACACACAATAATACACAACTATAACCCACACAAACACACACACACACACTCACAAGCATACATAAAAATTTCTACTTAATCCCAATGGTTTTTGACTGTATTTTTCGATTTATTCATTTCCTTTCATTATCTGCCTGATGGTTGTTGTTTGTAAAACTTCATGAAACCAAACTCACAGACAAAATTCCATGACATTAAATGTATAAATATATATATTTATTTATTATTATTATATCTCGGATATTGCGCACTCTCTAAATTATATCACACTTGGTTTACCACAAACCCAGAAAGTGAATTAGTGACAACCAACACTGTTACAACATATATATATATATATATATATATATATCAGAGAAGAGGTGCAAGTAATGAGTGGGAGCACTCATAGTGTAACGGTTATCATTGTAGGAAATGGACATGGTGACTCAAGTTCAAATCCTGGATGAAACATTTTGCATTTTCCATAATGTTCATACTCTTTGCAAACGTATGCAACCTGCTAATCTCCCATCAGCAATGGGTTTTCAAAAGTGTTAAACACTGTTTAAAAATTGACCTTGTGTCACATCCTACTTGAGGTGGAGAGGTCAGTTAAATGCATATATACATATCAATGGCATATCCTGAAAAAAAAATGCTGTGGTAAGCAAATAACACTATTTTGATCCTGCAAGTAGAATTAAAGATACTTATCAGTAATTAAAGATTAAATTAAATGCATCACACTACATCTGAAATGTCAAATGAATTTTTTTCACTTGTTTGTATTTACTATTATTTACTCTAGTCATAACTGTTGGATAGTCCTCAATAACTCCACAATTTGTGATGATTGTCCAGACCTCCCACACATCATTGTGACTTATCTACCTTCATGGGTTAATTAATGCCATAGCCATCCTTGTAGAAAAAACAGCAGTGATATTATTTAACACATAGGTGGGGTAAGGGGTAAAGTTATTGGTTATCATATTTACCAACCCCTGCACTCGGGCAGGATATGACATGAGGTCAATTTTTAAGCGAAGTTTAACAGGTTTGAATTCAGAGTTTTTTCTTCTCTTAGACTAGTTGCCTCACCAAGGCAGAAGAACCTAGTCTGCCCCTACTATTTACCCATAGGTGGAGGGAGAATAATTGGATTCATACCTTTCCCAAGGGTATTAGTGCTAAGTTATTGGTTATTGTCATAGAAAATGGAATCCATCATCTGAGTTCAATTCCTGGAAGCTATTTTCATTTCACTTTGTGCTAATAACCTTGAGAAAACCATAGATCCATCTGTTCTGTTCTCTCAGTTATGGGTAAATAGTTAAGTAGACTAATTTCTTTAGTCTTGGTAAGGCAACCAATCTAGTAAAAGGAAAACTCTGAATTCAAATTGGCTATACTCTGCTAAAAAATTGATCTTGTATCCTGTAGGTAAATACATACAAGGCCTGTTCTTGGGATATCCATAATTAAGTTATCTTGCTGGAAAAAAATCATCACCAACTGAAAAGATGGCAAGTATAAAAGATTGCAAATAGTTTTTAACTGGATCTATATATGCTGAACCTGTCAAGACAACTTGTGGTTCTGGAGAATTCCTACAGAACACACCCTAAACCACTACAGAAACATCAGCAGCTTCACAACATCTTTCTTGGAGTTTGGATCCTTAGCCTCATGCAGTCTTTCTACAATTTCTGGTGCAGATGAAATGCAATAATTGTTCCTATTTACCCAACCCCTCTGCTCAGGCAGGATATGACACAAGGTCAATTTGTAAGCGGAGTTTAACAGGTTAGAATTCAGTTTTCCTTCTCCTAGACTAGTTGCCTCACTAAGGCTGAAGATCCCAGTCTGCCCTGCTATTTACCCATAGCTGGAGGGAGAATAATTGGATTCATACCTTTCCCAAGGGTATTAGTGCTATGTGAAATGCAATCAGTCTCGTCCAGGATTTGAACTCGTGTTGCCGTATCCATTTCCTAAGACGATAACCATTACACCACGGGCAATAATTGATGTCATGTTGCTCTTGTTAGGAGGAGCTCATAGTGTAATGGTTATTGTCATAGGAAATGGACATGGCAACCTGAGTTCAAATCTTGGACAAAGCAGTTTATTTTTTTTTATAGAGTTAATATCCTTGAGAAAGGTATGTATCCAACTATCTTCCCTCCAGTTATGAGTAAATCATGGGACAACTGGGCTCTTTAATCTTGGTATGGCAGTCTAAGAAGGAAAACTCTGAATTCAAACCTGTTAAACTCTGTTTAACTGGCTCATTGGCCTAGTGGATAGAGTGTTCACCAATGATCCGGGAGACCTGGTTTCAATCCCAGGTCGTGTCATACCAAAGACTTTTAAAATGGTACTTGATACCTCCTTGCTTAACACTCAGCAATATAAGGTACATATCAAGGGTAAAGTGGAGCAATCCCGGGAAAGGAGTAGCGCCCTCCCCTACTCATCGGTGTAGTAGCTATTAAAAAGGGAGCCTTCTGGTTGCCCTCGACTATGGTTGCCAACTACTTTAAACTCTGTTTAAAATTGACATTGTGTCACATCTTACTCATGCAGAGGAGTTGGTTAATAATTATGAAACCCCATGGAATGTTGTGTATGCTGTACAAGATATTGATTAAGTATTTAGCAGCATCAACTGTGAATGTAGACATCATTTAATGCAACATTGGGTGGTTATCACGAGTCACTGGCAATCCTATTTTTCATCATTTGTGACCATTCAGAGATTTTATGTGTCATGGATATCTATTCAAAATTCACATATTCGTAATATATATTTACCCAACCCCTCTAACATGGGGTCACTTTTTAAAGCAAAGTAAAGCTAGTTTGAATTCAGTTTTCCTTCTCTTGGACTGGTTACCAAACCGAAGCGAAAAAAATTATTAGTGACTTTTTTGCATATTTCCATCTGATAATTGTGTGATACACATGGGAATTTCAAGGAGAGGTAATTTAGATATTTTAGGTTTTAAAACTGCTTTCTCGTAGTAGCATTGAGTACTTTTTATGCACTTTTTTATTTATATCTTATCTTTTATTATATATATATATATATATATATATATATATAGATATAGATATGTGTGTGTGTACAGAATTTTTTCGCAGTAGGTCCAAAGAGTTAAAGAAATATTTTAGGTTTTAAACCTGGTTTCTCATTGTAGTATTGAGTACTTTTTATACACTTTTTTATTTGCATTTTATCTTTTATTATATATATATATATATATATATATATATATATATATATATATATATATATATATATATGTACAGAATTTTTCATTGTAGGTCCAAAGAGAGAAAGAAATATTTTAAAAACAATAGGTCAATGAAGAGATCAATATTTTTAAAGATTTATTTCTTTATTTCGTTCTTGCATACATATGTTTCAGCTTGTTGCTTTCACTAGAGAACATATATGATACAAGGCCTTGTGAATGGGGTACTCAATGAGACTTGAACTCACTCATGTTTGAAGTTTAACAAGTGAGTTCAAGTCTCATTGAGTACCCAATTCACAAGGCCTTGTGATATATATATATATATATATATATATATATATATATATATATATACATATATATATATATATATATATATACACACAGACATAACCAAATAAAATAACAGAAATTCACTACCTATTTTGAGTTTATCTAAAAAGAAATATATATATATATATATATATATATATATATATATATATATATATATATATATATATATATATATATGGTGAAATGGTAGATTGTGGCGAATCCAACAAAATGATGAAAATAAGTGATTTATCCACCTTTCCACTTATTTTCATCATATATATATATATATATATATATATATATATCCAATTGTGGACTGGGTTTACAATTTCTACTGCAAAAGTTTATAAAAGGGTCCACTCAAAAGGGTCCAAATGAGTCCACTTAATCCTAAAATGAAGTCAAAACAACCAAATAGAAGCAAAGGTTTTAAGCAAATACATTTATTTAATATTATTGTATTTATTTATATTAATGCATGCATAAATACAAATTCTAGAAAATTTTTATCCTCTTAAACTAAAAATGAAAATCTCAATCATAATACAATTGGCCCACTCAGCTGGGGCTGCAGAATACACTGACTGCTTTGCTTCTGAGGGGTAAGATCCGCCCCCAACAGGTGTCCTGGATATGACACTAAACAATCTGATGGTGAGGATCCAGTAAAGCTGGAGCTTCGGGGAATGCAGAGTACCTCTTTATTGCTATTGCTCCCTGGTCCACTCTGCCCCAAAATGATAGCACCTGATAGGGTCCTATCTATGGGTCAAATAGAACTAAACAGTATACTTATGCTAAACTAGATTGTTTTTAATAGAACTGTTTTTGACATTTAAACAGTGTACTTATGCTAAACTGAATTGTTTTAAATAGAACTGTTTTTGAAATTTAAACTGTGTACTTATGCTAAACTAGATTGTTTTAAATAGAACTGTTTTTGACATTTAAACAGTGTACTTATGCTTAACTGAATTGTTTGAAACTTTTATCAAAATGACTTAATTCTGCATTAAATGACCCAAAAGGGGTTGATATGCTGTAAAACAAAACAACCGACCAACCAATTATAATACAACCAATTTTAGTAATTTACATAATTTGAAATTATTTTCAAAGTATATTCTAAAATTTATATGAATGCATTTTTAATCTGTGCTCATATCACCAAAAAAGTTAAAATTATATGTTATCATCACTTTATGTTTAAACATTGAATTTATTATCAATGAGGATAACATTAATGACAATGAAAATTGGAAATAGACTTAGTGTAGAGCCTCAGTATTCAGTTTTCTTCCCTCTTGATTTAGTCAAAGTCCTAAATGCCACAACTACTATTTAAAATAAAGCATAGCTTATTATGTTATACACACATATATATACATGTTGATGACAGAGATTTTGTCACCTGGTAATATATTGACTTTTATAATACTTGAGTCACTAAGAGGCTTTAAATGGGTGGATTGAAGGAAATATTACATTCTCTACCATTCTGCCTTCTTTAGATATCAGTTTGAGAGTGACTATTTGTAACAGGTTTATCTTTGTTTTTGTGTTTATTGATTGTGAAAAAGAAGGCAAAAACAAAAGCTTGAGGATATCTCATCTAACAGACAAGGAGTGTGTAACACTTTGCAATATGATTGTGTGTGAAGTTCTCAGTATCGCAACATGGACAACAGGCAAAATTTTCTTAGCTAAACAAAACTGACTGCTAAGATTTTGAACTTGACATGACGTTGGTCCTTGTCATGACTTTACTCTATTCCAGGCAGATCTCATCTAACCAACTGACAGCACCTGTGTGCATGCAGGGGTGAACCTTTTCCTTCTTCCAGACTCAGACCACTCATAAGACTGAACATAAAAATATTGCCTGACTCCAGGACACTCAAAAAAGTATGTCACCAAAATTTAACTGTTAAGTAGCACTGATAAAAGTGAATGAAGATCCTTTCTCACCCTGAATCTACACAAAAAATTCATACGCACCCACCCACACACACACTCACATATATTCAATGTATGCTTATACATGCAGATATATTTAGGCCCCTATATATATATATATATATATACACTCATTCATACCAATAGTCAACTTGCAACTGTACTCATACATACATATATATATACATACATATACATCTAACCCTTTGTCCTAATAGACCCAAGGTGTGTTAGTACATAGAGTAACTACTATTTTGAAAGTCATGAAAATATGATCCAACTGAAAACAAAGAAAAAAATTTGTTTAGCTCACAGAAGACCTACTTCTGCTCAGGCAATTTGTCAATTTAAAAAAAATATTAATTTATATTATTTCAGGAGTGAGGGTCTTGTTTACAATATGAATACTCTGTTAAAAAAAATCTCTGATTTTCTGACACACATGTATACCAGTTATATTTCCGTTTGTTTTATTTTAAAATGTCAATTTTAAAATTTTGCTCATGTCATTGAAACTAAGAGTTTTCTTCCACTTTTATAATCAGGGATTTTTCTCCACCTTGTATTTGGGAATAAAAAAAATAAAAACATTGGAAAAATAACTGGTTTACATGCATGTTAGAAAGTCACAGATCATTTCAAAATAGTATATAGTTAACAGGATCTCTACCCCACTTCTAAAATCATATAAAATGAATATTTTTTAAAACTGACATAGTATTTAAGAACAGGATGATCTGAATCATAAGCAACAAAAGTTAGTTGCTAAAAAAACCTTTTGATATTTTCTAATTGGACCCAGGTGGTTCTGAAATGCCATAGGTCTTTGCCAACATCCTTTAAATGATATAGATTAGATAATTCTCTCTTTTACACAATGTAGAATAGTTGTATTTACCCAACCCTTTTGCCATGCACAAGGTCAATTTTTAAGTGTGATAGAGCTTTGATTTATAGATTTGAATTCAGAGTTTTTCTTCTCCTAGACTGGTTGTCTTACTGTGGCTAAAGAACCTAGTCTGCCCTTCTACTTAACCGTAGCTTGAGGAAGAAGAGTTGGATTCATGCTTTTCCCAAGGGCATTAATGTGAAGTAAAATGCAAACAACCTTGTCTAGGATTTGAGCTTGGGTCACTGATTGCATTTCCTGCATTTATAATGATTACACTAAGCAAGCCTCTTAAGAAATGTATTGCTAAAAACTCATCTTCTTCTGACAATTCATTTCACTAAATGGTTCCAAACAATGAAAAGTTTTAATTACAAAATCCAATAATAATACAAAACTTTTAGACTGAACAGGATTAGAATAAGATTCGAATAAAAAACATTATCAATCAAATTTACTATAGTCATCCACACACTAACATCTTGAACAAACAGTTAAAAAAGATACTTCCTCTGTCTCTTAATAGTTGTTACAGTTAGTAATATATATATATATATATATATATATATATATATACACATGTGTTAGTGAAACCCAAACAACCTCGTTCAAGATTTGAACTCAATTTACTAGTTCCATTTCCTTTGACAATAGCCATTACACTAAGCACATCTTCATACATTTAGAATTGTCTCTTTCTCAGATATGAATTTATTTTCATTTTAACAATATAGTTATTTATAAAGTTTTGCCGAGTCTGGCTCAAGACTAGAAGTGTGGGTTGCCTAATCAGAACTCAATTCACTAAAGTTACAATTGTCTGTGTATTTAATTTTCTGCATTGCTCCATGGCGAGACATACTATAGATTTACTAAAATTAATTTAGTCTGGCTCAAAGCCTTAATTATTGGCTGCTTGATGAAGACCAAACTCATTATTATGATAATGCTCTGCTAGACTAGTTTATTAATCATAATATATAGATTTGTGTACAAAATGAGGTCTCTAATCATAGACAATAATCAGTAATATTGCTGCAAGATGTAACTAATAATACAAATTTGAAATTTCTAAACTTAAGATAAAAACAATGAATTTTCATTCAGATAAACATTACTAATTTGGTTTATATGTAGTTCTTCAAGCTGGATATTTAAAATGATTGCATAATCATTGCACCAGTAAGACAAATAATTCAGACAAAAAATTAAAATGTCCAATTGATAAATCTAAAATTAAATTTTACTTGCTTAAATCAAAAATATATATTTTACAACAGAACTCCATTAAATTTTCCTCCAAACAATATCATCTTCATAAGATAATACAAAAAAATATAACTGGTAAATCTATTTTCTGTTATGTGGATGAATATTTTATATGAAAATTTATTGTTTGTAACTGCTTTGTATAAATTTTTAATTAACAACAAAGATTACAAAATGCATACTATTTAGGTGGTTGGTTGGTTGGTGCTTTTATGGCATATCGACCCTTGTGGGTTATTTAATGCCAAATCCTATATATATATATATATATATATATGTGTGTGTGTGTGTGTGTGTGATTTGTAAGTGAATTGTTTGTAGATAACTTAATTTTTAAATGAGTTGTTAGAGCTTATTTGTTTACACACAGTTAAAGAGTTTCAAGTATTCCTATCTAACACAAATAATTCTATCTAATATTAATCGTTTGTTTGCACAGGGTTAGATATTCACAATTATTCCCATCGAACATTAGCAATTCTATTCTTCAAGTATTTCGAGGAAATATGAATAATTTGCAAACTGCTGTATGCCAGCCCAGTCAGCTGAGGCTGTAGAATGCATCGACTACACCTCTACAGAGGGTTAAGACATTGCCCGCCCCCCAACAAGTGTCCTGAATATAACACTAAACAATCTGATAGTGAGGCTCCAGTAATGCTAGAGATTTGGGGAATTCAGAGTTCCTCTTCATTGACATTGCTCCCAGGTCCATTCTGACCTGGATAGGTAGCACTTGATAGGGTCCTGTTAGTGGGTCAAATTGAACTGTTTGACATTTAAACTCTGTGCAAACAAATGATTTGTGTTAAATTAACTGGTTTGAAATAGAACTGTGAGATCATTTCTGTGTTAACAAATGACTGATTTTTAATTGTATTGTTAGTGTTAAATAGCAATACTTGAAAGCATTTAACTGTGCGCAAACAAATGATTAATAGTAAATAGAATTATTCATATCAGATAGAAATAAATGAAACCATTTAATTGTGTGTCAAAAAATGAGCTCAGGATCATTGAAAAATGTTATGTGCAAAATGTGTTTAGAAATCATATATTTAATATATATATATATATATATATATATATATATATATATATAATAACCTACAATAGTTGATATGCCATAAAACCAAACCAAACAGCTGGGTATTTTCAAATAAATAATGATAATAATAATCCTTTGCAAATGATTGAACTGTTCTATTTGATCCCAAGATAGGATAAGTTGTAGCAGAAAGAAAGAATTTCAAATTATTGTTTAGCGCAGGAATTGTTTTGACCATTGAGGCTTCGATTTTATATTTTCGACCAATGAAGATGGTTTATGCCATTCTGCTCGGATGACTTTCCTGGGCAATATAAAAGGCTGTGTAATGCTCTCTCCCTCTCTTCTTCATTCATTTAGCAGCAGAACAGACCATATCAACATGAAGTGAGCACATTTAACCATGGGCCATTGTTCCTTTAGGAGACCATTCCTTTATCATTTATTCCTTCCTCCTAGACCAACTAGACCTCGAAGCTTCAGGTTGAATGCTTAATTCCTGCTCGAACATTTGCAACTGTTTTCTTCCATTTGTACGACTCACAGTTCAGGGATATCTTTCTGGCTGTCATTAAAGTTTTTAGAACTCATCAATATTCTCATCTACTCGTTTGTCTTACTCCTTTCTTATTGTATCAAGACACAACAATTTGTCACATGGCTAAAAGGTAATACTAATTCAGTTCAGACTAGACCTGAGAGTAAGGTCAATGAAGAGGTACTCTACATTCCTCAAAGGTCCAGGCCTGGAACCTCACTATCAGATGCAGTTTAGTATCATACCCATTGAGGTGGGGGTCTTATTCCTCGGCAGAAGTGCAGTCTGCACATTCTATGATCTAAGCTGACCAGTTGTAATACTGTTCAGCAAAATGAAATAAGTAGTAATTTTTTGAAATTTGTCGGTAAATATCATGTTTGTCTGATTTTGATCATTTGATTAAAGAATTAAGGATTATTTGCCACAGCATTATTGTTAGAGACTACTTCTCAATAAAAGTCTCATTTCTTGATGGGGAATATATTTTTGTCTTTTAAAAATACAAAGTGATGAAACTAACTATAAACTTCTTGATGCAAACATTGACTACAAAATCATATCAAAAATTACAAAATTCTGCAAAATACACAACAAATCATTAACTAAAACAGAAAAAAAATTTCAACAGATTATATCCCCCAAACAAACAACTTCTATGGACTTCCGAAAGTACACAAATCTGAACAAATTTTTAAAAAAGCAATAAAAACACAAAAATCTGAATATATAATAATAATATATAATAATCTGAATATATTTAAACCCTAATGACCTCAAATTTAGACCCATAGTTGTTGTCCCGTCATGCCGAACAAACAAACTTAGTAAACTAATAGACATGTTACTACAACCATTCCTAAATACTCTTACCTTAACATTTTTGGAAGTAAATTTATATGAAATTGTCATGAAAAAAAGGGGGTCGGAACTCCTCGCCAACTCTGCTACTCGCACTAACTCTCAGAATAACACAACTCTGCAACTCGCACCAACTCCTCTTAGCTCAATGTCTGCTCTCCGCTCTCAGAATAACACCACCCCTGTCCACACCAATTTGATCTTTTTATAGCTTCTTTTTCTCCTCATATGCAAATTACCGCTACTCACATATAAGGAGTCCACAAACTCACATTCCTCTTTTTTTTCTTTTCCCGACGGTCTAACGCAGACGCGATGTGAGTAATCTATTCTATTATATTTTAGACCACACTCCCCCATGATCATTAACGATCACTTCACAGTACATAGTCCCGTGCCCAGATTGGCACTGCACGTTCTCTCTGCGGTCTTTGCATTGCCACTGGTTCATCTTCATTGCCCTCTGGCCCAGCACTTACATCATCGTCTACGTGGACCACACGCCTCAAATCTAAAATATGCCGTGGCATTCCATCGACTCTCACGTTGTTAGGGGATTGTACATCAGTAATCACTCCTCTTCCCCATTGCGTCGTACATCGTGCGTTTGATGGTTTCACCCAAACCTCTTCTCCTATTTGGATTCTGGCTGGTCCCTGCTCATCGATTTCCTGGGATGTATCTCTCGGGTGCCTCCATTCACAGTTAAAAACTGATCTATGCGGCACTGTGTCATCTCTCTGTCCGACCTTGGGAGCCATGTTGTACCAGAATGGGGCCTCTTCAGGTGATATCCCTCCCCTCTCAGCTATTGCTTTCCCCGCCCGATGATGTCGCTCCACTATTCTATTTCCTTCGGGCCTATATTTTGCCTTGTAATAGTTTCTTATCTTCCATTTTTTTTAGCATGGTCTGGAAAATTTCTGAGCGAAAAAGTGCCATTGTCCAGTAATGGAGGTGATAATTCACCTCCATTACTGGACCTCGTTCAAGCATCACCTTTTCCAATTCCTCTGCAACTGCTAATGCCGATTCTGCATGCAACTCCTTCCATATCGCCAGTCTATCAGGTCCACAGTCAATCATTGACATGTATGCTCCCCCACGATAGTGTGTTATGTCGATAGCTAATCTTGTCCAATTCTTTGAAGTCCCAATTTTCCCAGGATCATGTATATTCGGAGCGGGATCGATCGATTGACATCGGACGCAATTCTTAACCCCCTTCTGAACTTCTTCCCGTTTTATATGTGGATCAACTTTCCGCACCAAATATAACATTCTTTCCACTCCCATGTGGTGCATACCATGCAACTCTTCTAGTTCTCCGATTCCTAGACAGCATACCAGGACCTCTTCTTTCTCAACTAACCACTGTTTTTTTATCTCTGAGGGCACAAACACTGCCTTTATTTGCAGTTTAAATTCAGATATCAACTCTCCTAGTATCCCTTATCTCCGCTTTACAATCATTTCTCCAGCACCCTTTGTTCGTATTCTTCTACTGTTGAGGTCACCCAACTTAGTACCGTGGCTGAATCAGTTCTTATTTCGATTTCTCTCAATCCCCATTTTATGGCTAAATTGATGCCTTTCAGAACAGCATCTAACTCGACCACGTTAACATGATTATAATCATTTTTTTTCCTCAACCATGTCGCATCCTCCGCCACCAAACCGCCAGTCTCCACGACCATGCCTGTCACAATACTGCTTGCATCCCACTACACCACTCCTATTTTTGTTTCAGGTATGTGCTACATCAACTAGAATTTCCTGTATTACCTTGAGAGTTTTACAATCAACTCTGCCCTCCCAGTCTACTCCACTAGCTCTTCTTTTTACATAACTACATGCCAGTCGCAGCCATCCAGCAACTGGATAGGGCCCCAACAATTTGCCACAGATAGAAAATAACTCCCGTCTACTTATTTCTCCTTCTATCTCTGGGATCTCGTTGCCTCTTGTTCATAAACTTAGGGCTCAGTGCCGCTCCTCCGTCCAGGAATTCTGGTGATTTTTCTGTTAGCTCAAATCCTTTCAGATGTTCCACAACCTCTTTTGTCGATATCTTCGTTATATCCATCATTATATCGTCGATGTACGAATCGGTGGCCTCTTTTGTTTTGCTTCCTTTCTTCAACACCATTTTTAACACGGCTGCCATAATCTTTGGCGCAACATTAAGTCCAAATCCTAACCGTATCAGGCAATAAGTTTTTCCTTTATAGCTGACCAGCTGGTACTGCCATAGTTCCTTTGCTACATGTAGCTGTAAGTAGGCAGACTTAAGGTCCACAATCGCAGTTCCTCCTTCCAACCGTCTCCACTTTCTCATCTTTTCATCGCACACGTCTATTATATTGCTCTCGGTATGACACGCCACAAAACGGTTCAATTCACGGTAGTCTAACACTGGCCTGACTTTCTTTTTTGTGGCCTGGAACACTGCCATCAATGGTAATGCACTTTTTCCTTTTCCTTTATTCTATTACATTTTAGACCACAGAAATCATAGGTAAAAAATACAATGAAAATATACAAAAAGAATTTACTAAATCGTGGAAGAGATACTTAGATGATTATTTCACATTCTGGAATTTTACATGGGGAAACATTAATGACTTGCACAACATACTCCAAAACCTACACCCTAAAATAAAATTTACAATGGAATATAGCTTCAAAGAACTGCCATTTTTAGACTTACTCATCAAAAATGAAAATGGTGAAATAATATCAGACATCAACCACAAACCAACAGACACCCAACAATATCTCCATTTTAATAGTCATCACCCCAAAAACTGCTTAAAATCCATCCCTTATATCCTAGCACGAAGAATATGTACAATAGTAACAAATAAAAAACTAAGAAAATTTCGTCTTAAAGAACTCTACATAAACCTCCACCTGTGAGGATACCCCAAAAATCTAATAAATAAGGGAATAGAAATAGCAGAAAAAATACCGTTACAAGAACTAAGATCCCATAAAAAATATAACAACGAAAAACTCTTAACATACGTTAAAACCTGAAATAAAAACAACCCAGAACTACTCAAAAACATAATAAAAAATCTCGAGGAACTTAAACATAATGATAAAATCAAAGAAATACTAGATACAAATCAAATTATCGAAAGTCATCCACAACCTAAAAACCTTTAAGAAATACTCACTTCTTCCAAAATCGGGGAACAACACATTAATGGGGTCCATAAATACAAAAATAAAAGATGCGGGGTTTAGCGAGAGGAATGTTTGTTATTACTATTTAGCGAAGAAATGTATTCTGTATTCTTGCGCGTGGAAATGTTGTAATGTGCGTGTGTTGGTTACGTTGTTATTCCCTCGCTAAATGTTGTTGGAAAATAAAGGATAAAGAAGTAAGAAGATACCGTAAGGTTTTATATGAAGGTTTTAATGGCAGCATGGAATAAAGGGTTTACGTTTATGCTGCAAGTCTCGTAGGAAGGAAAGAAGTAAGGAAACGAAATGAAGTTGTTATGGAGTGGAGAAAGCATTTTAGCAGCTAAATGCCTGAGCGAAAAGTGCATCGTTTGGTTAAGGCATTGTAGAATGTGTGAGGGAAATATGTTCGCCATAGTGTAGCTGTTTAAGGGCAGAAACGATTGTAGTCACCGTGAGTTTGTGGTTCTGGTTGTTTCTGGGAGAAGTGTGAATGTCTCCAGAAAATGTTGCCCAGAGATGAAGTAGGTGTCGGAGCAGAATTTTGCATCGCAGTTGACATAGCCTATTTTGGGGGTGACGTAAAGTTGTTCTTGTGTGTGGCATATTGAATTCATCTAATTCATATTCAAATGGGAACCCTTGGTCTCAGAGAAATAGATGCAAGGGGTCAATAAATTAGAGGCTGCCCTCATGGTGGTGTGATGCTGCTGCTGCTATTGAAGAGCCGACAGTAAAAAGTCTGTCCTGAACGAAGTTGTTCTGCCAAAAAAAGGAAAGTGTTTTGGCGGCTTTCGCCAATTAATGCTGCCCGGAAAGATGATCCGGGATGAATAGGATAAGTCATCCTGATTGGGTGAAATTATGCGTCGACCCTAACGGTCGAATTAGATTACACGCCAAACAAAAATACGAAATTCTATCTGCTACAGGGGTTTGCAACATAATAATAAAAGGACAATCATATACTTTCAAAGACTCAAAAAAAATTTCATTATATATAAAAATTTAAGTTGCAAATCAAAAAATATAATATACATAATAGAATGTGAAGATTGTAAATAAACATATATAGGCTGTACTCACCAAAGTAAAAGTTCGACCACCAGATGGAGACACAGAATATTTCGACATTGTAGCAGGAGTACTACAAGGGGACACGCTGGCTCCGTACCTCTTTATCATTTGTCTAGACTACGTACTTAGAACATCGATTGACAAAATCAGAGAGAATGGCTTCGAGCTGACGAAGAAAAGAAGCAGAAGGTACCCCGCAAAAACAATTACCGACGCCGACTACGCCGATGACATAGCGATACTGGCAAATACACCCGACCAAGCCGAAACACTACTGCATAGTTTGGAACGAGCAGCTGCAGGCATAGGCTTCTATGTTACTGCACACAAAACGGAATATATGTGCTATAATCAAACGGGGGACATCTCCACTCTAGATGGAACCCCTCTTAAACTAGTAGACAAATTCACTTACCTAGGAAGCAGCGTCGCATCAACCGAAAAGGACATCGACACGAGGTTAACGAAAGCATGGACAGCAATCAATAGGCTATCGATTATATGGAAATCAGACCTAACCGATAAAATGAAACGCAGTTTCTTCCAGGCAGCGGTCACATCGATACTGCTATATGGGTGCACTACATGGACTCTAACAAAACGGCTGGAGAGGAAGCTAGACGGCAATTACACAAGAATGCTGCAAGCAATCTTGAACAAGTCCTGGCGGCAACACCCCACAAGACACCAACTGTACAGCCACCTGCCTCCTATCACGAAAACGATTCAAGTTAGACGAACCAGACATGCAGGACACTGCTGGAGAAGCAGGGACGAACTCATTAGAGATGTACTCTTATGGACCCCCATACATGGCCGTGCGAAGACAGGACGACCAGCACGAACATACATTCAGTTGCTATGTGAGGATACGGGATGTTGTCCTGAAGACCTGCCTAGGGCGATGAACGATAGGGAGGAGTGGCGAGAGAGAGTCAGGGATATCCGTGCTACCAGCACGACATGATGATGATGATGATGATGAAAGATTTTAATAACAGAATAGCGCTACATAATACTAATATCAAAATAGCGATTAATAGACAATCATTTGTATCCAAACATTTTTTAATGTAGTCATGGATTATTTAAAACAATGCCAATATTTCAAACAGACAATTACAATTTACTACAAATCAAAGAAAAAGATTTTATTAAAAAATACAAACCCACATTAAATATAACTTAAAATACACAAACACACAAATAAGTAAATTAATAAATGGTCACACACACACACACACACACACACGTACGCACGAACGCGTAAACAAGCAAAAACAAAAGCACGTGAAAAATTGAAACTAGACAAACAAAAACAAAAGCACGTGAAACAAGACAAAAAAATCCCTAGAAAAACGTCAGTACTAACACATTTTCAAAGAAAAGAAATTAAAACGCAAAAACAAAGTTACGTTGAAGGAGGGGGAAAATTTTCCTAGAAAACTTTTAATTCCTTCTCTGAAGAGAACGGAAACGTTCTTGAAGGAAATAAGATAATAAAATAAAATGAAATGAAATAAAGAATGTAATGAACATTTTATGAAATAAACATTTTTTTTTAAAATAATCTCATTGTGGACCAATTAAACTTTAAAAAAATTATTTTTACTCTTTGGATCCAGTAAAAACTTTTTAAATATATATATATATATATATATATATATATATATATATATATATATATATATATATATATATATATATATTTTTTTTTTTTTTTTTGGTAACTTAATTTTTAAATGAGTTAGAGCCCATTTGTTTGCACACAGTTAAATGGTTTTAAGTATTGCTATCTTACACTAATAATTCTATTAAATATTAATCATTTGTTTGCACACAGTTTAAATTTTTTCATCTATTATTATTTAACATCAGTAATTCTATTTATCATGTATTCCTGTCTAATATGAACAATTTGTACACAGATTACGAATGATAATAATGCCTTGTAAATGATTGAACAGTTCTATTTGACCTAAGGATAAGACTCTAACAAGTACAACCACTCCAGGTTGGAGTGGACCTAGGAGTAATGGTAATGAAGAGATACTCAACATTCCCCAAAGCTCTAGAACTAGAGTCTCACCATTAGATGCAGTTTAGGGTAATACTCAGGACAATCATAGTTTTCCTTTTCTCAACATGTTTGACCCTAAGCCACCTCTATCTAGCACTTTTAAGATAAAATAGGGTTGGATACTTGTTTGCCATGAGAGCAATTTGAAGAAGATGGTTTAGACAATCATATAGGTACATGACCAGTCAATTTGTCAGACTAGGCCTCTTTGACCACTCATCTAGCTTGGTAATTGCCAATGTGGAGTGTTGCAGGTCATGTGACCACTTTGATTGCTAGGTTACAAATTGTTTATCCACCAGGATTCTATTCTCAATCATTACATATTGGCACCCATAGTCAACTGGTGGCCTAGTTGGGGGTGATTCACCCCTTTGCAGATGCGCAGTCTGCATATTCTACAGTCCCAGTCAACACAGCAACCTAATTTAGTGGCTTTACATCTATATGGTTATCGATAGGGAATAGACAAACTCTTCTCAATTATATCCAGTCAATAGGACTTAGAATACACTAACTGTATCCCATGCAGAGGTGTAATACCCTTCCCGCTAAATATCTAAAGTGTAAAGATATTAGACACTGAAAATATTCTAATTGATTTTTAAATAAATATTGACATAAATTTCGATATATCAATGCCAATAGCTTTGTAATGTAAGAAAATAATTTTTATATAATTTTTATATAATTTTTTTAGTGTCCTGGGTATGACTTTAAACTGCATCTTATCATGAGAAGATCTGGGAAGTGTGGAGTATTTCTTCATTGCCTTTACTCCCAGGCTCACTCTGACCTGGAGTGGTAGTACATGTAAGACTTCAATCTATGTGTCAAATAGATATGTTTGCAAATCCTTTCTCTGAGATAGGAATACTTGATACAATATAACTGTGTGCAAAATCTTAAGAAATTATGCATGTAATGTAAATAAAAATGTACAATGAATGGATTTCCCTAACCTCTAAACATAAAGTAGCCCTATATGGATTGACATGCTATTAAAATTAATTAATCATCCCAATCATTAAGGTGTACTTTTATTACAATATAATTTGATATTTTATTTGCTATGAATTTCAAATAAAAAACAAGCTCATGATCAAAATAAATTCTAATGAAAGTGTAACGTGAAAACTGGTAGATGAAAGCTCATTGCAAAAGTTATACCATAGGTAAGAAAAAAAAACTATATTAAAAAAAATCTTCTCTCTAATAAGCTAAAATTTACTAAGCTTAGCTTAGTTTGGCTTTGTAAGGTACAAGGTTATGATAATAAGGCATTTGTGAAGACTGAATTCACTACACTTGTTAATGGTCTGCTATACCAGCAAACTAAACCTTGTTTGAAATTGGGTACCCCACCCTGATCACCAATAGAGTATATAAATAAATGAATAAAACTTCAGTCTGATTCATGGCTCATTTAATATGTGTTTGTCTATCAGATGCACTGCAGGATAAAAATAAATAATTTTGTGCTGCTATTTTTAATCAAATTGCTTTAGGCTGCAGTTGTTATTGATTTCTTTACTCTTTATATTAAGGTTAAATCTTATACCAAACAGGTAGTGTGGATTAGAAGATTTTTTCTCATAATTTTAGTAAAGGCTTTTGCTAACCATAGTAAAAAAAAAAGAAAAGTTATTTGAACTTTTAAGTTAGTGGTCTCCCGACCAGTGTTCTACCCATATTCTATAATCCTTGAATATGCATTAGATAAAATTTATTTGAAATTCTTTTTTTGTTGGTGTACCTGTTGTTGCTATTTGCTAAAGTTTGTTTCATCTAACATACTCACCTTTCTTTGTGTGATCATGTACAAACAAATGAGACCCTTCTTATTTAAAATGTTATCTAAAAAGTATCCGTTTAGAAATCTTAGGTTAAACAGAATTTGGCATTAAATAACCTATGAAGGTTGATATGCCATAAAACCCAACCAGTCAACCTTTCTTTGTTACAGTTATGTTTTGAATAAGTATATGATTTAGTTTTTTTTTTTGTTTGTTTCTTTGTTTAATAGCATATCAACCTTCATGGGTTATTTTATGTTAAAGCCATCCTTCTAGAACAGTAATGGAACTATCTAACTCAAAGTTGGAGCAATAAGAAGGTTCATACCTTTCCTAAAGGTATTAGTCTGAAAGTGAATGTAATTGTGGAACTGGTGTTCAAACTCACTTACTTTGATCTCACAGTCCAAGTTAGAAGGGAAAAAAATTTCGTGGGGTATTTATATATTTATCATTATGTTTCACTTGTTAGAAGTTTCATCAGATAATGATTTTGAAAACTTTTCAATTTTGGGGAGAAAAAATATTGGAGAACATAACAACTACCTGTGAGATAGTCATGGCAATATAATTAGGAATACTGGTTGTCATGAAACTTATGACTGTTTTTAAGGCTATTAAAGGATTTATAATTATTACTGTTGTGCAAGGTTAGAAACAAATTATAATTAAAGCATGTACTAAAATTATAGTTACATAGTATATTAGATAGTATATTGAAATTAGAGATTGTTGAGGATAAGTTTTTGTTATTCTTACACTTCAAACAGATGTTAAATCAAGTAGAACATTGTTTTGTTTCAACATCTATCAAGCCGAAAATGTTGATATGTTATAAAATGCATACAATCAAATTTGATGTTTCTCTTTTTATAATTTTACTTTATATTGGGAGAAAAAAAAAGATCCTATCTAAATAAGTAGATATCTTTGTATTGGATCTACAAACTGTGCATGTCTCATAGTTCTCCAGTGAAAAATGTTTGAAATTTAAGTTGGATTTGAACACACTAAAAGATTTAAGTCACTACAGTAGTAATCACAGGGCCTAAAACAGATCTTTTCCTGACGCAATTTTTGGAAAAAGTTGGAACTTTTTTTTAGATAATTATTTCTAATGAAGACTAAAGAATGGATTGGTGTAAACTTTTGTGGTAACATCATCAAAACCACAAAGAAATTGTTCAATTGTAATATATTGCCTTGAACTGTGATGAACCTAGTGGATATAGCTGACAGATATAATCAGCCATTGATAAAATCAAGAAAGTGACTATCAGAAAACAAGCAATGTGTGGGTATAAACCGTGACCAATGGAGAACAAGCATTGTGTGGGTGTAAACCAGAGCTAATAAAAAACAAGCATTGCACAGGGGTAAACTATGTCCAATGATAAGCAATCATTGCATGGGTAAAGAGGTGTGGCCATGTAGGTCACATGGGAGTTTTAAAACTGTATAAAGTCTAAATTTTGGCTACAGTCAGTTCCCACAGGCTGTTTCAACTCTCGACAACTCCTTTGTGTGTGCAAATTTTCTCCAACTGCTTTTCTGCTTCACATATGCATCACCATTGAAGAATAAAAATATAAGATTGTATTTTTATATATATGCATTACTCGTTGTTTGTCAAGATCTAGTGGCAGTATACAACACAATTATTCAAATAGAATTTCAAATGGCAAATATTCTTCTTGTTGACAATGTTGATATACTGTCAATGTCTTAATGAAGAGAAGTTTTAATGAACCGAGAAGAAAATTCCTGATGAATAATTACAGTGAGGTATATGAATTTGGTTTCAGTTTATAAATATATATACCACACTATTAATAATGATTGATTTGCAACTTTTCTCACATTACCATCTGATGACTGTGCACACAACATAAAATTTTCAGCTCTCATGATTATAATATTTTTGTTTTTATACTTGCTCAGCGAAAATAGCATTGAATACTTTTTTATGCAAACTTTTCTTATTTGCATTTTTGGATTTCTTTTTTTATTTTATACTTATTTATGTGTATGTGTGTGTGTGTGAGTGCATTTGTTTGTTTTGTTGTTTAATGGCATATCAACCTTTTTGTGTTATTTAATGCCAAATTCATCTTTTTAGAAGAACAGTAGTAGTACTATTTAACCCATAGCTGGGAGGATAAGGCGGTCCATACCTTTCTCAAGGGTATTTGTCCGAAAGTGAATGTAATAGTGCAACTGGAGTTCAAACGATTCTGAAGTCCAGCACTTTAACCATTACACCATGAGGATACCCCCTGTGTGTGTGTGTGTGTGTGTGTGTGTGTGTGTGTGTGTGTGTGTGTGTGTGTGTGTGTGTGTGTGTGCATATTTATATAGACACACACACACTTCGGATCTATCTATCTATCTATCTATATATATATATATATTTACATACAGTGATATCTCACCTTATATTAGTTTCATTATTTAAAGTTTCTTGCAATCATTAAATGAAACTTTTGAGTTTCATCTGATGATGATAGTTTTAATACATGAAACTAATGTATAGAGTTGAGACATCAGTTTCTTTTGAGTTTTATCATGTTCTGCTAAGTAGTATTTGAGCATTTTCTTCATTTAAGAAAAACACTTTTAAATGATTTCTTTATTCACTTACCCATTGGTTAGAGTGTTTGCCAATGGTCCTGGAGACCAGGGTTCAATCCCAGGTCGAGTAATACCAATGACTCTAAAAAGGCTACTTGATACCTACTTGCTTAACACTCAACATTATAAGTTATGGATCAACGGCAAGTGGAGCAATCCAGAGAAAGGAGTAGCACCTGCAATTACACCTTGGTATGGTACCTATTGAAAAGGAAGCCTTCGGATCACCCTTGGGTATGGTTGGCCAACTTATTCACTTATATATATATATATATATATATATATACATATATATATATATATATATATATATACATATATATTGTCATCCACAGATAGACTGTTTTGTTCTATCAGAACTCTTCAGTATGGCTAAACACACAGGACGCTTGAAGCCGGGATCGAAACCCGTCCAACTTTACGTTAGACTAAGTTTCAGACCTCTGTTTGTGCTTGGTGGTTGAATTGAATTTATGTTTCTGTAATACAGAGAATTGATTCAGAGGAGAGAAAAGTGGAAAATTCCAGTTTTAATCAAAGTTGCCTTTATCTGTTTGATGCTGTTTATATTGTGATGAAGCAAAAAGGAGAAACACTTTTCAAGATAGTGGCTTTTCTTTCTCTGATTCCAAAATCAATTTATCTTTCATCCTTGCTATTTGATAGTCTCTCTTGCGTCTTTTTATTAATGTACTTTATTTAGTTGTGAAAGGCTTAGAATGATATCCCCAACCCAACCTCCCAGGTAGCTTCATTAAAAAGTTACATGTTATTTTCTGTCTGCTGACAGCTTATTATATCTCCTGATCTTAGAAGTAAAAGAAACTTTGGCATTGTATATCTTCTTTTTCTTTTTTTTTTGCTTTTTTTAGAATTGCATTCTGTATTATCTAACAGCTGTTGGAATGAAGCATTAACTTGATTGTGTTTACTGTTTACACTTTGTGCTGAGAGCAATAGCAGTCAGAACAATTTTCTTTTAATATATAAATGAATATATAAATTAATTTGTATATATATATATATGTGTGTGTGTGTGTGTGTGTGTGTGTGTGTGTGTGTGTGTGTGTGTGTGTGTGTGTACTTGCAAAGTTTGAATCCATTGCGTCAGTATCTAAGGGAGAGTAGACAGGATTCAGTTGCTTGCTTTGTTCCATGTTTACATTTTACGACATGCAAGGCTAACACAAGGAAGTGCATAGTCCAATTAGAAAAATTTTAGTAGGGCCCTCTACTCTCCAATATCATTTCAAAGTCAATAGTTTTTATAATGTTATTTTCTTTAGATAGCATTATCAAATTATTCAGTCTCTTTTGTGAAATTGTTGACTATAGGTATGTTTTAATCAGTTTTAGTTTGGAAAAACTTCCTTCACATTTGTGCTCAGCACAATTTGAATAAATTCTTCTTATTGGATAAAAACTAACCCTGATGACAAGAGAAATAGCAATCAGTACAATTTTCTTTTAATATATAAATTAGTTTGTATATATATATATATATATTTGTAGTTGCAGAGTAAGGATTATAGTATTAAGATTTTTTTAGCTTTTATCTTAGAGAGAGTGGGCAAAATTCAGTCATTTGCCTGCTGTTCAAGTGAGAAAGGTAAGGGCACAAATTATGGGAGAAAAAAAAATGCATGAAAACAACACCATCCTAATGACACAAAATTGAGAACAAATTTATTACAACAATTACATAATAGAAATTTATCATCTGATTGTTTGGTCGAGTTATATAATATATCAACCCTTGTAGGTTTCTAGTTTTGCTATCTAATAGTTGAATTTACACACAATTAAATAGTTTCAAGCATTGATATCTAATATTAATAATTCAATTTAATCTTAATCATTTGTTTCTACACAGTTAAATTTTTTCAAGTGTAGTAAATGATTAAACAGTTCAATTTGATCCATAGATGGGACGTTATCAGGTATTACCATAATGACAATCAAGAGGTATCCCACATTCTCTAAAGCTCCAGGACCAGAGCCTCACCATCAGGTACAGTTTAGTGTCTTATACAGGAAACTCATTGGGATGGGGTATTAGCCCTCTGCAGCAATGTCTGTATATTCTACAGCCCTAGCCAACAAGGTTATTATTATCTGAGATGTAAATATACAACGTTTAAAATGTAAAGAAAAGGTCTTGTGTGGAAGTGTGTGCAGTGCAAGAATGTCCTTGAAACAGAAAAAGTCATTGTAGAAAGAAAATCTTGTTATATGGTTCCAAGTATTGCTATTTGATATTAATAATTTGGAAATAATTAAATGGTTTCAGGTAATAATTACTCTCTAATGATAATTTGTTAATAATTGTATATCTTCCATTAACTTTTCCTATCAAATTACAATATCGATGTTTTAAGGGCCAATATATTAAAATTGACAATTTTAACAGGTAAACACTTTATACTTTGGTGCAATATCATTTTTTTACAAGTAAATTTTGTTCAAAATCAACAATAAAGATGAAGACAATAGTAAAAAAAACTTGAATGATAAAAGTTTTATATATTCATTGTTTAAATGATAAAGATTTCTAATCTTGTTATTTAAAGATACTTCATGTAAATAGTTTTTTTTATTTTTTTCTAATTTCAGATTGTGAACTGCATGTTAAACAATACAGATTGGTACAGGATCAGATAATATCTGTTGGATATTCATTAAAAAGAAACAAAAAAAAACCCACACCATACATCGTTTCTTTGCATCAGGTTTTTGAAGAGCAAAACTTCATTTTATCAATGACATTTGGATCGATAAGAACAAATTACTAAATTAACCAATTTTGAATTTTCTCATCTGATAAACTGATAGTGAGATCAGAACACATCAAAGGATCACCTATCTTACCTCAATGGTCTTAAATTTTACAGCAAAATGGCTTGATGACCATAGCTTTTAGAGATTATCCTATAACCTTAGATTTTACAGCCAGATTATTCCATGACTTTTTACACCTGAAATACTCCTAAATAATTGCTTAGGGACATAGCTCAGTGACAAGAGAATATAAACAAAAGATTTAAGATGTCCTTCCTGATATACAATGACCGCTTTGTTCTTGTTCACCAAGGACAAAATTCACATGAAATTTAAAATACAAACACATTAGGAGGTCAGATTTGTATTCATTGAAGGTTTTATATTCATTTTACATAAATATTTATTTTTACATATTAATAAATAATTAATTGCATAAATCCATGCAGTTATTCCTCTTAACTAAATTTAGCTTTTTTTAAAAATCTATTTGCTGATAACTACTCAGTTTTTAATGAGAATATGGCTATGTTAATCCTCTAATTAATCCTCATATGTAGAAATGAATTTATCTTGAAGTTATTGTAGATTTCATAAAAATATTTAAACAAGTAAATTTTTCAGCTATTAATAACGATATAATTTTTTAACGCATTAAAATAAATATTCAAGTAAACAAACAATTCATCTTCATATTTATAAATGAATTACCAAATGATTTTTTACAATTAATAATGGCATATATATAAATATATTCATATATATACATATATATATATAGGTAGGTAAATTTTGATTACCTGTTCTATACCAAAGATTAAACAGTTTCATGTAGACTAACCCAATTTTTATGCATACTTACTGGACCCAGTTGAAAATTTTAACATTTTAATGAATTGTTCCTTGTGAGAAAAAGGTGTGCTTTTATTAGGAAGGGCTCCTTAACAATGAACAATAAGTTGTAGAAAACCATGTTGCTGCATGATAGATGTAATTCCATACTTCAAAAGGAAAAAAAATGAATCATTTATCTTAAAAGAATGATTATTCAACTAAACATTACTAATTAGGTAATTATAGGTAATTCTCCATGCTGGAAATGTAAAATAATGACATAACATTACTGCTTAGTTGGGACTAACAATCTGGACAAAAAGAAAAATGTTTAAACTGATAAAATTCTAAAGTGCCAATCACTTAAATTTCAAAAAATATTTCTCTACAAAACTGTAAAAATTCTCAAAAAACTGTATTAATTTTTTGATATAATCTAAAATAGAATAAGTTATAAATTATGTTTAAAATTTTAACTGACAACAAAATTTTTTTGAATAATCAACTATCATTCAAATGTTGACTTCTTAACTGGCATAGGTGGATAATTCAGATTGTATATACCTAAACATTTCAGCAAATTCTTTTTTTCTAAAATGAGATTTCTCAAGACTTTAGCAAATTTTCTTTGCTGAAATAAGGAGATTTTTAAACATTTCAGCAAATTTGCTTTGTTGAAATTAAGAGATTTTAAACAAATTTTCTTAATTAGAATAATAAAATTTTAAAGACTTTGGCAAATTTTCTTTACCAAAATAAAGAGATATTTAAACATTTCAGCAAATTATCTGCTAAAATAAAGTCACACTGAAATTGGAATAATAATTTTCTTGAGATGATAGAAACTGCATCTATTAAAATTCAACATTATTCCAACAATTTTGCAATATTTTCTTTTTTTGATATCACAAAGTTACTTATTTTGGATGGTTATAATTATAGCATAGTTTATCATTAAAAAGTATGCAGGCTTTGTTGAACTCAACAAAAAAGATTTTTTAAATAAATTGAAAATAAAAAGAATAAATTATACACATCTACAAGATAAAACTTGCTTATTTTATTTAAAAATAAACTAAGTATCAACTTTCCTAGAAAATGCCGATCTCAAATGCTTACATCTCAGAGTCTATACTTCCCAGTGAAATATCAAAGAATGGAGTAGTTAGAAGTGATAGCTCCCATAGTTTAAACTCAAAATCAAGTGAAAATTCTGAAAAATTGTATTCAGATTCTGTTCTGCCTTCAAGACTTGATTTTATGCATGATAACCTTAATCCCTTTTTTCCATACAAGAAAGAGAGAAAATCTTTTTGGACGCAGAGGTCCTCAATTCACAAACTGGAAGACTTTTCAAATGATCCAAAAGCCTATTATTCTGACTTTTATGACAGTACTGAACAATTGCCTGCTGTTAAGAAATGTGAGAATTTCCACCAGAGAAATGCAGATTATAACTGGTCCTCAGAAAGTGATATTTTTAAAAGACAAGCAATGAGAAGGTTTAGCTTAAACCCAAACGTTCTGAGAAATGTTGAGACATCTAAATGCCTTCCACTTAGTCTCTCATTAGACAATATGAATTCCTTTGGTATGTTTCATGATTTATCTGACTGGAATGATAGTTTTGGTAAGCCTTCTTCCTCAAGAAAGTCTGTCAGCTCTGAAGAGTCAATGAGCAGAAGCAATTTTGACAATTTGTCTGATTCCGATAGTAACAACAGTTCAGACTGTGATTATGAACGATCCTTGAAAAAATCCATACGTGATTATTTTAAGAACAGGATTGACAGAGATTCTACGAGCTCATTATGTACTTCCCAGTCAAGTAGCTATGCAATGAGTCCTTTTCCAGAAGAAACTGTGGACCCTTTTGAAGAATTAGATGATACTGATGAGCACCATTTCTTGAATTCTCCAACTCTTAGCAATGACAGGCTTCCTTTGTATTCATCTTTGTTGAATCTCCGATCCACAGCAGCTGAACAGATGCTTGTTAACCTTGGATTCTGTCATTCTTCCCAGATTATTCCAGCCAGATTTTTCCAAAACTGGCCAAAGCAAGAAAATGGTGAAACATTGAAAAGTAGCAGTAAAAAAGAGATAGAAGCTAAATCGGCAGAAAATAATCAACATGAAAATTCTAAAGAAAGACACGAAGATACCATTTCAAAAAATTCTAAAAGAAGACATGAAGATAGTGTTTCAAAAAATTCTAAAAGAAGACATGAAGAGAGCATTTCCAAAAACTCTAAAGAAAAATATGAAGAAAATGTTTCAAAAAATTCTATAGAAAGTCATGAAGATATTGTTTCAAAAAATTCTAAAGAAAGACAAGAAGATAGTATTTCCGAAAGTAAAAAAGGCACTGAAGTTGACAGCAATGTTGAACACTTACTTATGAACAAGAAAAATGCAATTTGTTCAAGTAATAAATCAAGCAGTATAGATTTTGAAGAAATAAATCAGTCAACAGTACACATTATAAATAACAACAAACATGTATTTTACAAACAAAAGAGTATTCTTGATGAGATTGAAGAAGCCAACAGAAATATATCATCTGAAACTTTCAAGATGAATGAAGAAAATTCTCACACTTGTAACACAGAACCTTACAAAAATATTCAGGATCAAGAAGCTCTAACAGCACAAAACTATAACAAACAAAGTTTTAAGAATAACATTAATGTTGAAATGGGAGAAAAAGATCAGTCACTTCTTCAGAAAAACAATGATTGCCAAATAGATACTAAAAATGCTTTTTGTTCAAGAACACCAAATACACATATTTCAAATGAAACGTTTGTTTCCAACATTTCTGAAAAATCACAGGAAAGTTTGGAAATTGAGTCCATATTTAGTGATAGTAAACAAGAGTCTGCTGAGCTTAGAACTAAAATTAAAGAAGAAAAGAACACAAATGAAGAAACTCATCTTAAGAGTGTAGATAACAAATTTTTGAATCCCTGCTTATTTTTATCTGTTTCATGCACTAGTTCACCTGCAGAATCCCCTTTGACTGTAATTGATGTGTCTGCACTGGACAATAAAGACAAAATCAGTGCAAGTTGTGAAAAATACATTCAAAAGAAGATTAACAACAGTCCATTGTCCATTGATTCAGACTCAGATGATACACTAAATAACATGGCAGATGATCAATTGGATGAAAATTCTTCAAATGTTCATTGTATCCAAGAAGACTTTTCAAACTCCAAGCAGTTTCTATATGATTCCATCAAGGCTTCAGATTCTTCCCTTTCTGATAAAAAATATTCTGGAGTTGAAGAATGGTATTTGAAGGATGATGAAAACTGTTGCCATAATGCATATCAGCAGAATCCTTATTTGACCTTTGGCCCTGATGTGGTCACAATTTACAAGAATTCCTCAGAAGTTAATAATAAAGATAATAATTCTACAAAGTTGTCTTCTCCTGGATTTTACACTTCAAACTTTGATATGTTTATAGTGAGTCCCCAAAAGAAGAAAGTCATTCCTCAATATCAGAGTTTAGATGAAAGAGAAAAGTTCCATTCAAGGACATTTTCTCCATTGGTAATTAATGGGATTAGATTTGATGGGTCAGAACAGAACCGAGATAATTTTTCTGAGAGAGGTTTTGGTGATGGAGAGGATACAATAGAAAGTAAAGTATTTCATGCTGCCAGTTATTTTTCTTCAAGCTCAAAGACTGAAAAAACAGCTCATTATTCTGAGGAAAGAGATGAATGTTGCAATCTAAATGATTCACCAACTGAAAATAAAGAAAAAAATTGTTCCGACCATATTAACAAAGAAAATAAGAATCACTGGCCTGAAATTCAAGTATCTAAAGCAAACATCATTTTCAGGTTGGATTCACAGAACCCATGGAACAATAAAATATCAAGCAAAGTCACAATTAAAAACATTAATTGCAGCCAGAGAAAATGGCCAAGACAAAGATCATCTCACACATCTGACAATAAATATATGAATGATTCATGGACTCAATGCAACTTTGAGGATTGTTTGAACAAAAGAAACTTTTGTGATAATGATAACTTTCCTACACCAAACTATTCAAAGAAATATCTTTTAAAGAATTCCTCCCAGCCAGCAGGAGACTTATACATAGAATCTAAAGATAGGAAAATGTTACTAAATAAAAAGAGAATGCTAACCAGTGCAACTATCAAGAACAACAGCAGCATCAATGTTGATTTTAGAAACCTTAAAGATGATGTTGATGAACTGGATTTTTCCAAAGATTTCAACCCAATATCTCAGCTCCTGAAAGATCCTTGCACAGAAAAGGCAGTACTAAGCTTGCACAAAAGTTCCCAAACTAGAATTGGGGGTCTGTATCCCTTATGCAAAAATGAGCTTAACATTTGTGCAAAATGCTTAAATCATACAAATTGGTCTTGTTTACAGCCACTTGGGAAATAAAATATGTTGAGACTTTTTTCAGTTTGATTTTGTTGTATTCTGATAAGGCAGATAAGAAAATATTTCAAAGCTTTAAAACCTTATGATCACTTTTATATTGAAACATTTCCAAGCAGCCTCATCCTCTCTACTCTTTTTATTGGTCATTTTGATTTTTTAAGCTTGTCTCAGTGGTACATACATGCTTCTGATTTAGAGAGGACTGTTTTTGATCATCATAACACTTTGTTGAGTAGTGACTAATTTGGCCTTGCTTGGGGTGCATCTCACCATTATAAAAAAAGAAAAGAAAAAAAAAACATTTTTATAATAGAATACTTTGGTGAGTAAAAAGTTTTGCAGTGTTTTGTGCTAGTTTATGCCACATACCAAGCCATTAGCCAAATGAGTTCAGTGTTTACCAATGGTCTGGGAGACTGGGGTTTAATTTCAGGTTGAGTCATACAAAAGACTCAAAAAATGGTACTTGATGCCACTGTGCTTAACCCTCAGCACTATAAGGTATGGATCAAGGGTAAAGTGGAGCAATCCAGGGAATGGAGTAGTGCCCTCCCCTACACCTCAGTGTAGTAGCTATTAAAAAAGGGGACCTTCTGGTCACCCTTGACTAAGGTTGCCAACTTTACTTACTTTTATATCACATGACCAAAGCAGTTCAAGCCATGGAAAGGTACCTGCTGTAGTTAATAGTATCATGGTAGTTGGAGTACTGACACATTAAGCATTGCTTCACTTTGTGTGTGATTTAAAAGCTGCACAGATGAACATGAAATGTTGTCTAATTCTAGAACTTATGCTTTATGAGTTTGAACTAGGCTGTGGAAGTAACCAAAACATTTATTATGTGAAAGGTGAAGGCACAGTTAATTACAGTACAGTAACCAGATAGTTCAGGAAATTTTGCTTGGATTGCAAGAACTTCAATGATCAGGAAAGGTCAGGTAAGCCTAAAACCATGGATTCTAAGGCCATGCACTGAGAGTCAAATCTAGTGGGTATCACTCAGAGAGTATCAGGCAAGCTTGGTATCTCACAGTCCAGTGTAGTTCATCATCTTCTTGACCTCAGCAAATTGTGCCTCACATTACCAAAATATTGCAAAAATCTTGACTTACCCAAGTAATCTACCTAGAAATTCTCTTAGGAAATAAGTTTCTTTTTATCTCCATCACAAAGAAGTTGTTAAATTAGTCAATTACCAGTTTTTTCTTAACATTAATCATTGTTCATTTACAAAGAGTGTCTATAAACAATGTTTTTTCATAAAATACTATAACTTTCTAGAACTATATATTTCCAAATGTTTCATATTATTTACTTTGATAAAAGAAACTTTTACGAGCTTGCCATCAATGTAAAGAAATTGTTTTACTGTCATTATAACCTGATGAAATCCAAGTCTAGACCTCTCAGACAGGTACTCCAGTTAATGTCTTTATATTCAAAGACTTTTGGTTAAGTTTTTTTCATAGAAAAACTTTTCCTGCTTTCATGTTTTTCTCTACTTTATGCTATCAGTTTAATTCTTTCATTTTGTAATACTGACTTTGTGGAAGACAAAATATAAAATCAGCTCTGGTTGTATATTGATTAAGGCATTACATTTTAAATGTTGAAGTGAACTGAAATTTCTTCTTAGCTAAACTATCCATGAAGTTTTATAGCTCTGTTTAATTTATAATTGGAGTTACTGGCAATGTAACGGTCAACATCATAGAAATGAACTCAGCTACTCAAGTTCAAATCCTGAACAAAACTAATTGCATTTCACATAGTGCTAATGCCCCTAGGAAAGGTATAACTCCTACCATTCTATCTTTAGCTATGAATCGATAGTAGAGAAGACTGGGTTCTTTAACCTTCTTATGGCAACAGTTAAATAAGAAAGAAAACTCTGAATGCAAACCAAACCTGGAGAGAGATGGGCTCTGCCTGGCTATTCCTACCCAAGACACACTACATGAGTTGCACCTCTACAACCAAACCAGGATGAGTTTTCTTCATAATTTATGGCCATATGATAGCAATAAATACAAACTTGTTGGAAAATTGACACCAGCACTTTAGCTATTTGCAACAAGGATTTCCTTGGGAATGTGTGTTAAGTGGACACTTGAAAAAAAAAATCCTAAATATGACTGTCAAAGGGTTGGGATTGGTTGATGAACTCTAGAATTGGCTCCATTAGACATGTTTGGCTTAAAACAATTTTTAAGCCAAGAAAAGCCGGTTTGACTTCAGAATTTTCCTTCTCCTAGACTGGTTACCAAACCAAAGTTAAAGAACCCAGTCTGTCCAACGATTTACTTATAGCTGGGGAAGAACAAATGGATTCATGCCTTTTCCAAGGATATTAGCATGAAATGAAATGTAAGTAAGTAAGTAAGTAAAGTTAGCGACCATAGTCGAGGGTGACCCGAAGGCTCCCTTTTCGATAGCTACTACACCAAGGTGTAGGGGAGGGCACTACTCCATTCCCAGGATTGCTCCACTTTACCCTTGAACCGTACCTTATAATGCTGAGTGTTAAGCAAGGTGGTATCAAGTTCCATTTTTAAAGTCTTTGGTATGACTCGACCTGGGATTGAACCCAGGTCTCCCGGGCCATTGGCGAACACTCTAACCGCTGGGCCAATGTCCCGAGTCTCAAATAGGATTTAAACTCAGGTTGTTGATTCCATTTCCAATGACAATTGGATGAATGGAAGTATGATAAATAATAGTAGTAATTGCCATACCATCCTTAAAAGTTTGGGTACAACTCCATTCTATTGGACCAAAAACTGATCAATTGCAAAAACAGATTTTTACAAAACACTGTGTTATGTCACAGTGACTTCAGATATAAATACCATAATTATTTGTGTATATAACCCACTTTTTTTTCAGACTTTTAACCATAAAAGTTAGGGATTTGTAATGTACACAAGAACTAAATATTAACTTTTTTTGGCTATGTGTGTCACAATATTCAGGACAACATGACCGAAAGTAAGTTGTACCTATGTTCCAAACTAACTAATGTGTAACAAACACTTCTGTTTTAGACCACCTGAAAGAAAAAGCCACTGACCACTGAAATTTGTCTTCATTTTTAATAATATTTCTCCTAGCTTAAACTTATTTCTGCTGCTACCTTTTTGCTTTTTTGTGTGAATATGTTCGTGCATTTACCCTAAGTACTGAGTAAATTTTGCATTTCAAAACATAATATATACTATTTTTATTCTATAGTAACAATATAAAAGTTGAATAAAAGTTAAATATTGCTACAACACATTCAAATGTAATTTTCTTCATTTTTTAACAAACATTTTATTCACTAAATTTTAGTTTGGAATATCTTTCCCTTTGAATTTCCTTTTTTGAATTATTTCAGAATTCAAATGGTCATTAAAAAAGAAAAAATTTAATGAATTCTTTCTCAAAATTCCATAATAAAGATAATATTAAAAAAGAAATAGCATTTTAAGCTAAAAATTAGAGTATAGTTGTTAAAAGGAATAGAAGAAAACTAATTATTTATTTTGTGTAAAATGTTAAATATTTTAATATATAAGTATTTTTTAATATTTAAATGTTTTAATATTTAAATATTAAGTCATAATATCAAATGGAATTTTGAGAAAATCTTGAAATGAATCAATTTTGGGCCAATCAACTTGAATTTTGTCATGTGTTTCACTTGTCAATGAATAGTGAAGTTTTCTACTCTGGTAGAATCTCTTATCAGCCTTTAGGTCATAAAGAATCACTAAATTTTGAGAGAGTTTATTAAAGTTTTCATTACATTTTAGGTACTTTGAAATATGAAATATAAAATTCATAGATTTGATATCAGACATTTATTTCGAAGAGAAAACCAAAATAAAGCATAGAGATCTAAATCATAGTGATCCAATTTTTGTATGTGTGTTATGGCAAAAATGGCATGTTATAGAGTTGTTTGGTTTGGTGTCTTTGTTTAATGGCATATCAACCTTTAGAGGTTATTTAATGCCAAAGCCATTCTTTTAGAAAGACAGTAGTAATACCATTTAACCCATAGCTGGGGGTATAAAGGAAGTTCATACATTTTGCAAGGGTAAAGTCATAGTGTGTGCTTTAGCATTAAAATATTCTTAAAGAATAAAGCAATTTCTAATCAAATCCAATTTGCAGCTTGACATAATAGTATAGGGTTTCTGGTTGTACTCACCTGACCTGTATAGTTTCTCAAAGGGAGATAACTACAGAAAGCTAATTGTTGAATAATTCCCTCTATTTTAAAATTCATTTGTAAAAGATGATAATATCAATTCTATAAATGAAGATGTGATGCAACATGGTCATTGATTACAGCTTAAAATGCCAATTTATTTTTACTTCATGACTTGCCAGTGACAAATTCATTTGAAATAATAAAACTTTTCCAACACATTAAAATGATTATAGACAAAGATAATTTCTCAATGGTCTAATTAAAATATTATTGTCAGATCATCAAAGTTAATCAGCAATGAACCTGCTCAGAACTTATATGGGTGACTTCTAAGTAAAAGCAGGTGTAATAAGAAATCTGATGCCTGTGTATCAAATGAAGCAAAGCTAAGTAAATTACATCTACAGATTAAAACTTACTCGAGCAACAGTTAGGTTAACAAGAAAATTCTCAGTGAATATGATTCCCACTTGACGCTCCATGCTTTTGGCTTTGTGTCAAATGAAACAAAGCTTAGTAAATTATATTGTTATATCAAACATATGGTTGCAAGGAAAGGACAAAACACAGAGTTGCAAATCAAACAAGAAGACAAATGAAAAATTTAACAATTATATTAACAAGAAACAAAAGGTTCAAACAATTGTGTTGGTGAATCAAAGAATGTCAGTGAAATTAAGAAGAAAATGTTCGCAGTTAAATTTAGGAGATTGTGTTGAATTGTAATAAAAATTGAGGAATAAAATGTTCCAATATTTGTGTTGGTAATGATGAGTCACAGACTTATGTGGTCAACCAAATTTATATCGCCAGGGAAAGAGAAACGTCAGCATTGAAAAGGTGGAATGTAGGTCAGGTGGTAATTCTCAGGTCATGTGGTTTCTATCAAGAGCCGCAATAAGAAGGTTAAGAAGAATTTATATGATGTTGAATGTTGCAAGCATCATGGTTGATGTTTTTTCTTTCGAGGTCTTAGAGCTGACTGACTTTTTTTACTTTCTTTGACCATTTTATAGTTGTGTTTGGGTCAAATCGACTCCAAAAACTTTGGAGAGGAAGGTTGCTAATTGGGTGAAAAGAGAAAGGATCTTTTAAATTGTGAATATAAAGTTACATTGATGCATGGCGTCTACCTGTGCAGCAATGTGTTTTATTCATTTTGGTCTTGGCCATTGTCTAGATAACATCCGGCTTTTGAAATGTACATTTGTGGAGTTTTATTTATTTGTTTATTTATTGATTTTGCTTGAGAGTTACTTTGGAATCTATAAGTAAATGAGAAGGGATTTACGTATATAACAGTATCTACAGATTAAAACTTACTAGAGCAGTAGTTGAGTTAACTGACAATTCTTAGGGGGGATGATTCTCATTATGTGCTCTGTACTTATTGCCTTGTGTCAAACGAAGCCAAGCTTAGTAAATTTTATCTACAGATTAAAACTTACTAAAGCAGCTGTTAAGTTAACAGACAATTTTTAGTAAGTATGATTTCCTCTGTGTGCTCTATACTTCTGGTCTTGTGTTAAACTAAGCTGAGCAGGTGACTAATAGTATTATATAGCCATGAATGAATGAAGGAATGATGTAATGAGAAGACCATAAAATATTTCTTTATAAGAATATAACTCTCTTCTTTATTACTTGAAAGGGTTGAAATTGACGATAAGTGAGAGAGAAAGACAGATATGTAGGACTCAGACACAGGAATCAGACTAAGGTTGACAGAGGGTTGCTATATTGACACTTTTCTTAACCATGTTGTCAGTCTATATTCAGGGCCTTACATCTTTGCTTCTTTGATGGGATGTTTTCATCTCTGAGCACTCACTGACTGCTCTCTGAATATGACTGACCAAATCCCTTCTGATAGACCCCTTGTCTGTGAGTATATATAACATCCATAACACCTACATGTTCCTTCCAGTTCTCCACCTGTGTGATCTATGTCCACTGTTCTTTTGTTTACACAGCTGGAACATCCTGTTTAGAAATCCCTAACTGATAGGTCTGTCAAAATGCAACATTAGAGCAGTAGTGTTCTCAAGTTGCCTAAATGAATCTGGAGGTTGCTAAAAATCATCTATATCAGTTGAAATTTTAAGCAAGTCTGTAAAAATGAACTTGTTAACATGCACAAACACAATGTGTTTGGTTTTGTTTGGTTTAGTTTGGTTGCTTTTACAGCATGTCAACATGTTAGGTTATTTAATGCTCAAATCAAGCAGTTATTTGCTTTCATGTAAATATTCATCTGTAAACAACAATGGCTTAAATAACTATTCTTGATATATAATTTATACATAATCATATACTTTCAAGTATTCTTATCAAATGGTAATAAATTGTATGGTTTCAAGTAAACATTCCCGGTGCCCTTGGAATGGTCCACAAAGGCCTAGAAAAGAGACAGGGAGAACTGGAAATCAGAGGAAGAATCAATACCGTCCAGATCACAGCACTACTTAAATTGGCTAGGATACTTAGAAGGGTTCTTGAGAGCTGAAGAGATTTGCTGTTACTTAGACTTCAATGAAAATTAACCAGTTAAAACTGGTGTGAAAAAACTGATAGGAGTATAATCACAATCAACAAATTGGCAAAATCTCTCACGAGAAAATGTGGATGTAGCTATGAAAGGGAAACTTTGAGAGAGAAACTGAATCTCTTCTAATAGCAGCACAAAACAATGCCATAAGGACCAATCATATTAAAGTGAAAATCAATAACAGAATAGCAAGTGTAGGTTAAGTGTTGACAAAGATAAAATGATCAATCACATAATAAGTAAATATTGCAAACTAACATAAAAGGAATATAAGATGAGGCATGCCTGGGTAAGAAAGGTGATCCACTGGTAATTGTGCAAGAAAATTAATTTTGACCATAAAACCAAATGGTTTGTGCACAAACCAAGATCTGCCTAAGAGAATGTAATGCATAAAATTCTCAGGGATTTTGATATACAAACAGATCACCTAATTCCAGCCAGAAGACCAGATCTCATACGAATTAATAAAAAAAGAGAACCTGTTGTCTAATGGATTTTGTTGTTCCAGTAGACCACAGAGTAAAAATCAAAGAAAATGGAAAAAAAGACAAGTACTTGAACCTTGCCTGAGTACTTAGAAAGCTGTGAAACATTAGGGGGATGGTGATACCAATTGTAGTTGGCATGTTTGGAACGGTCTCCAAAGGCTTTGAAATGGGAGAGTTATTAATCAGAATATGAACCAAGATGAATCCAGACTACAATATTGTTAAGATTGGCCAGAACATCGAGAAGAGTCCTAGATACCTGAAGAGACTTGCTGACTCTCAAACTCCAATGAAAGATCATCAGCTAACGCTGGCATGAAAAACTCACAAGGAGTAAAATGATATTAATAATAATGATAACTGATTAGGAACTATCTTGAAGAAACTGGAAATCCCAGGAAGAATTGTGACCATCCAAATCACAGCACTATGAGATCTACTAGGATACTAAAAAGAATCCTGGAAACCTGAGGAGACTTAATTTTACTCAGACTAGTGAAAAACCACCTGTTAAAACTGGTGTAAAAAGACTTGGAAGGAATAATAATAATGATAATAATGTGCGTTTTTCACATAAAGAAAGAAGCAAAAACACAAATGGTCAATTTATTTAGTTATTTGTTTGCACAATCTATATATTTGGTTTGATCAATTTTTTATAATGTTTGCTTGGTAGTTTCTAGTTGGTAGGCTCTAGTCCTGTGCTGCTATTATTTACCCTTCTGTCTTCACCTTTAGTCCAGCATTTTTAACCATCGATTAGTCTTTACTATATATATATATATATATCAGCATTTCTTATTTTTTGTGCATATAACCAATGTTGTGGGTTTTGTTCCCTTTCATTTTTTAATTTTTTTGCTGCCTCTGTTGCTTTAACTTTTATGTCTATTTCTTTTGGTGTAAGTTTGGGTTGATTAGCAAATTTATTATGTTCTTTACTAACTGAATATTTTTTCTTTAGCTTTTTGTGTTTAATTACTGTAGTGTCCAATCTGTTCTTTAATCCTATAGTGGTTGTTTTGTAGGTCAATTTTAACTGGATTAATCCTCTTCCAGAATTTTTTATCTTGATGTAGAGACATACTATATCTGCTCTTGGGTGATATATTCTGTGGCAGGTTATTTGTTTCCTAACTCTAGTATTTTTGTTTTTTATTTTATTTCAGATAACATCCAGTTTTGTTGTATATCAAAGCTATGTGTCATTACTGGTATTTCCAGGGTGTTAATTGCAATAACTTTATTTTTTTTTTGCATTCAGTTCTGATCTTAATATGGTTCTTCTTCTTCTTCTTCTTCTTCTTCTTCTTCTTCTTCTTCTTCTTCTTCTTATTATTATTATTATTATTATTATTATTATTATTATTATTATTATTATTATTATTATTCTATTCTTTGTGATTTTTTCATACCAGTGTCAGCTGATGGTCTTCATTCAAGTCTATGTGACAGCAAGTCTCCTCAGGTCTTCCGGATTCTTCTCAGTATTCTGGCCAAATCTCAACAATGCTGTAGTTTGGGTTGTCTCAATTCTTCCTCTGATCTCTAACAGTTCCAATCCCTGTTCCAAGCTTTGGGGGACTGTTCCAAGTGCACCAACTACAACTGGTATCACTGTCACCAACATATTCCACAGCTTGTCTAGTTCTCTGGCAAGGTCCAAGTATTTTTCTATCTTTTCTCTTTCTTTTATTTTTATGCTGTGGCCCACTGGAACAGCAAAAACCATTAGACAAATTCTTTGTTTTTTGTTAATTTTCACTAGGTTTGGCCTTTTGACTGGGATTAGATGATCTGTTTGTATCTCAAAATCCCAGAGAATTCCATTTTTTAGATGGATTCTGGATATTCCATTTGGTAGTATGATCAAAATTCAATCTTTTACACAATTCCCAGTGGATTACCATTCCCAACCAGTTATGCCTAGTCATGTACTCCTTTTGTGCTAGTTTGCTAAATTTTCTTATTATATGATTAATCATTTCATTTCTTTTTCTGCTCAAACTACACTTGTTATTCTGTTGTATAATATTGAGTTTTGCTTTGACATTATTGGCCCTTATGGCATTATTTTGTGCTGCTGTTAGAAGCAGTTCATTTTCTCTCTTGAGATTTCTCTTTTGTAGCCATGACCAAATCTCCCCATTTGCAATCTCACTATATTGCTTCTTGAAATATCCATACAGTTGTTTTTCTTCTCAATTCTGTTTCCTAGGTTTTATTGTTTTTCTGTCTGTACTTATGTTGCCACTGCTGTTTTTGGCTTCTGAAATTAATCTTTCTTTGCTTATCTTAATATAGTCCTAGAGTCCTTGTATTGATCCATCTATGCAATCCTCAATGCTAGTGAATCTTCTTCCTTCTTCTTCCTTCTTCTTTCTTGACACATACAGTCTATGTCATTTCTCAGTTGTAAAGCTTAAAAGTGTATAATCATCAATTTTCTTTTCCTTAAGTCCATTTTTCTGAGTTCTTATCTTTTAAGAATGGTCTCAAGTATCTTACCAGGAGGACTGCCCAGGTGTTTATCCCTTTAATTAGATTTCTTCTGCAGAGTTGCTTTCAAGCTTTTTTGTTCTTCTGAGGTTCTCTTTTCTTATTTTTTCCTTCATCTCTGCTTGTTTGAGTGTCCACTTACAGTATTCCCAAGTACTTGTAGTTTTCCTTCACTCCAAACGTTCTGATGTTTTCCTGATTTCACAGTACTATTCCTTCTGTGGTTTCTCTTTTCCCACTTTTCATTATCAGCATGGTACAGTTTTCAATGCCAAATCCCATTCCTATATCCTGGCTTTATATTCTTATTATTTGTATCAGAGTCTCCAGTTCTTTTTCCTTTTTTGCAAGTACCTTTATGTCATCCAAATACATAAGATGATTAATCTTCTTTGTGATTTTGTAAATTTGTAGCCCCCTCAACATTTCTTAAGTATGTGGTTGAGTCACATCATTGCTATAACAAATATCAGTGGCAAGAGTGAGTTTCCCTGGAAAATGTTTCTTTAGATTTTTATTTTTGCTAGGATTTAACCTTGCACTATCAATTCCCCTGTCCAGTTTTCAGTGATGAAGTCTATGATTTTGTCAAATATTTTGTACATTTTTAAACAGTCTATTATCCACATTTAAACAATGTTTCTTTTCTGGTGAATGGCATTTCAATACATGAACAGAAAAAACCCATAAAATATTAAACAGAATTTTTAATTGTTTCTACACATGCTGTTAAAATTTGAGATCATTTGAATGAGAATTGTTCAAGTTATTAGATTAAAAATTTATTTGATTTTTTCTTAAACACCCTGTACCTTTATTTACAATACGATGAACAGCTCTTGTGCAGTATAATAAAATCTCACATCAAATAAGTTATTGTAAATATTTATAATAAAAATATAATATAAGCTGAAACTCTCATGATAAACTGTTCATGTGAATATTACCAACTGGAAACTTTACTATCATTAGTTGGTTAATTACCAATTTTATTGTAACTTGCATAATAAAATCTGACATATTGTCTGTTCATTGTCACTAGAAACTCAGTGAATTATTGAGACAGGTATAAGCTGGGATAAGTAACTGATAAATTCACAGTTGGATGACAATGTTGCCACTAACCTGATTAGCCAAGCATAAACGGCTTAGCAATAGCTTCATCATCAGCAGCAGCATCAGTTATTTTGTAAATGAAAAAGAGCGAGAAAGACAGACAGACAGAGAGGGTGGAGAAGAGAAGAAGTGGAAACTGAAGGACAAAGAAATAAAAGAATAAAAAAATAGGAAGATATAAAAAGCAAGATGTAAGAATGGTTTTATAATACTGTACAAGCAACTTGATTATTTTTATATTATTTTATATATATAATATACGTATTTTATTTACATGCAAGGGTGTCTGCTGAGAGAAGTAGGCAGGTCATTTCGACTAATTTGGATCAGACATTTTTATCCAGGGTGAAGAACCATTTAGTGGGTTATATTACTCACTTATACTATAAATGACTAATATTGCAGCTTCTTCTCCACAGTTGGAATGTGGGAGGGAGTCCTTATGGCATAGTGGCTAACATGCTGGACTGTGGCATTGTAGTAAGAGAGTGCAAACTCCAGTTGTATTATTATGTTCACTTTCTGATTAATACACTAGGGAAAGATATAAACACTCTTATACCCCCAGCTATGGGTTATGTAGAACTACTGTTGTTATTTTACAAGGACAGCTTTGGCATTAAATAACCCATAAAGGTTGATATGCCATTAAAAAAAGAAAACAAACCAAGCCAAACCAGTTGTACTATTGTGTTCACTTTCTGATTAATATACTAGGGAATAATATAAACACTCTTATACCCCCAGCTATGGGTTATATAGTATCACTGTTGTTATTTTACAAGGACGGCTTTGGCATTAAATAACTCATAAAGGTTGATATGCCATTAAACAAAGAAAGCAAACCAAACCAAACCAAACCAAATCAAACAGAATGTCTATTGTGTAACAGGGGTGCCATTTTGAATTTATCCTTTTGCACCCCCTCCCTGAAGAAGTAGGGCAATTGAAATATCAACAGTCATTTCTACTTTTACATATAGATAGTGTGCAGGCCATTGGCCTTATGAGTAGAGTGTTCACCAATCATCTGGGAGACTGGAGTTCAATCCCAGGTCAAATCATACCAAAGACTTAAAAATGGCACTTGATGCTGCCTTGCTTAACCCTCAGCATTATAAGGTAAGGGTCAAGGGTAAAGTGGAGCAATCCAGGGAATGGAGTAGCACTCTCCCTTATGCCTCGGTGTGGTGGCTATTAAAAAAAAAAGCTTTCAGGTCACCCTCGACTAAGGTTGCCAACTTTATGCAATATTTTGAACATGGCATTATCAATGAAAAAAAATTGATTATTGTGTTGCTACACATGGGTTATTGAATATATTCATAGCTTAATGATGAAAAAGTCTTTTATTTACATAATAAATATTTATATTTCAACATACCATAATTAGTTGTGTATATGATGCCCTATTTTTCCAAACTTTTTGGCTCAAAAGTTAGTGGTGTGCATTATACATGAGATCTATATAATTACCTTTTTTCAGTCTCATATTTCGGACAGGATGACCAAAATTATGTTATATGTGTAGACCAAAATAATGAGCTTCACACCATTACAAAGAAATATCCACTGGGATGTGTATTTGTTAATAATTTTGTTTCTCTTTATGTGATCTTATTTTTGCTGCAAGCTTGTTGCATGTTTGTGTGAACATGTCTGTGTATTTGCTTTAAATACTGTGCAAATTTTGTATTTTAAGATATAATGTAAGCTATATGAACAAATACTAAATTTAGATTAAATTTAGCTGCAACAAATTCTAAAACACCATCACACATTATACAGGAGAATTTTTTTTCCAAAATTTCCCAGTCCAATTTTAGGGCTTCATGTTATACATGAGTACATGTTATATAGAAATAATTATGGTAATCTCCTTCCTTGTCAATGTATTTAATTCAGTTATGAATATCTGTCACATAGACTGAACAAAATGCAATGAAAATTTCAGATCAGAATTGATTTAATAGCTATGTTATGCCAGTGGTGTATTGAACCATTGTACAAATATGTGTGATTAAGAAATATGACTTAAAAATGAAAACCAGATTGTTGAAATTTACAATCCGGTTTTCATATTTCCATCATATTTTTAACCTCATTGTCTGATATCATTATTCAAATTATTCAAGGGGGTGTCCTCGTGGTGTAATCGTTAAAGTGCTGGACTGCAAAAGTGTAGTAAGCAAGTTCAAAGTCCAGTCGTGCTATTACATTCATTTTAGGACAAATACCCTTGGGAAAGGTATGAACCCCCTTATCCTCCCATTGATGGGCTAAATAGTACTACTACTGTCTTCCTAGAAGGATGGATGTGGCATTAAATAATCCAAGAAGGTTGATATACCATTAAACAACAAAATAAAACCAAGCCAAATTATCTATAATATATATGTGTGTAGGCGTGTGTGGTTCCTATATCTCAGTCATTTTTATTGTGTAGTTTTTATATAAGAAAATTCAAGATCAAGGATGTTATTTTATTAGAGAAATGACTCTAAATTTTAAAAAGAATGATAGAATAATAAAGGGTTGTAATTGCTTTTCATAGGTATGAATCCAAGTTGATGATTCCCAAGTCTTTTATCAATGAAGAGGAAGTAAAAACTTCAACTTTAAAAGAAGTGGATATTCCAAGTAACGAGACCCATAAGGTAAAATTGTCTATATAGCATGAAAAAGATTGAAATTTTTTTTAAAAACATAGATTGATTTGATCATTGAACTTTTGCTGCAATTTATTTATTTATTTTCCATTTACTGTATCTCACACCCTCCCCACAGACTGCGGATGAAAAATTTGATTAATTTCAACTTATCTTTGAATTGTTTTGATGTTGCATTGTATTACTGCTTTGCTGCTCTAACAGTTTTTGTTTCTTCAGATTGAAATAGTTTTTCTCTTCTGGCCTTGACCATTCTTTTGATGATAATTTATAATTCTTTCTAATTTTTTGAAGAAAACATCAAATGAAGAATGATGGTGATCCAATTTCTTTGTAAATTTGTGAAGTAACAGTCCACTACCATTGTATGACACCATTTTATCTTTTTCAAACTCAGAAAATTGCTTAACAACCTGTGACAATATGCCAACATGGCCAGTCCTCACTATCTCAACTTCTTAAACCAGCTCATGGCCATCCGATTGTCCTGTGGTTTCTCTCATCTCCAGATGGGGGCATTTCACATGCTTTACAAACACAATACAGATGCAACATATATAATCGAGAGTGGAAGAAAGAAGAACAAACAAGCACAGACCTGGGTTAGCTCCAAGCACAAGTAGGGAGAAGTTTTGGCACTTTTCTGTGGGTTTCTGTGCATCTGTGGCTATCAGGTGCCTGTATTTGAGCGAAATTCCCACATAGCCACCATAAATGTTGACTCATCCTCTCACATTGGCTGACCTGACTGCTGAGTCCACTGGTTCCAATTCCTCCTTCAGCAACCACATCTCTCTGACCGTCGCCTTTCCCCTGATTGTCGCTGACTTCTTTCTTCTGTTGACTGACCTGGGACCTTGCCTTTCCTGGTCTTCTTCCGGTCTCATAGGAAATCTCAAGCACAAGTCCTTTGTGTGGGCTTTACGCCAAAGCAGACAAAGGAATCCTCTGACTGGTGCTCACCTACACCCATAGAAATGAATGCCCCACATCGTGCCACAAACCAGTAGCAAAAGACTAATTATAAATTAGTATATCAAATCAAGAAAAAGAAAATTCTAAGAAGTTTCCTATTTTTTAGTATTTCTGAGAATTTTCTTTTAAGAAAATTACTTTTTGTTACAGCTAAAGGAACTTTGACGACAATATTCAAAGGAAATAATCACTTCCTATGTGTGTCTAAGCCATTGAAGTTTCATTAAAATTTGTGGTAATAATAAAAAAATAGTTGTTTTTTCTGTTTGTTTTTTGTCCAATACTGTATCCTCTTCATTCTGGCTATTACATAAAGCCCCAATGATATCCCCTGAACCCTATCTTGCGCTTTGGTTTGTGTTGCATAATTACTAATGGCTGCTAAGTTGGTGATGGCTAATCATCAGATAGGGAAGGAGAAACACAAAAAGTAAAATATGCATTAGGACTTCTGTTGCCTTATTCTCTCAGTTCAGTCTCTGAGGCTATGGAAGCTGGTGGAAAGGAATAATGAATATATTTGTGGGTCTTTTCTTTCTTCCAGTTCTGGCTCTTCCCATATCTTTGAATCAATCCTCATTTTCTGTTCACAGCATCAAAAAGAGAAGGAATTGAGAAACCTCATCATCTTTTATTGAGATTCATAGAATGCTCACCCCCTACTTCCACTTTACATAGTTGACATCTTCTAGCCAGCCCCTACTGCCACTAAGATAGCTGAACGCTGGTGACCTCAGCAAGTACTGATTAACTGGAGTTTTCCGTTCATTGTAGGGGTGCTAGATCAAGAATATCTTGTTATGCCTAGCCCACCAGTGAAGATGTTGAACTTTGTTAATTAGTCTTTTTTCTGGTGGCTGTTTCTGATAACTTATCTATTTGCACCCAGGTACTGATCTCTTATAATATTACACTTGTACTGTACCCTATAAGTGATTCAATTAAACAATTTTTATTTTTTACCTGATAGTTTTTGGCCTGCTTCTCTCTTACTTCTCTTTTGGGGTGCATCACATAGCAACTTTAGATATTTTTTCATTGTATGTTCTTGAGATATAACCAAGCCATCATAACCTGTGTTTCTCAAAATCAAAGAATAGCTCATTTTTCAATAAAATTCCATATTAAAGACCTTGTAGATATTACAGGTATTTCATTGACACTTATGGCAGAAAATATAAGTCTTTTTTACAGTCTTTTTTCGTGACTCTCCGGTATTGAGAGTGCTGTCTCTAACAATTTGCTAATTTTATATAAAGGATGGCCAAATAAAATCTAAATATAATAGGAAAGAAAAAAACTGGATATATTTCTATTATTTAGTAAACTTTGCTAAGTTTGCCATACAGGCTGCAGATTGCTTACCCTTCTTGCTGTAACTAATTATCACTCATTTAAATACTGAACTGGCTCATTGCTGCTTAACTATGGTGATCTGGTGAGAACCAGTTCTTACAGCATGATTTGACTATAAGTTAAAGTGAATCTGTCAGGGCTTTATTCAACAAATATCAATATCATTCTGTGCAATTTCTCAGATAAAGATTTTGTTCTAAAAGAATTTTAATTTATTTTCTTAAGCATATATATCTTTATGGGACATATTTCATAATGTATATATATATATATATATATATATATATATATATATATATATATATATATATATATATATATATAAACAGTTGTCCTGATGGACAGAGATGTGAAACTCAGTGTTGTGAGTTTTACCCTGCCTTAATTTCTCAATTCTTTTGTTATATCTTGTTATATATATATACACAGTGTGATGGGTAAATTGTTACAATTATAAATCATTTCACGCATGTGCTTTGTTTATTTCAGATTTTGTCTACTGTGTAGTAAACTAGGGTCAGTTAAGCACTGTCTCTGAAGAAAGCCGCATCATGATACAATTCACTCCTCCAGAAATTTTGAAACAGCATGCTGCACTGCTTAGCATTCATACAGGAAGCACCAATATGAGGATTTCAGAGTGTTTGGGTATCAATTTGAGAACAGTGCAGAAGATTTGAAAAGAATTGGATGAGTTCAATAGTAATTATAAGATTACAGCTGCTCAAAAGCCTCATTCTGATCTGAAAGGTACTTCTGAATTTGTTGGTGAGACTCAGGCCATTATTCATGAAGATCCCAGCAAGTCAATCAAGTCAAAAGTAAGAGACATGGAAGTGTATGAATTTCTTATCAGGCTGATAGTGCATGAAGACATTTGGTATTTCTCATACAAGATGAGAAAGAGCCAATTTTTATCATAGGCTACAATGGACAAGAGGAAAGACTAAGCCGCAAAATTCTGAACAAACTCAAGTATCCCCTCCACCTAAACATGCTTTGTTTTTTCTCAGATGAGAAAATTTTCTGTCAGGATCAGATGGTGAATTCACTGAACAAATATTGGCTTACTCTGTCCTCACAAGATGCACTGATATTGATAAAAACCCAACACCCAATCCACATTTGAGGTAGTCTCTAGTGATAGTGACATTATGTCTTCAGTCATTTTCCCACTTGGCCTCAGACTCAACTTGAAAGCCTACATCAAGTGCCTGAAGGAAGTAGTGCTTTTCTGGATTGAGGGGATAGCTGCTGAGAGGCTTTATGTCTGGCAACAGGAATCTGCACCATGCAATACAATCAGGAGAACCCAGTTTCGGCTGACAAAAATTTCTGTAACCACATCATCCTTAACATCTGGCCACCTAACTTCTTAGATTACCATCCCCTTGATTATTATGTGTGGGGCATGGTTGAACGAGAGACAAAAAAACTTAGTGCAACTCCAAAGATGAACTGAAAGCAGCATTCACCAATTTAAAGAAAAGAAACCATCAGAAAGTCTTGCAAAAGATTCTAAAGTCATCAAGAAGCCGTGGTTGAAGCCAATGAGTTTAATCTTTAGTATTTCCTGATATTTTCATGTAATTTTGGCAAATATATCTGATAAAGTGAGAGATCAGTGTTATTTTTATTTATGTGTAATTTAGACAATACTTGACCCATCGCACTATCTATATATATATAGGGAGAGATAGAGAGAGCTAGATCAAAAATTAAATCTATGGATTATGATAAACTACTCACAGTAGAATCACAATAATATTTACCAGCTGATGTGTTCCAACTAGCGTATTAAGTCGACATACAAAAATAAAACCAGCCATAACTCAATACAGACTCTGCGGTACTATTAAACTGAAGCTGATATTCATATACAAACATGGGCATTCAAAGACTAGCAGCTAATTGCAACCAAGGGAATGAGCAGACAATAGAATATCCCTATGTGCCATAAAATAGTTTTCCTCCTTCTTGAGTTTAGATCTGACTCAGCTCGTTACACAGCTGAGTGCTTATAATTTGCCAAACTCTATACCTATAGAATGACATTCCTACTCAAATGACTTTAAGAGAGATGTTAAATTCACCATCAAAGAAAACATTGAAAAATCACAACAATAATAGAGACACAAAAATAAATGTATAAACACTCTCCAAACACTGACCACAAATGGCATTAATACTAAAAAATTCATCCCCAAAATATCACTACATGGGTTGATATATAAACATTTAAATAAAGAAATGTCCAAAGCAAATATTTAATTAAAACAATTATGACTAATTTGAAATAAGCTACAGCAGCTCCATCAGAAATTGCCTTCCACATGTGGCCCTTAGTTTCAGGTGGTCACAGTATGCAGTGATCATTAAATAGTCACCTCAAAACACTTGGATACTGAAAAAGAATCATTTAACAAATATGTTACTAGTTCATTTTTCATCATTTTTTTGTAAAATACCCACTTTTTAAAAAATTCTTTAAAACTCTTTAAAAATTTTTCCTTAAGATGATGACTTAAGTTTGAAACTAGTTGAATAATTAAAAACTTGAAAGTAATTAATTACAAAGAAATATTCCTGTCGTCATATCACTTTTATACATCTAATATATACAGGGTAAGTCAAAAGTTTTGTATGTATGCCAGTATCCACAATAAATTCCAGTGACTTGAAGGAATAGAACCGGTGCTACACTCAGCATATAATTTGGACCAAGCTCCCTTGGATTATTACTTGTTCAGATCCATGGCTCATTTCCTGAGTTTGCAAAGCTTCAGAAACAAAGAGAAGGTAGAAGCTTCTTTGAAGGAGTTCTTTGAAGGACAAGGACTAGTATCAGTGTGAAATTTAAGAACTGGCAGAAAAGTTGCTTCATCCAGAATATAGTCCAGACCTTGCTCCCTCAGATTATTGCTTGTTCCAATTTATGGCTAACTATCTACACTTGTGATGCTTCAACAATCAAGACAAGGTGAACAAGAACTGGTATCAACATGGGATCAGAGAACTGGCAGAAAGGTCGCTTCAGATAGTGCAACATGATGGCTTCTATTGTGGATGTTGGCTGCTTTTGAGGTCACTTGAAGAACAAAGCAAATAAGTTACCATAATATTGCTGAAGTTTTGATTCACTCTGGAATATATATATATATATATATATATATATATATATATATGTGTGTGTGTGTGTGTGTGTGTAGTCATTCAGAGACAAACTGTTTCATTGTATCACAACTCTTCAGTGTGGCTAGACATGTGAGATTCTCAAAGCTGGGATCAAAACCTGGCTGACTTTTATGCCAGTCAGAGATTATACTGCACAGCCACAAGGAAATTAGCATAAGTAAAGGGATTTTAGAAGCATATGTATCACTTTTTTGTTTTGTTTACATATATCTGCTTAATGGATACCAAGAGCTCAATTCATTTGAAGAGCTAATGGTAATCATAAATTCCTTCACTAGAGAGCTCAAAGAAGGAGCATATATAGTCATCCACAGACAGACTGTTTCATTGTATCACAACTCTTCAGTGTGGCTAGACAAATGCTTTCATGCAACCTGGTTTCATCCAGAGCTCATGTCAGAGTATTCAGTACCCTAGGCATGGACTTTTCCAAGCCAATTAATTACACTCGATTATTCAGATGTGTGCATTTGGTATGCACTTAGTAGTTTTCTTTTGTAGTGCATTTGCAATTTAAATACCCGAAGATATTTTGCACTCTAAGCAATTGCCTAGTTATTTTAGTGTGTATCACCATCCCTGCTTACTGAGTAACGAGAAATTCTTTTACAAAAGAAACATAAGGCTTGCATAATCAGATAAATCTCTATTTCGAAATTTATTTTTTATTATTATTAATCCAAATTAATTTGAATTGAAGCTAATTTTGTCAAAATAAATTGTATTTTTAAAATCTATTATTTTTTAAAATTTTGTATTTCTTTTCATTTTTGTAAATTTAATTTTTTTTACTTTTATTATTATATTTCTTTATATATCCTGAGAAAGAAACAGATACTACTGCTGCATAATAGATTGGTTAAATCTATTATTGACTGGCAGTGTAGCATTCAAATTAAGTTATAATCAGCTGTTCAAGCTGGAAAAGTACCATTAGAATTTCACTTGGTTTGTGTGATGTAGAGTGAACCCAGGGTCAATTTGAATCCATGTCAATTATTGGTGATGAAAAATACTTGATGACATCATGATGAAAAATCATGATGTCATGATGACATCATGATGAAAAAATACTTGATGACATCATGATGAAAAATACTTGATGTGACAATGCATTGGTGAGAAACTGACAGTTGCCAAGCTCTGTTGACTCTATGTCTAACCTATCCTAACTTAATCATACATTCAATCAATAATGTTGAATACTCTTTATTCATAAATCAAATAAACTATACTATAAATATTATTATACACACACACACACACACACACACACACACACACATACAAATCTCTAAGTAGGTTATAAAATATATGAGTTGTAAAAATATACATGACAAAGAAAAAATTTGTCTACAGTACAGAATATTTACACAGATGACATTGACATTTTTTAACCAGGTCACCACTGAAGAATTTTGATTTATCCTATTTACCCACCCACCCCACTCGGGCAGGATATGACACAAGGTCAATTTTTTTAAGCGGAGTTTAACAGGTTTGAATTCAGAGTTTTCCTTCTCCTAGACTAGTTGCCTCACCAAGGCTGAAGAACTCAGTCTGCCCTACTATTTACCTATAGCTGGAGGGAGAATAATTGGATTCATACCTTTCCCAAGGGTATTAGTGCTATGTGAAATGCAATCAGTCTCGTCCAGGATTTGAACTCGTGTCGCCGTGTCCATTTCCTACGATGATAACCATTACACCATGGGCATTTAAACCAATAAAGCATAAGTTCTCAAATTTTGATTTATGTCCAAGTCATGTTGAAAATATTGATACTATCCAGATCCCCAACTTAAGACATAATGAGTCTACTCAATACTTAGATGGGTGATTTCTTAGTAACAGAAGGTAATGTAAGTAACTTCAGACCGATGTGCCAGACCAATCAAAGTTTAGTAAATAACTTTGCATTATTTCTTTGCATTAAAAAATCATTTTCACGCACTTTGCATTTTTTTCATCACGTTTTATATTTTATGTAAGGGTTAAAAAGAAAAAATTTTATGAACTTAAGTGAAAATTCTATAAAAAATTATTGATATTTTTTTCCCCAGATAGTAAAAGGTAATGCTTCTTCCGGCAATAAAGAAATGTCTGCTAAATTGGATGGTAACTTGGACAAGTTCCGACAATTGCCTGACTGTTCTCAAAGCAAACTGTGGTGCTTAGTCAATGAAATGCAGACATTTCCTGGAAATGATAACAACCAGACTTACAAAGAAAATACGCTCAAACAAAAGGTAATCATTGTAAAAGAATCAAATTGTTTAAACCAGAACTTTTGACTTAGAAAAATATCTATATATTGTTATATACACTGTTAGTCATAAGTAAGTACATCCTTCATATTTTTTTAATAAATATTTAATTTTTATCTAAACTAAAGATACCAACATTTTATTATTCCAAAATGGTTTTTATTAGGTATTATTTATTAACAAACTCTACAGTACTAAAACTCCCAAATTAAAGGTATCAGAATCTTATTATTTCTGGTGGAAGGTTATATAATCCTAACAGTTATTATTAGGTATTATTAACAAAATCTACATAACAGAAACTCAGTACCAAAAAGGATGAATATATAGCAATCCAAAAATGAGTGCACTCTTTATGTATATATCTATGCTATTTTATTTTTTGTTACAGAGTTTCAATGAATATAAACAATTGTTTTCTATTTATTTCAAGTATATTTGATCATTTCTTTATTTCTTTCTTTATCTTTGTAACTTTGATTAGGTTGAACAATTGATTGCTGAAAATATTAAACTGGGTGCTGAGAAGGCATTACTTGTTGATGAAGTCAAAGAAATAAAAGATAAAGAAGAAAATGGATCTACTCTAAAACTTCAGAAGTTGCAAGATGATTGTAACAGACAAAGAGCAGGCAACCAAATGCTGAGAGCCAAATGTGCAGAATTAGAATGCAAACTAAATGACCAATCAGAAACTTTCTCTGAACTGACACAGCAAAATACTCAATACAGCCATTGTATAGCTCAACTTGAGAACAACAAGAAGGTTCTCTCTGACAATATTTCCAAGTTAAACACACAACTTGAGCACAATGTAGTGAAAATAACAGGACTAGAGTAAGTTTCTATTATTTTCTTATTTCTTAAATCTGCTGAGTCAAGTGTAAAAGAATGTACAGATAAGTAAATTTGGGAAACAAAAACTGAACACTTTTACATGAATATCCTTGAGAAAGATCTAAACCCAACTGTATTGTCCTATTACCAGTCATTTTATTCATTGCCTTAATATTGATACTTGATCTGTCTCTTGATCATCTGCCCAGGTAATAAAGTAGAATACAGTGAGGGACAAAAGTAATAAGGCAGTCTATAATATTGCACAATAAAAAATATGAGGGTGGGTCAAAAGTTTTTCAGTATTTTGATATGTGCTAGTTTGCAGCATGTGTACCATGTGTCTGAAGCTGATCAAGCCATAAAAGATACTCACTGTGCTAATTAGTATTGTGGTAGTTAGTACACAGACACATTATGAATTGCTTCACTCTGTTTGTGATTTAAAAGCCTCAAAAATGGAAGTGTAATTCAAATGTACTTTAATTCGAGAACTTATGCTTTACAAGTTTAAACTGAGCCATAACACTACAGAAGCAACTAAAAGCATTTGATGTGTGAAAGTTGAAGGAGTAATTGGTCACAGTACAGTAACCAAATTGTTCAAGAACTTTTTTTTGGGAGGGGGGAGTTCAAGAACCTTGACAATCAGGCAAGGTCAGGTAGGCCTAAAACATAGATTCTGAAGCCATACTCCCAGCCATTGAGGCAAATCTGGCAATCAGCACTCAGCACTCAGAAAGTATCAGGCAAGCTCAGTATCTTATAGTCCAGTATAGCTTGTCACCTTCACAACCTCAACAAAAGCATCTGAAGCTGCCAAATTGTTCTTCATATTACCAAAATATAGCAAAACTTTTGACTCACCCTCGTCCTATATGAAGAATTTCTCAATTATTTCTACTTCAACCAGTATATAAGATCTACATTGCCAGTTATTGTTACTTATCACTACAGGAGGTCAATGTTATCCTATTTTTTACTTTTTGTTTTTTCTTTGATTCAACCAACTGTTTCATCTTATTTTTATCCTGTTGAAATTTTCCTCATAATTCAAGACATTTTTTAACAACTTTATATTCTAAATTCACCTTTTTTGAAATGTGGATGGCATCATGGGTATTCACTGTCATTTTAGGTTGGGAGATTGGGGTGGGGAGAGTGCAAAAGAATATATTTAAGATATATTTGTCTCCACTCTCCAGCAGGTATCTATAGGATGAAATTGATAATTTCTTATGTATATTATGGAATGTTTAACATGGTAAAATATAAGTTTTGAGAAGATTTCTTTTTTCCTCAGGAAGCTGATCTAAAAATTATAAAAGAAGCCACTCCAAAAATCCTCTGTTTAGGATTTTTTTTTTAATTATACAAATGTGAGCAAAATATCTAAAAGTTTTATCAAAGAATTTATAAAATTTATATGGTTTAAAATTGACACCCTGAGATGTTTATGTTCACTTCTTTCTTTCTTTCTTTCTTTCTTTCTTTCTTTCTTTCTTCTTTAATTCTTCCTTTTTTCTTTCCTTTTTCTTTCTCACTTCCTTCCTTCCTTACTTCCATTCTCCAATGTGGTTACTTGACACTTGATCAAAGCTCATAGCTGAACACCTATTGACTTATGTAAATATTTTTGCTATCCATGATTCCTTGTTTTCTTTCCCTCCCTCATTTTCAATATAAGCAGCAAAATAAGTGACATTTTTTTCTTTTGTTTGAACCACAGTCTTAAGCTATTAGTATTATAAAGATATATGAAATTATGCAATACAAAACAATAGGTATGAATAAACTCCTCTTTAATATATGCATGTATGTATGCTAAGATATGTGATAAAGCAGGGTACTACTTAAGATATATGAAATTTTTATCTTTATCTCATAGTATTTGTCGCTGCCTCCCACCAGACACGACTTGACACAAGGTCAAAAGCCCGAAGGCCAATTAAAGTGGGGATAAAGGGGAGGGGAAGGTCGGGAAGGAGCCGAGACTCGAACCCTGCTTGTCAGTGCTGCTCATTGGCTCACTTAGTGCAATGTGAGCCTGATGAGGCAAGCGGTTTCACGAACCCAAATGTGGGTCCGGGCACGTATGCCAGTTTACGGCTTAAACTAGACGCTTGGTCTAGTGCCGTACAAAGGGGACAAAAGTGCAGCTCGCCCACCCGAAGGTTGCCCAGCCGAAGCTGGGGGCCTATTCGGCCCCGAGTCTGCTCTTGGTTTCGAGCGCCCATCCGGCACGAATGCCAGACGGCCCAGCTAAAAAGCCGGGGAGCACGCCCTTTTATCTTTATCTCATCTGAGCAAAAGAACATAATCCAAGATTTTTATTACATTCTTTGGCTGAGAACATTGCAGCAAAATGAATTATAAGGCAGTTTGAGGTTCTTTAGCTAACATCTCTAAATCGATTTTTCTAATGTTGCTCTTAAAAATTCTTTTTCTTTTCAGAAATCATGTTAAGGACTTAAAAGACCAATTGTGTCATGAGAAAGAATTATATAAAACACAGGCCCAGGAGCATGCAGACTCAATGGCTATCTTGGAAAAAAAATTGGTATTTGGATTATATCAACTAATTTTGCTTTTTTTTAAAAGAAATATTTGTAGTAAATCCTTAATGATCATTTGATGCATAGATTTTTAGAATTTGTGGTAATCAGTCAATTAAAAATATTAAACACTCTTTATATAAAAAATTTATAAACCATACTGTTGCAGTACAGTGTATTGTTTTATTTTTTGCGTTAAATATGGTTGACAGTTTTATGTTAGGAGTTCGAGATATTCACAGTTGTTCCCCTTCCACATGGGTTCTACATCCCAACTCCTTGTGAATGCGGAAGATTATCTACTAATGTGACCATAACATTTTTTATACAAAACCAGACAAATTTGTCAAAGGGAGGTAACTTCTATATTAATTTGATCTTGTTTATCCATTTTATTCTCTTTCAAATGTCTTTTCCCTGTTTATTCATTGGTTAGTCATGTTTTTATTATTTGTAGAAAGAGTCTACAAGAAAACTTGAAATAGATCACCAAGGGGATTTGGAAAAACTCAAGAATGCTAGTAATGCTGAAATAGATGCTCTGATTGAGAAATATGAATTGAGACTGGCAAGACAAGTTGCAGACCAAACTTCTCAAAATGCTGTAAATTTGAATTTTTTTATTACTTAGCTTTTGAAAAAAAAAATTTTTTTAAATATCTAAAAATATTTATGACATAAATCTGGTTTGCCTATGGAGTAATGAAAAATTCTGTTGTTGTGGGGGCATGAGTCAAATTTACTTGCAAGTTAATCATCATCATCATCATCATCATCAAGTCACACTGACAGCTCGGATTTCTCTGATTCCCCTTCCCTATCATCCATTGCTTCTGGCAGGTCTTCCAAACTTCATCCTGTGTTCACACAGAGCTGATGTAAAGAAGTTTTAGCTGGTCAGTCAACTCTGGCACGTTGGCGTCCATAATCGAATATTACTTATCAGTTAATTCTTCCTTCTCCGGCTGTATCCCACATGTCTTGCTCATCTTACTTGAAGGGTTTTTGAGATGGAAGGTAAGTGAGCATACTGCCGTTGTTTTATTGAGTGTTGCTTCCAAGATTTGTTCAAACTAATAAAAAAATGCATATTAATATAATAATGGAATTTCTTTTTTCTCTGTATTGAACCAAGGTTATATATATACATATATACATATAAATAAAAATGGCACCACGAGCAGCTTTTGCTACTAGACAAGGTATGAAGAAAAACTGAGCAAAAGTTCCTCATTGTAGCTCAAGTTCATATATGTATGCATATCCATATATATATGTATACACACACACACACACACACACACACACACACACACACACACACACACATATATATATATATATGCATTTATATATATATATATATGCATATTATCATCATCATGTCATGCCATCAGTGCGGATTTCTGTGACCCTCTCCCGCCACCCTTCTCTATCATCCATCACTCCCGGTAGGTCTTCAAGGTCACATCCTGTATTGGCAAAGAGCTGTTGTATGTAGGTTCTAGCTGGTCGTCCTGCCTTTGCTTGTCCATGGGAAGGCGTCCACAGGAGTATATCGCTTACGAGTTCGTCCCTACTTCTCTAGCAGTGTCCCCTATGTCTGGTATGTCTAACTTGGATCGTTTTTGAGATGGGTGGTAAGTGACCGTACAGCTGCTGCTTTGTGGGGTGTTTAATAGTGCTTACAGTATTCTTATATAATTGCCGTCAAGCTTTTTCTCCATATGTTTAGTTAGCGTCAGTGTAATGCATCCATACAGCAGTATTGATGTGACCACTGCTTGGACAAAACTGCATTTCATTTTATCAGTCAGGTCTGACTTCCATATGACTGATAGCCTATCGATAGCCATTCATACCTTTTCTAGTTGCATATTGATGTCTCTGTTGATGAGACACTGTTTCCAAGGTAGGTGAACTTGTCTACTAGTTTCAGAGAATTACCGTTATTGTGGAGATGTCGCCTCTTTGATTAAAACATATGTATTCCAGCTTGTCTGCGTTGACATGGAGGCTGATGCCAGCAGCTGCTTGTTCCAGACTATGTAACAGGGTTTCGGCTTGGGTGGGTGTATTTGCCAGAAGCACTATGTCTGTAATTGTATGTGCAGAGAATCTTCTGCTTCTTTCCTTTGTCAGCTTGAAACCATTGTCTTTCATTTTATCAATAGACCATCTAAGCACGTAGTCTAGACAGTGACAAAGAGGTATGGGACTAATGTGTCTCTTTGCAGCACACCTGCTACAATGTCGATGTAGTCTGTGTCTGCATCCGGGGAGCGGACTTTTACTTTCGCCATTGATATATATATGCATATATACATGTATATACATATCTATGTATATACATTTATTTATATGCACACACACACACACACACACACACACACACACACACACACACACACACACACATATATATATATATATATATATATATATATACAAATATATATACAGAGAGACAGACAGACAAACAGACAGATAGAAAGGAGAGAAAGGCTGTTTCAGAAAAAATGAAATAATTTTTTAATCTTAAAACTTAATAAATTCTCATCCAAATGATCCCAAATTTTAAAAGCATGTGTAGCAATAGCTTGTAATTCTTTGTTTAATTTTTTTTTTCTTTTCAGTAATTGAAATTCCATTCACTAGGGAAAAAACAAACATTTAAGCTGTAAATATAAGATCCTAAGTTTTTTGTTACACTTGCTGTTTAAATCTGAGATCATTAGAATGAGATTTGGTCAAGTTATTAGATTACAAAATGATTTCAGTTTTTCTTAGATACTCTGCACCTCTAAACAAAAGATAAAATTTTTAGAATACTTTGTGTATATATATATATATATATATATATATATATATACTTTAAGAAAAAACAACGAAACTGGTCTCATAGGATTATAAATTTATTTCCATCCTGTTACGCATTTTTGAAATTTCCAAAATCACAAAAAAAAATTAACAGGACTTCTTCAGATCTTTTTGATTAAAAAAAACTAGAATAGACATATAAGAGTGGGAGGGGATAGAAGAGGGGTGAAGAGTTACCTCTTCATTAAGCCCACTTCCGTTTTAAATTTTAATTTCGGTTAGCAATGTAGTAAATTTTTTTTTTTTAAATTTCTTTAATTAATAATTTTTTAATTACATTTAGACCTAAGTGCGTGTGTGTGTGTGTGTGTGTGTGTTGATAGATAGATAGATAGATAGATAGATAGATAGATAGATAGATAGATAGATAGATAGATTATGTAGGTGTAAATTATAAAAACAAATTATCATTTTTCCTTGATATAGTGTTTAATATCAAAAGATACTTTATCTTTTCATATTGAACATTGTATTATACAATGTAAAACCTTAAAAAAATCACAATGCACAATACTTCATGAAACTTTCAATAATGCAGACAAAGTTCTTCTACATGAATTCCTTTTATAATTGTTTTTTTATTGATTATTTTAAATCAGGATTGTAAGATTTTACTACATATAACATCAGATTGTATTTTTGATATAATTAATTATGGATGAAACTACTATAATAAAAATTATAACATTTTAATTGTAGTTGAATATTAAATTTTTGATACAAAATTAGAGAAATAAAGAATATCCCATTCATTTTGATTTATATCAAAAAGATATATTTTATAATTAATTCTTTAAAATGATTTCAGTTTTAGTTCCATTTTTTAATGAGTTATATGAGTTTATTCTTGAAAAGAATTGGAAAAAAATAGTATGAAAGAATTTTCAGTTTTTAGAAAGAATTTCAAAAAAAGACAAATAAGTTAGTTGCTTGAATTGAAGCTTTATTCAAATATAACTCAACTATGATTAGTTAACCTTTTTGCAGGCAGAGCATCATTTTTATCATCAATGGTACACAGACAAAACTACATTTTTGTGGGTTTTCTGCCTGCAAAATCAATGCAGAGTTTCATAATAAATATAGGTGGCATATCCAGGAGGAGAAAACTATTCTTCATTTCTCTAGAAAGATGAAGCTTTGATTCATTAGATTTTCAAAGATTGATATAAATGTATTGGGAGGAGAGCAAAATCTATATTTAAAGTTTGAATTTTCAGATAAAGGAATCACAGATTTCTTCACTGAAGTCAAAGTTGATTAAATTGGAATTTGAACAAGAATGTGAAAGACAAAAATGGAAACAGATGCTGGTTAAAAATGTAGGTAATTTGTTTTGAATATTGTTTTGTTACAGTCATTTTGATGTATTGGTTGCTTGTTTCAAAAGAGAAGTTTAGTAAAGATAAGAAACTGAACAAAAGGTTAATAAAGAATGTTTATATTGATCCTCCCTAGGATTGAACTCATGATTCTTGGCTAGGAAATGTTGTTGAATCACCCTGTCCTTCCTGCTGATTAGAAGTGGGCTCGCTTCTTTATAAAAGCTGTTTATGGTTTGTTCCTAGAAAAATAATTCAAGAAATGCTGGAAGCTCTGGTTCTTGAAGTTAAGCAGCAATGAACCTGTTCAATTCTTAAATGTTTGATCACTTAAAGTTAACAGCAGATACTGTAAGCATCCTGAGGCCTGTGTGCTGTATCTTAAACAATAATTCACTTGCCTCTTGAATCCATGCTGGACAACTGCACAGCTTTAAAGCAAATATTGATATATCTTCAAAAAGGTTGTTGAGACTATCATTTATGGGAAAATATGTTTGTTAAATCCCTACATCTTTTTTCACATATTTGGCCTGTGAGCAAAAACAATTACACTACTTTTTATACAGTGATATTTATACAGTTGATAGGATAAATGAAAATGTATGAGAGCACCAAATCACTGACTTTTAGATAGTGTAGTTAACTCATTTACAGTGTTACCCATAAATTAGTATAACCCAAACAATTTTAAATGAAACACATTTTCTTTTAATCCAGGATTTTATTATTTCAAGTAAAACCTTATACAATCAAAATGGATATTATTAGATATTATATAACCAAAAATATGAATATGTAGCAGTCCAAAAATAAGTACACCTTTTAAATATATTTATGTATTCTGTATATTTATGCATAGTTATTTTTTTATTTCAGAGATGTAATATAATTTTTGTTTATAGTTTCAATACTGTAGAATTTGGAAATAAATAACACTTAATGATATCTATTTTGAATAATATTCTGGTAGAAATAATATCTTGGTATTTTGATTGAAAGGAAAAGTAACTAGGACTTTATTATTTCTTGTAGAACATTATATAATCAAAATAGATATTAAGTAATTTATATTACTAAATTCTACTGCACTGAAACTCTGTAACCAAAATCATGAATATATAGCCGTTCAGAAATAAGAAAACCCTTTATTCATACAATTTCATTTTTTCTTACAAAGGTGTTGTAATATTCATTTTTATTTATGGAGTTTCAATGCTGTAGAGTTTGGTAATAAATTATATCTAATAATAATTGTTTGTTTGTTTGGGTTTTATAGTATATCAACCTTTGTAGGTTATTTAATGCCAAATCCATTTTTATACAAATAAACTGTTCTATTTCAAACAATTCAGTTTAGCATAAGTACACAGTTTAATTGTCAAACACATTTCTATTTCAAGCTATTCAGTTTAGTCAAACAGTTCTAATTCAAACAATTCAGTTTAGTTTAAGTATAGTTTTTGTTTACTCACAGTTGACTGTCAAAACAATTCTATTTCAAACAATTCAGTTTACCATAAGTAAGCAGTTTAAATGACAAAACAGTTCTATTTCAAGTAATTCAATTCAGCTACTTATGCTACAGTTTAGTTCTATTTAACCCATAGATAGGACCATATCTGGTGCTACCACTCCAGGCCAGAGTGGACCTGAGAATGATGGCAATGAAGGGGTGCTCCACATTCCCCAAAGCTCCATCATTACTGGAAACTCACCATGAGATTGTTTAGTGGTATATCCAGGACACTAGTTGTGATGGGAGGGTCTTACCCCTATGCAAGGAAGCAGTCAGTGTATTTTACCACCCCAGCTAACCGGATATCTAATAATAATTATTTGGTCTAATTTTCATTGAGAAATAATAAAATCCTGGTATCTTTGGTTTAGAGGCAAATTATGTATATTATTCGGCTTCTTTGTTTAATAACATATCAACTTTTATGAGTTATTTAATGTCCCAGCCATTCTTGTAGAAGAACAATCTAACATATTGCTGGGTATATAATTTCCCCAAAGGTATTAATCTTAAAAAGAACATAATAGCACAATTCACAATGGTGTCACAGTTCAGCTCATTAGCCACTACACCACAAAGACTTCCCTCTTATATATATATATATATATATATATATATATATTGTAATGTATATATATATTTATATATTAATTAATATATATAAAGTCTGATCTGTTTGTATTATTTTTGAATTGGGTGTGGCAGCATTCCCTATTTACCAACCCCTCCACTTGGGAAGGATATGACACCAGGTCAAGTTTTAAGCGAAGTTTTAACAGGTTTGAATTCTGAGTTTTTCCTTCTCCAAGACTAGTTGCCTCACCAAGGCTGAAGAACCTTGTCTGCCCTACTATTTACCCATAGCTGGAGGGAGAATAATTGGATTCATACCTTTCCCAAGGGTATTAGTGCTATGAGAAATGCAATCAGTCTCGACCAGGATTTGAACTCATGTCTCCATATCCATTTCCTATGACGATAACCATTATACCACGGGCACCTCCTAGTGTGTGGCAGCATTCCAGCTGTTACAACTACTACCTTGGTTAGCACTACTGTTCTTTTACACGGATAGACTTGACATGAAATAACCCATAAAAGTTGATATGCCATTAAACAAAGAAACCAAACTACAGCTACTATTATTTTGAGAGAACTATCATGTCTATCATATATACTTTCACTGTATCCTTCCAAAGAGTTACATCAAGAGATAATTTGGTCAAGCTAGATGGACAATTCTGTATGTTTTGTCTATTCTCATCTTTTTTTCTCTACCAGGATAATCAAAGGTCATTATGGTATCACAAATACATTCATATATTGTTTATCTTTTATTATTAGACAAAACAGCAATTCCTTACATTCTTTCACATTGGTGTAGCAGTTTTATTTTTGGTTCCAAAAAAGTGAGTGATGATACTTTGTAAATCTCTGAATGGATACAAAAGAGTTAATCATTAATGAGAATGGATATTCTATAAACAAATGTTGGTTAATCCATATTCAGCTCTATCAATTTTTTATAACCTCTTTTAAATCTGAACAAAGATCTCTAATCTTTTCAAAGAAGTATGTTACGACGTAAAAATTAATAAATGCATTATTGTAATTCAAATATTACAGGAAATTAATTATAAACATTAAATAGATCCAATAAATTTTTACTCATTATCAAGGATAAAATACAGAATATACAAAGGTGTGTCAAATGTTCTGCAATATGTGCTAGTTTATGGCATGTATATCATGTGATGAAAGCAATTCAAGCCATTATAGGTTCCCGCTGTGGTTGTTAGTATTGTAGTGGAAGGAAAATTTCATATTTTGGTTTGGTGCGCAATTTAATTCAACACTTAATTTCACCCAATCAGGATGAACTATCCTATTCAACCTGGACCTCCTTTCCCAGGCAGCAGATTGGGTAAGCTGCCAAACACACTCTCTTTAGCTGGACAACGCTGCCCAGTGTAGATGTCTCACTGACAGCTCTTAAATAGCAGCAGCAGCATGGACACATGAGGGAACCTATCTAATTTATGGATTCCTTGCGTCTAATAACTTTTAGACCAAGGAATCCCAGTTGAATACGAATTAGATACATTCAATATGCCACCACAGGAACAACTTTATGTCACCCCCAAAATTGGCTATGTCAACGCGATGCTTTTATTCTGCTCTCGACACCTAGCTCTAAATTCACCTCTGGGCCACTTTAATGGAGACCAATGCACGCCTCTCCACCAGACGCATAAAACTCACAGTGACTCCAAAGTTCATTTCCTCCAACGGCAACATGGCTTTCACTAAACTACGGCAAACACAATCCCTCACATGTCCGACAACACGCACTGCCTTTCTCAACTTTCTCATAACTCCATTTCGTCTCCATACTCACAACCTTTCCACAAGTCTTGCAGCACAAACACAGACTACATTTTCCATCCTGCAAATAAAAACTATTCTTAAAAACAAATTTTGACTATCGGCATCTTACTTCTTCATCCTCCTTTTATTTCTCACAACTTCTCCTCGCCAAAAACACATAACTAAAACCATTACTAAAACACAACACTTTCCTTCTCTTGCTAACAATAACAACAAAACTAAGGCTAAAGTATCATGGTAGTTGGTGTGTTGACACACTATGCATTACTTCACTCCATATGTGATTTGAAAGCCATGTATATGAATGTACCATGTAGTCTAATTCAGGTATTTATGCTTTACAAGTTTGAACAAGGCCATCATGCTGCAAAATCAACCAAAAACATTTGTTGTGTGAAAGGATGAAGGCACATTGATCACAGTATAGATGGTTCCAGAAATTTTACTCAGATTGCTAGAACTTTGGTAATCAGACAAGGTCAAGCATAAATTCCAAGGCCGTACTTCAAACCATTGAGGCAAATCCAGTCAGTAGCACTTAGACAATATTGAAGCTTGGCATCTCACAGTCCAGTGTGGGCTGTCATCTTTAAAATTTTGAGCTGCTGAATTGTGCTCCACATAACCAAAATATTGCAAAACTTTTGACTCCCCCTAGTAGTTAGCTTATCAGAAGGCTAATTGTTTATTCTTATTTTTAGATTAAATAGCAAATTTCTACATTCTTTCAATGTGAGGATGATAGCTTTTTCTCTCACTGCCAGGATGATAGCTCAAAGAAAAAGAAACAAGGATCCCAACAATGCAGTGCTGAGTTGATGGACCAATCACAGAACAACAATATTGTGAGTGAACTTCATCAAAAATTAGAACAAGCAAATAAACAGATATTAAATCTGAATACAACTAATCAGCAGCTTTGCCAACGAATTGGACAATTAAGAGAGGTAAGATACTTTCTTGAAAAGACTGTTTATTTATGACATTTCTTACAAACAAACAAAGAAACAAATACCTTGTAATTTTTCCTAAAGGTTAATAAAGTTAAAGGGCATAAATGAATTACATCTGCAAATAAAGAAAAAAAGATCTGATTATTTAATGATTGCCATTTACTTTTTAATTTCATGGAATATAATTGTTGAATACTATTTCAATTTTTATTGATTTTGGAATTTTATTTGTTAGTCCGATTTTTTTATTAAAGTAATCGGAGATTTAACTTAAAAATGTCAGCTTACTAATATTATATTATTCATTGTACAAAAACTTCTAAACTTGAATTTTAAGCAAGCCTTATTATTTAGCTTGCTTGAGCTTCATACATATATATATATATATATATATATATATATATATATATATATATAAACAGAAGGAGTCATTCAATAAATAAAGGGAATTTGAAGGAGAGGAAAGCAAAATACATTTTTTTCATAATTTCTTTCCATAAATGTAAACTCTGCATTGTTTGGAATTGGTCTATAGCAAAAATTATTTTAATCTTGTTAAAATATTTGTTTTGATGCTATTCAAAATGGTGGCAAATTAGATAGAGTGATCCAGGCTTGAACAGAGATCTGTCATTTTAACGGCTGAGAAGTGCAAACCATGTCAAATTTACAGAACAATGAGTGATATGTATATGTTTTAGTCAAAAAAATGTTTACAAATGTGTTAAACATGAGTTTCCCACAAGCCTGAGTCAAAAGACAGTCAAGAGAGTGGAAACACTCTAACTCTCTGGTAAAGAAAACGTTCTAAGTACAGCAGTCAAAGAAGGTCATGCTGGCAGCCTTTGGGACATTAAAGGACCAACTATTATTGATTTCCTTCAAAAAGGTGCTATTGAAAACAGTGCTTCCTATCTCAAATTCCTTAGGCACAATTCACCTTACATACTGAATGACCTTTTATATATATATATATATATATATATATATATATATATATATATATATATATATGTGTGTGTGTGTGTGTGTGTGTGTGTGTGTGTGTGTGTGTGTATGGAAGTAAATTAGGAAATTAAATCTGACTGTATCAAGAAAAGTATAAAACCAAAATGATCCAAATTTGATGAATTTTTTATGAAAGTCAACATTGAACATTTCAATTATAATAAACTTCTGCAGGACTTTGAATTCATGAAAAGTGTTGTTTTGTTGGTTGGTTGGTTGGTTGGTTGGTTCAGTTTTATGGCATATCAACTATTGTAGGTTATTTAATGCCAAATCCATTTTTATACAAATAAACTTCTATTTCAAACAATTCAGTTTAGCATAAGGACACAGTTTAGTTCTATATAACTCAGTGATAGGACCCTTTCAGGAGCTACCATTCCAAGCTAGAGTGGACCTAGGAGTGATGGCAATGAGGGGTTCTCCTCATTTCCCAAAGCTCTAGCAATACTCAAGCTTCACCATCAGGTTGTTTAGTGTCATATCTAGGACACTCATTGGAGGAGTCTTACCCCTCTACAGAGATGCAGTCAGTGTATTCTGCGGCCCCAGCAGATTGGGTCAGTTGTTAAAATAGCAATGGATGTTTGATTTAATAGCAGGAGAAAAGAAAGTCTGTATAAAAAGAAAGATTCATTTAAGATTCTTTTTATACCCACTTTTTCTATAGCTATTTCATCAGACATCCATCACTATTTTAACAATACTTTTCAGGAATTTAAAGTCCTGAAGAAGGTTATTATAGCAGAAACATTCAACATCGACTTTCATAATAAATTCATCAAATTTTGGATTATTTTGTTTTCTCTACTTTTCTTCATATATATATATGAGCAAGAAAAAGACAGTTTGGCAAATCATTGACATGTCTTGTATCATACGAATGATTTTATTATCAAAAGTTTATCTTCATTCTGTGGAACATATACAAAAATTAATCAGAGGAAAATATTTGTTTATATAAACCAGGTAAATGCATGATTTTAGAATTTAACACTATTACTATGGAAAGATGTTGGTCAATTTTATTTATTTTTTGTTAGTCTTTTACTATTCTGTGAGTATTAATTTGGTGAAGAATGGGGATATATTGTAAAAACCCAATATACAGACGGTTTGAATTTAGAGTTTTCTTTTTCCTATATCAGTTGCTATATCAAGGCTAAAGAATCCAGTCTGATCTACTATTTACCCATAGCTGGGAGGAGAAGACTTGTATACAAGTCTTTTCTAAGGGCATTAGCACAAAGGGAAATAAACATCCCTTTTTAGGATTTGATCTTTGATAACCAAGTTCATTTCCTATGATAATAACTGTTATGCTATGTCCACTTCCTCATGCTTAATCATCATATTCTGTCTTTGATGCAACATAACCTGCTTTTATCTTAATATATTTCTCATCAACTAACCACTTCATTTTCTTCATTTGCTTCCTACTAACCCTCATCTACTAATTCTTGAATCGAGCAATAGTTATAGCATTAGAATATTTTCAGAAGCTTTATTAAAACGTAACAGGAATGCTATAATATGTATATATGTACATGCATTTTATATGTGTGTCCAATACAATATATTTATGCTAAAATAAGCAGACATATATACTGATGGAAAATACAATTACTACATCCTGAATATGATTAAACTTACAGGGAAAATATCATATATATTCAAGTAATGAATGACTTCAAGTAATAAATAAACTCTAATTTTTTACCACAGAAAGGTATTTTTATCATATATTACATGTAATGAACAAACCCTTTCTTTTGGCTATGCTAGCCTTCAAAAATATTTCTTTGACATCCAATCACAGAGAAAACATTCAAGCACTTATCTATATTCCAAATCTACTGAAATACAAAAAAAAAGCCATAAATAAACAGTTTAGTCTATACTTTGGTGTAGCCTTCTGTGTTCATTTGCATATGCCAAAAACATTAAAATTCTATCACTGATAAACAATTGCATTGATAATATGATAATTATGTATGCAAGTGATTGAGTAGGCATGTTAAGTAAAAACTTTATTATCTAAATGAATAGCTTTTGTTTAAGTATAGGCTACATGAAGATACTTTGAATTTAAGTTACAGCAAAGTTAGGCCATGAAATATATCTTGTGTAATGAACAACCCTTTTTTTTTAGGTGAAAAATTTGTCTTGCAGAATATAATCATCTATACATATCAGTAGGGTCTAAATTAAGGGGTGTATTAATAGCATTCAAACACCATGCACTTGATCTTGATTTAGGTTAAAATTAGCATTTTTCTCCAGAGTGCTGCAGTTTTATTTTCCATCAATATATATATATATATATATATATATATATATATATATATATATATATAGTCAATGCTGAGGTGTGGCTGTTTTAAGAAACTAGTCAGGGTGTCTTTTGGTGATAAGAAATTAGTGAGCATATATACATGCTATTAGAGTGTAGGTATAAATGAAAATAGTATCAACTATTATAGAGTTTTTTTTTTAGCATGACCCTGACTCAAAGCTCTCATAGTTTTATTACATCCTCTACATGTGTGATTTAGCCATTGGTTGATCAAATTTCCGCATGACTTTTCTTTAATTTGGCTGTGGTTTTGGCTGAGCTGAAACTTGAATCTGACTTGTTGCTATATCTTGCACTATGTAAGAAAAAGATTGGATTTTTGTCTTTGCTTTTATAATGACTGCTATTAATTCCACTTTCCATAGTCAAAAGATTTTTTTTAATATTTAGACCAAAAAAAGGTACTCTAAAGCAGATAATTAAAATCTATGGATTCAAGGTCTGATTACTGAATTTAATGGACTGACTTATTTTGTTTTGATCACTTTTTGAATCAAACCTTTTGAAATATTCTCTAAATGCCTATGTGTCAGATAAATATTGATAATATTACACAATACAAAACAATTTCATTTTTTATAATAAATATTTACTTTCTATTATGTTGACCTTCTATATCATATTTTTAAAAAAGGCAAAAAGAGCCTTCAAAACATGAGGTTAATGTTTCCTGGACTATTTTAAGAAGTTTCTAAAACTTTTCTTTATTTCTGCATTTTACTACACTATCTTTAAACAGGATCTTTCTAAGCTAAGGGAAATAAACAAATCAAGAGAAGAAGAAAGATCCTGGGACATTTCTGATACCAGGGATATTCTGGCACAACATAACCAGTTGATGATTCAAGATTTAAAAGACAAAATAACAAAGGTACACATATCAGGTTTTTTTTAATATTAGCATGAATAATGATAAGAAAGAAAAACTTATAATTTTAAAAAAGAGGAAGAAGATTTATATTATCATTGTTGGTTTTATCATTATCATTATAACCTCTATTCAGTTTCTAGTCTTTCTTTCACCATTTATTTTAACTCTTTGGGAGGATATCTAGTCATTCCCAACTCACCAGATTTCAATATTAACATTAGTGTATGAATTTATCTGACTTCCAACCAGACCAAATTTGATATGAAGTCATTTTATATCTATAGTGGTAAGCCACACATGAATCAAGACTTATTTTTGGCCATTGCAAAAATGTTTGATCCTTTTAGTATTCCTCTTTTGGGGCTCTTCATGCACCAAGTGATAAATCTAGCCCTGATTATCTGGAAGGAAAACCTTTAAGGACCAGGTGATCAACTTAATATTCCCCTCTGACACAAACACCCAATGAGCTCACCTGAGGGCAAGCAAATATTAGCATTCGTGTATCTATCGATACAATAAAACCAAATAAATGGAAAGGAGAGATGAGATAAACTCATTTAAACATATAATACATTTAATGGACTTGTATATATTATACAAGTCCATGTAAAAGGTGTGTTCAAAAAGTATCAAGACTGAAGTTATATTTACCAAGACAGAAATGGAACAATGAATGAAATTTTAATTTTCTTCTAAATAGTCCCCTTGACATTCAACACACTTATTCCAGTGAGTTTTTCATTTGTCATTTGTATATATTTGAACTGTGATCAAAAAGTATTGATATTAATTTAAATTTAAGAATTTATATGAAGATGTGTATGCAGCTGAACAACTTATATGATGAAGGGATGATGTCTAAATGTCTAGATGTTGGGATTTCATGTAAATGAGCTAGTGCTCATTTAAAGAAAAAAATTTTGAAGCAAGTCTTTTTTTAATAAAATGTTTTTTTTGTAAAACACAGGATTATGCAAGTGCAACACCCACTATAACTAGCTTTGTGTGACTTTTTCTTAAATGAAAAATCCATCTAAAGAGTAAGATTTGAAGATATGACTGACATGAAAGAAATATGACAACAAAGCTTCACACTATACTGAAGGTGGATTTTCTGAGGGGCTTTAACCAATGAAAAACTCACTGGAATAAGTGTGTTGAATGTCAAGGGGACTATTTTGAAGAAAATTAAAATTTCATTCTTTGTTCCATTTCTGTCTTGGTAAATATAACTTCAGTCTTGATACTTTTTGAACACACCATGAATATACATTTATGAACTAAAAAGTGCTAATAAATTTCTGTGAATTCTTTAATGGTTGGTTGGCTGGTTGCTCTGTTTTACCATATATTAACCATTATCAAATGCCAAATCCTATTTATACATATAATTTTTACGTGAATAATTTGTATGAAACATTTTTTTAAACAAGCTAGTGCTAATTATTTGGCACACAGTTAAATGGTTTCAAGTATTTCTGTTTATTTTTGCACACAGTTAAATGGGTTCAAGTATTGCTATTTATTTTTGCACATAGTTAAATGGGTTTCAAGTATTGCTATTTATTGTTTGCACACTGTTAAATGCTTTCAAGTATTGCTATTTATTGCTTGCACACTGTTAAATGCTTTCAAGTATTGCTATTTATTGCTTGCACACTGTTAAATGCTTTCAAATATTGCTATCTAACACTAATAATTCTGTTTGCCACAATTAAATGGTTTCATGTATTGCTATGTAATACTAATAGTTCAATTTAACATTAATCATGGCTTCAAGTATAGTAAATGATTAAACAGTTCTATTTGACCAATAGATGAAACTCTAACTGGTATTAGCACTCTGGGTCAGAGTGGACCTGAGAATAATGGCAATAAAGGAGTACTCTACATTCCTCAAAGCTCCAGGACTGTAGCCTTGCCACCAGATGCAGTTTAGAGTCATATCCAGAACTCTCATTGGGGTGAAGGGTCTTATCCCTTTGCCGAGGTGCAGTCAGCATATTCTACAGTCCCAGCTGACTGAACTAGAATTCTTTGAGTCTAACAAAAGAATTATTCAAAGTTATAAAGTATATATGTGGTGTTACCTAAAGCTTCTGAGAATTTGAGCTGATTAATCAGTCTGAACTTCTGTCAAGTTCAATGGTGCCCCATATATCAATTGCAGTTGGCAAGTAGATCACAAAGGTAGTTGTTGTGATACTGACAAAAGAAAGACACGGGGAACACAAAAAGAGTTGATAGAAAACATATATTCAAGTAACAGAAACAAGATATGAGTGAACCTGGTTAAACAGTAGTTAGTTGATAGGAAGCTGAGAGTCCAGAGGGGTAGTGATTATCCGTCCACTATGCAAATGGTATCAGAAGTGATTGTGTCACACTGATTGGTGAACTCTGTCTGACAATCTCGTTGACATGTATTTATGGAGGAGGGTGAGTCCATTACGTAGAGAGTACAACAGTAGTGCTAGTAGATCACGTGCCTTTCAAAAAAACAATTTTTTTAGATGTTAACCAATCATCTATCCTTCCTGTTATTAGGTAGTGACCATAAATGTATAAAACAGTATTTTTCCATGAGTGTTTGTGAAGTGATGTAAGGTACACAATCATATATTGTATATCTAAAGTATACTCACTACATATACAAATAAATATATTGAGCATTTTTTAATACAAGTAGATCATTTTGACCTGGTCATTTTAAAAGATGCTTGCAATCTAAAAAAAAATCTGGGTGCCCCTGTTCTAGTTACCTAAAATCTTGACAAACATTTCATAAATCTCCACAAACATTTTAAGTGTTGGTTAAAAAGTTCATAGGCTGACATCATATCTCCTATTGATGAATTTTTTGACTAATAGGATCCAAGTACAGCCACACTGACAGAAGAAGTGTGTGGACCTCAGGGGGAACTGTGTTGAAAAATAAACCTCATTTGGTCACATTCCATGAGAGTATCTTGGTCAACCTATGAACTTTTCGGCCAACCCTTGTATTTCTCACTGTCACTCCATTAGGAAATAAAGGATTCTGTTTTATATTGATATTTTTTATTTCTTTGAAGAAACCATTTCCTGCTTTAAATTCTCTAAAGTTTTAGATAGCACCTTTTACAATGGGCATTCAGGTTTATTAATATTTATTATCCCTTTTTATCTGCAGCTTTTTTGCATTTTTGTTTTTCTCTTCTTTATTAACATGATTTTGATAATTTCATTGTGTTATGGTCAAGGGGAGGTTCAAATGATAACACAACTCGGAAATGAGTGATAAGAAATATATTGAAAGAAAATAGTACATACTTAAACGATAGCTGGGAGAAACCCCTCCTCAGCTTAACACAATCATGAATATTACTGTTCTTGGTGACAGCTCGCCAAGACTGCACAGAAGAGAGCTTAGCTGGTACCTGTCACATGAGGGTGAGTCCATCTGTAGGGGAGACACCCCAACACATTGTTACTTTATGAATCTTGTACATACATTCAAATGTGGTTTACAGAAAATGTATTATGATGAAGTTCATGGAATTTATGGTGACTAATTTGTTTACAGCATAGAGACATCTTATGTCTCTCTCTCTCTCTATCTATCTATATCTATATATATATACACAGAAAGACAGACAGACAGAAGAAAATAATTTTCATTCAACTGATGGATGCGCTACATCACTAATACATTTTCCCATTTCTTTTATCAACTCTTAAAAATTTTCCAAAAATCTTTTTATGCACAAAATCTTTTCTCCTGACAATGACCTAAAGTCTAAACTAGTTGAGAACATTCAAATAATAAATAACATAAAAAAATAATCCTATCTGTCTTCTCATTTTATTCATCTCATATATATATATATATATATATACAAGGATCATTAAATAAGTTTCCAGACTTTTTTCGTATGGGCACTTTTATTGATAGTACACACATGAAACTCTAGTTCCCTTTGAAGTAATCTCCTCCGGCTGCAATGCACTTGTTGTACCGTTCCAACAACTTCTGGAAGGCCCCATGGAAGTCCTCTTGTGTGAGGATGTCAATGACCTTCATCACAGCCTCTTTCGTCTCCTCAATTGTCTCATAACAACAGCCTCTGAGCTTAGGGAATAACCAAAAGTCACAGGGGCCAAGGTCTTGACTATAGGGAGGCTGATGAAGTGTCTTGATGCCCATCTTGGTCAAATAGTCTGTGACAAGGATGGAGTTGTGGACTGGTGCATTGTCCTGGTGGAAATGCCACTGACCCGATTTGAAGAGTGCTGGCCTCTTCCCAAGGAATCTCTTGCTGAACTCCCTTAAAACCTCAACATAGTAACCCTAAGCCTAACCCTAACCCTTTGGCCAATCAACTCTGGTGCAGTTGGCGAGTAGATCACAAAGGTGATCTTCCTTTCTCCTCTCACACCTTTCATCATTCCTCACAGACTCCCTGCCTTCCTTGAATCTCTTATACCACTCAAAAACTGATGCTCAATTCATGCAAGATGCTCCCAGAGCAGTCTGAAGCATTCCATACATTTCTGCAGCATTTTTTCCAAGTTTAAAACAGAACTTTATTGCATATCATTCTTCTAAAGTGTCCTCATGTCCAGATAGCATTTTTTAAAATTCACCAGCTGTGACAATCAGGCTTTAGTAGGGTGTATTCCAATTCCTGCTGTAGCTGTTCATTTGAATCTGAAATCATAAAAATTGGTCAGTCATTTCATAAGATGTATATCAATAACATACTGAATTTTCAAGAGTCTATGACAATTTTAAATGCCTGTGCAAAAAAGTCTGGAAACTTATTGAATGCACCACACACACACACACACACACACACACACACACACACACACACACATATATATATATATATATATATATATATATATATATATATTTATATACCCAAACCCTCCACTTAAGCAGAGTGCAACACAAGGTCAATTTTCAAGCAAAGTTTTACAGGTTTGGACTCAGAGTTTTCCTTCTCTTAGACTGGTTGCCATATCAAGGTCTACATGGATAAAGAAAGAATAGTTGGATTCATATCTTTCCCAAGGGTATGATGTTGCAATCCAACATAATAACCACAGTGACTACCCTGAAAATAGATTGCATTGTGTTACATAGTATCAGAAATCAGCTACAATCCCTTATTCATATATATATACATATATAGAGGCACTCGTGGTGTAATGGTTAACATAATCAGAATCCTGGCCCAGACTCTTTGTATTTTACATAATACTTAGTATTATGCGAAATACAAATATATATATATATAGGTATTATTCGTTCACTGTTATATTTTTCTTCGTGTTTTTGGTTCACACCAGAAACGAAAAACAGGATGGAAATAAATTTATAATCCTAAAATAACCAGCCTTTGGTTTTTTCTTTAAAGAAAGTATATATATATATATATATATATGGGATTGTTGCTGATTTCTTATACTATATAACCCAATGCAATCTGTTTTCAGGGGATCTTTGTGGTTAATGTGCTGGATTGCAACATCATAGTAAGTTCAAACTCCAGTCGCACTATTACATTCACTTTCAGACAAAAACTCTTGGGAAAAGTATGAACTCACTTATTCCCCCAGCAATGGATAGAATAGTAACACTACTGTCCTTCTACAGGAATGGACTTGGAGTTAAATAACTGTTGTAACCAAACAAAAGGTCACTGAATGAGAAATAACCAAAAGAAAGGTTGGAAATGAAATAGAAATCTTTATGACATTAACAAAATACGACACTCGCCAGCGGCGTGAAGAAGATAAACCTCTGTTTGTAGTTTACTATTTAATCAGCATATTAAACCTCCTCACAATAGTGCCCAACATATTTATGAGGAATGGGACATACCCAATAATGTTCATAGGCAGGGTATGTAACAATAACCCGTGAAGGTTTGTATGCCATTAAATAAAACCAAACCAATCAACCTGTTTTATGTTATTTGGAGAGGAGATAGTCACCACTAAGTAATTCCCATTGCTTAGAGAATTGCTATGAAAGAGAAATATTCAGCAATGGTATCTTGAGAACATAAAAGGTTATGAGATATGTCCAGACTGTTATTCTGTCACTTCTGTATTCTTGATTCATGTATTTTGTTGATTTGAAAATCAAAGAAATTCTCCCCAAAATTTATTACCCACACAAAAGAAAATAAAGCCTTCTTCTTTTTTTTTTTTTTGTTTGCTTCTCTGTCTTTTGTTATCAATTTTTCTAAAGTGTATATTTCTCTGTCACAGGAGATGCACGTTGAGGTTCTCTCTCTAATGCAACATCTTCACCAACAAGAAGATGAATTGGTTTATATAAAGTCTATGTGGAACAAAATGCTGAAGAGTTTGCATCTCTTTGAATGTGAAGGGAACAATCCTACCGTATTTAATATGGATAAGTTGGAGATCTTAATTGCTGGTCTATTAAATGAAGAATCCCATTTGAATATGAACATCTTAGGAGTGAAATATTTAAGCAGGTAATGAATGATATTCTTAATGCAAAAAATTCAAGAAAAAGTTAGACCAATAGCTTAAGTTTTTTTCAAAATATATTTTAATATTAAAACATATCTTAATATTAAAGCATCTTGATATTGAAATACTAAAACAAATCAGTTTGGTACTTTTGGGTCATTCATTACGGATCTGCAAAAAGTTATTTACTCAGATAGGATTAGTTGTGGAACATGGTCAGAAGTATGGAGCAACCTGCGAAAATTAAAGGATATATTTGCTTTATTGATTGATTCATTAATTTTAACTGCATGCCAAACCATCTGGGGTTATTTATAGTCTAGAGGTTAAGGAACCCTGTACATTGTACATTTATACTTACATTTTTATGTAGTTGTTGATGGTTGGTTGGGTTTTTATGGCATATCAATCTTTGTAGGTTATTTACTGCCAAATCTATTTTTATACAAATAATCAGTTCTGTTTCAAGCAATTCAGTTTAGCATGAGTACACAGTTTTATTGTCAAAAGCATTTCTATTTCAAGCTATTCAGTTTAGTTAAACAGTTCTAATTCAAATAATTCAGTTTAGTATAAGTACAGATTTTGTTTACACATGGTTGAATGTCAAAACACTTCTATATTAAACAATTCAGTTTAGTGTACATACAGTTTCAATGTCAAAAAAAGTTCCATTTCAAACAATTCAGTTTAGCATAAGCACGCAGTTTAATTGTTCAGTTTAATTATGAAAAACATTTCTCTTTCAAGCTATTCAGTTTAGCCGAACAGTTCTAATTCAAACAAGTCATTTTAGCATAAGTAAGCAGTTAGTTCTATTTAACCAATCGAGAGGGCCTTATCAGGTGCTGCCATTCCGGGCCAGAGTGGACCTGGGAGTAATGGCAATGAAGAGGTGCTCCACACCCCCCAAAGCTCCAGCATCACTGGAACCTCACCATCAGATAGTGTCATATACAAGATACTCATTGGGTGGAGGGGTCTTACCCCTTTGCACAGGTGTCATCAGTGTATTCTACAGCCCCAGCCAACTGGGCAATATAGTTGTTGAAGAATTTATTTCATTTTAGCGATATGTTAAAATCCTCTGGAATAGTTTTCTAATAATTACTTTGTATGGTACTGATCATGTTTACAGCTATAATTTTTGGTATAGTTTTATTTCTCTCCAGAAGGACAGAATGTCATCAATGTTGACATTTTCAAATAAGTCCGTCATATTGTTTGCATTTAAAAATATTGTCTTATGAGAGCTAAAACTCCACATTCTATGTGAAAATGGTTAAGTGTAGAGTATTTTACATGTCATAAATTATGATTGTTACTCTTGTTTGAGTATGAAGGAGTACATAAGTCTTGTAGGACCAATGAGAAATTGGGATATAATAACTTCTTCCTTTCTGGACTTTCTGAAAACTGGTTTCCATTCTTCTAATATGGGTTTCATTAGGAAGAGTTTATTGTGTATATTGTTATTCTGACATTGTTGCCATTCTGTCTACAAGAATTTGTTGATTTTGGGTTTCAAGTTAATGAATGGAATTTTGGTCTTGTCAGGGATCATATCTAAAGCTGACTTGACTATTTAGTTTCCCTTTATTCTATTGTGACTTGGGATCCAGCATATTAGAATTTCTTTTTAGTTGGACATGGAATTCAATCAACCCATAAGCTTAATAATTTAGCGGTCTTCAATTTTTAAAGATTTTTAGTGAGAGTAAGACAGTGAATTTGATAAAATGAAGTTTTTATTGTTGCTTTCTTGAGATCTTTTGATTGTGTTAATTGCTTGGTCAATTGCTTGAGCTTTGGCTGTAAAAATTAAGATTTCTTTTGAAAGACATTTTTTGACAATTTTCTTGTTTAGTAAGGCTACACATGCTGTTTCATCATTGTGCTTAGAGCCATCAGTAAAGATGCTGAAGTGGTTGGGGTAGTGTTACATGATATTGTTCATCTTGGTAAGTACTAGGATTTTTTTTGTTTGGGCAACCTCACTTAATTCAAGGATCACTGCAGGTTCTCTAATGACCCAAAATGGTATCATGTATGTTGGTAAGAGGGATTTAAAACTCTTTGAGGATGAGTTTCACTTGAAGGCTAAAAGGTTTTATTTCTTGCTTTCATTCAAAGGACGGCTTGTATTTTGGTTTGAAGACACAGTATTTTCAAATAAATAAGCACATGTGACAACTCTGTGATTAGCATTTAATGGTTATTTTCTCTCCAAAAACTTATCCATTATAATTGTCTCTGATTATCAATGGTCCTTGTTGTTGTTGAAATGACAATCCAAATGTGTTTTAAGGAAAATAAAAAAATAAAAAATTAAAAGATAAAAAAAAATTGCAAGTTCAAATTAATAATTATCATCTTCATGGTATACCAACAGTATGGATTCCTTTGACTTTATCTCAGCACTTGTCCCTATCATCTATCACTCTTGGTAAGTCTTAGACAGCATTCAGTGTCAGCATTGAACAAATGAATACAAGCTTTTGCTCATTGGTCAACACTGGTGTGTCCATATGAAGCATATGTTGGAATGATGTTCTCCTATGAAGAACGTGACTTATGAGTTTGTCCTTACTTCTCCAGTAGTACCCTCTATGTTTTTCTCGTCTTACTTGGATAGTTTGTGAGATGGGAGGCAAGTGGCTGTACAGCTACTCTTTTGTAGGATGCCACTTCCAGGATTTATTCAAAATAGCATTCATCTTCCGTGTGTAGTTCTCATCTAGTTTTTTCTTCAAGCATTTCATTAGAGTCCAAGTGGTACAACCATAAAGTAATACTGACATGGCTACAGCTTGGAAGAATTTCTGTTTTATCTTATTAGAAAGCTCATTTACCTGGCCTTAGCTGGGTCATCTGCCATTCATGCCGGATGGGGTATTGAAATCAATGGCAGTCTCGAGGCTGAAAAGCCCCCAGCTTCAGCTGGGTCACCTTCGGGTGGGCAAGCTGCATCATTGACAGCTTTAACACCCTTGTATAGCACTGGACCTTGCTGTCCAGTTTAAGCTATAATCAGGCATACATCCCTGGACCCAGATTTGGGTTCATGTCCAGTTAGGCTCATCAGGACCACATTGCACTAAGTAGGCCTGATGACCAGCAAAATCCAGCAGGGTTCAAGCATCGGTTCATGCCTGACCTTCCCCTCCTCGAAATAACACTTTAAGCCAACCTTCGGGTCATTGACCTTGTATCAAGTCCAGTCTGGTGGTAGGCAGCGACAAATATATTATTAAAAAGCTCAGATTTCCATTTGGTCAATAACCTGTAGATAGTCGTCTGTATACTTTTTCATTTTGTATAAAAACATACAACCTAAAAAGTTTCCTTTGTTTATTATCAGTAAACATTAGCTTTCATGAAATTTGATTCATTCAACATAAATGCAAATTCCATTTGTCAAATTGTTTAAAAATTATTTTCTGACAATACTTCCTATTCAGTTGTATAGAGAAACTAATGCTCTTTGGAGTAAATGTCTGCAAAAAATACAAAAATAATAATATTTTTGATACATTCTGATATATCTTATATATAAATTCAATAATTGTCTGTTTCCTTCAATTTATTTTCAGGTTGACAAAAACAGTGTGGAAAAATTGAAACTGGCAAGTACCAGTCACCTTTGGCTGATAAACCAAGATTGGCCCAATACCTTCAGGAACCAATCAAGACAGCATTTGTTTAGTATTGTTTAGTATTCATTTATTAACAATTTGCTGATAACCATATTTTGAATCTATCAATGGGTATTTAATTATGCAGTAAACTGATTTGTTTTTCTAAATTTTAGAGACTGACAACTTTTGATTAAATATATATTGACAACTTTTGAGAGTTAAAAGCAGAAGTATTATAAGTAAATTAAAGTTGGCGACCTTAGTCGAGGGCAAACCGAAGGCTCCCTTTTCAATAGCTACTGCACTGAGATCTAGGGGAAGGCGCTACTCCTTTCCCAGGATTGCTCCTCTTTACCCTTGATCCAAACCTTATAATGCTGAGTGCTAAGCAAGGCGGCATCAAGTACCAATTTTTGAGTCTTTGGTATGACTCAACCTGGGATTGAACCCAAGTCTCTCGGACCATTAGCAAACACTCTACTCATTAAGGAGATTTTGTTCTGAATGCTAAATGTCTGAAAAATATTTTTTAATAGAATTACTGAGTAAAAAAAAGTTTTTTTGTTATCGATTTAAGATCTTGTATGCAATTGATCAGTGAGACTGAAAAGTTGAACTTTCATTGCTCTTTTGTATAGTATCTTTATTGAATGGCATATCAACCTTCCTGGATTATTTATTGCCAAAGCCATCTTTTTAGAAGAACAGTAGTGGTACTATTTAACCTATAACTGGAAGAATGAGAGGTTTCATAACTTTTCCAAGGGTATTAGTCCAAAAGGGAATGTAATAGCGCAACTGCTTACTTCAAGGCTGTAGTCCTGCACTTTGCTATTTGGAAGAGTTGCCAAACTAGTATGTCAATTTAGATCCTCCTTCTTCAAATCCTTAATGGCCTCTACAATTTTAGGCAATAAAAAAAAACCCAGATTTTTTGCTTGTTTAAATATTTATGAACAGAACTTTCAACAGGGTAATGCTCATAAGTTTGACTCAAGGACAAATTTTTGCATGCATTGGTGAACAAAGAAGGCCACTCAGATCCTAATAAAACATGGAAACCACTGTTGAAAAGAGAGAGAGAGAGAGAGAGAGAGAGAGAGAGAGAGAGAGAGAGAGAGAGAGAGAGAGAGAGAGAGTTGTATTTGTGTATTTATTTTTTTATGTGACTCCCCAAATCATTAGTTTTATAATGAAAATTTCTTGAAATTTTAGATGTTGACAAAGCAAAATATACCCAATCTATCTACTATAATAAACTGTGATATATTTGTATATTTATTTTTGTCTGTAATATCTCAAACCAGTTGAACAATAAAAGTTAGAAAAGAAAAAAGATATTTCAAGAAGTTCACAGTATACATGATACGGAAGTGTAGTCCAAGAACAAAAAAAATATGGTGAAGTTAACAGTGCAATCAAATGTGCTTTAAATAAAAAAATTACATTGAATGTTAAAAGCTTTTAATCATTGCAAGGACTTAAAAAAAATATGAGTTTTACATAAACCAAAATCTTTATTATGGTACATTATGGTAAGTAAGTAAAGTTGGCGACCGTAGTTGAGGGTGACCAGAAGGCCCCCTTTTCAGTAGCTACTACACCGAGGTGTAGAGGAGGGCGCTACTCCTTTTCTTGGATTGCTCCACTTTACCCTTGATCCGTACCGTATATCGCTGAGTGTTAAGCAAGGAGGTATCAAGTACCATTTTTAAAGTCTTTAGTATGACTCAACCTGGGATTGAACGCAGATCTCCCCGACCATTGGCGAACTCTCTACCTACTAGGCCAATGATGGTTATGGTACACATATACAAATATAAAATAGTTTATTGAAATTTGTTGGATTTTAGTCATCTGTATAATTTGTTGGTCAATTTTTAAGTAGAGTACAAATTGTTTGAATTTTTTCCTTCTCCTTGTGTTCCAAGGCTAAAGAGCCTAGTATGCCCTAATTTTGCGAGGGGCAAGAAGAGATAGATTCATACATTTTCCAAGGTCATTTCGCATAAAGTGAAAAGCAAAACTGTTTAGTTGATACAGATTGGTTAATTTACTTTGTGGTTTTAATCAAATTTCTGTTTGCCCAGTTGACTGGGGCTATAGAATACACTGACTACTTCTTTAATGAAAGGTAAGATCCCCCTTAAAAGAGTGTTCTAGATATGACACTAAACAATCTCATGGTGAGATTCCAGTAATGCTGGAGCTTTGGGGAATGCATAGTACCCTTTCATTGCCATCGGTCCTAGGTCCCTTCTGGTCTGGAGTGATAGCACCTGATAGGGTCCTATCAATGGGTCAAATAGAAGTAAACTGGGTACTTATGCTAAACTGAATTATTTGAAATGAGACTGTTTTTTTGACATTGAAACTGTGTACTTATGCTAAACTGAATCATTTGAAATAGAACTGTTTATATGTATAAAAATGGATTTGGCATTAATAACCTATAATGGTTGATGTGCCATAAAATCAAACCAAACCAACCAAACCAAATTTCTGTTTTATTTTTTTATTTTTATACACTGGCTCTACCTGTGGAAATTCATGCATAATACTTGGATGAATTTAAACTGAAAATAATATCCAAAGATAAATCATTCTTGATTTCATTTCTATTTTAAAATTTGATGAATTAGTAACAACATATATGCCTAACAAAATTAATGAAATATAAAACTCATAATAATAAAAAAAAAATATTAAAGTAAGCAGCTTACTTTTATAAATAAATGTATTTCATTTTTGTGAAAAAAATTAGCTAAATTTTTGGTAGGTGGTTTGATTAACAATAAAGCTCACATTACCACTTTGCAAGAAGGTCAAGGTTAGCAAAAACACTTTTCTAATGAAGATTAATTATGAAAATTATCATCAAAACAATCACTTACTTAAAAAAAAATGGACAAGAAAATCAGTTATTAAGAATATAAGATTAAAAATTAATATCAAAATATTATTATATATTTTCAGTTTTCTCTTTAATAAGTGATTTTTAAAGCAAAGTATACAAATAAGCTGATATCATTGAGAAAAAAAATCATCTGCTTTTTCAAGTTATACAGAAGGCTACTCAGAATCTTTGGTTTTTGGTTCAAGCCTGGCCATATATTGGAGAGCTTAACTTTAGAGGGTCTTCCCCACAAGCAACATATGCCCCTTTGTCTGAGGTGCTCTTGAAGAAGAATGTTTAGAGAACCAAGCATTTTTTGTAAATAGCCACATACAAATCTCAACATGTGCATGTCCCCCACCCACTATAAAATGACTTTGTATCAAATCCTATTCGGTGGAAAATTAGATAAATCCCTACATGGAAGAATTTGGCTTCAGAAGGCTGTCTTACGTGGGAGAACCTGCTCCATCATCTAAAAAAGTAAGGATCAGGTTCGTTGCTTGATCCCTGAGGTACCTCCCAAATAGGAGGATGTTGACAGAAACCAGACAATTTTTAATACTGTCCTCAACCATACATTCATGTACAGTTGGGCCTCCAACCTAAAAACTGACCTTGTGTCACATTCTACCCATGATAGAAGAGTAAGTAAAGTTGTTGATTGTAGTTGAGGGCGGCCAGAAGGCTCCCTTTTCAATAGCTACAACACTGAGGAGGCCGCTACTCCTTTCCCTGGATTGCTCCACTTTATCCTTGATATGTACCTTATAATGCTGAGTGTTAAGCAAGGAGGTATCAAGTACTATTTTTAAAGTCTTTGGTATGACTTGACCTGGGATTGAAACCAGGTCTCCCAGACCATTGGCAAACACTCTATCCACTAGGCCAATAAGAGCTAGATAAACACTGCAAACTTCGGTTCTAGCCCAGTCATATATTGAAGGGTTTGGCTTTAGGGTAGCATCTGACCTAGGCAGCATCTGAACCAAGTCTAAAAGGGTAAAGGTTGTAGAGGTTAGAAAAGAAAAACAAAATAAAAAAATAATAAGATAAAATAAATTCAAAAAGAGTAGTTGTTCCCAGAAGCCTCTGAAAGGAAGTAAAATCTGCAAATGCCTGAAAAACAAACTTACTAGCCCCAAAGAGAAACCCATTCTTTCTTCAGCCTTCATCATAGAACTGAAAGGACCCTCTTTCACTCAGCTACTAGCAGGTAGCACATGTGTTCGCCCAGTCATGGACTTAGGGGCAGGTTATGTCTCCTGTAGCAGCAACTTCTATTGAAGAACACCCTCTGGATATAACCAAGTTAAATTAGGTAAGAAGAAGAACAAAGGAGTCAAATACATTAAACCCAAAACCAAAAACCAAAAACCACAAAACGAAACAAATAACCCAATAAATCCTTTCAGGTCCATAGGGTCAGGTTCATTATCTGAGGAGCCTACTAAGGGAGGAATGTTGATAGAGTCAAACAATTTTTAGCACTGGCTTTGACCATGTCTCTGTATACTGGAAGGCCTCCACCAAAAAATTTGACCTTGTGTTGTATTCTTCCTGTGAGTTGTTGGGTAAGCAATGTTTGTGGTAGGAAGAGGCAGTTGTTTTAGGGAAAATATAACATAACACCCAGATTTAAAAAAAAAACAGAGACAGCAGTTTATATATATATATACATAACTGATGTATTGAAGTTTTTATTTGCCATAACTTGTTAATCATTACATTTTCTTCTATTACAGAACAGACTTCATACAACTACCCAGCAATTGAGAGATTTGGTTAAGTCATTATCTAAAAATAATTCCTGTAATCCTTCTCTTGAACTCTATTCTGGCAAACAAGCAGACTCGGTAAGACAATGAAATTTTTAAAGTAAAATAAAATAGAATAGAGAATGAATTCATTAGATTGTTAACATGAGATGAACCTATTAAAATACTTTTGGTACAATTCAGTTTTTGTGGGTCTGTTAAGTGCTACTCAATCTGCATAGACCTGTCTAGGCACCTAAGTATGATGAATTCTAATGTTTCAACATGAAAAGATGATAAAATTTAATATTCGACCATATAACTATGTTGAATTTTAGTAATCAATCCAAAAAATATTATTTCAATAAATTATTACTTCAATAATCAATCACAAAAATATCATTTTTGTTAACTTTTGAAACTTTTGGAAAAAAAGTGATATACTGTGATTATTTGTGTATCATCTGCACTTTTTTTCAAATTTTAAAGCCTAAAAGCAAGGTGGGCATATAATACATGAGAACAAAATGTTAGTTTTTTTCTAGCCATGTGTGTCACGATACTGTAGTTCAATCCTTGGTTTCATGTCAGAGAAGAGTTGTTTAACTTGATTGGCAATTCACTTGAAAGAGGAAAAATTTGATTTAAAAAGGTGCATGCATGAAATTTTTGTAAAACAAAAGGATAATGGTAAACATGGCCTAGTGGGTAGGGTGTACACCAAAGGCCTGGGAGACCAAGGTTCAATCCCTGGTCAAGTCATACCAAAGACTTAAAAAATGGTACTTGTTACCTCCTTGCTTAACACTCAGCATTATGAGGTATGTATCAAGGATAAAGTGGAGCAATCCAGGGAAAGGAGTAGCGCTCTCCCTTACACCTTGGTGTAGTAACAATTGAAAAGGGAGCCTTCGGGTCACCCTCGACTACAGTTGCCAACCTTACTTACAAATTATATCTGTGCCAATCTTAAAAAGACACAGCTTAGAACCAAGAGACACTGTTTTTTTTCCAGATTTTTAAATCAAAAAGCTAAGGGTATGTGTTATTCACAAGAACTAGATATTAGTTTTTTTTCAGGAAAGTATGTCATGATATTTGGGATGGTATGACTGAAAGTATATGATATCTATGATCCAAACTACTGCGTAACAAACACTTCTGTTTTAAATTACGACAGAGACATAGCTACTGGAGTGAGTGTTTGATTATACTCTGTTTCTCCAATTGTGAACTTATTTTCACTGAAAGTTTGTTGCAATGTTTGGAAGAAGTCTTTGCTCTAAATACTGTGTAAATTTTCTATTTTGAAATATTATATAAACTATAAAAATTCTTGATTTTTATCAATATAAACTGGATAAAAAGTTGAACAAATGTTAGATTTAGTTTAAATTTAGCTGGTACAAATTCCAAAAGTCAATGCATATTATATATGAGAGATGTTTTTCCAGAATTTCATTGCTAAAAGTTATGGGTGTGTATTATACATGAATGTATGTGATATATAACTGATTATGGTATATATTCATATATATATATATATATATATAAATGTCTTTAATAAATTATTTTTTGATCCTCGTTATTTTAGATCCATTGTGAGTTCCCTGTGGAAAAAGCAAATAGAGAGAATAACATATTTCGGCCTTTCATTGGAATGTCATCAACTTCATCTAGTTGTTCAGCAAATAATTTTGATGAAGAATCACAGAGAATGATTATGTTGGAATGTGACTTAAATCATCAGGCTAAAGTAAGTACTTATTGAAAATTTTTATCAGTGCAAGGTTAGCCTCATTATCAAGAAAAACAAATCTCAACATTGATTTATTAAACCAACTTAATCTTGAATCAGCATCCATACTGTCAGTGAGGCTTAGAATGTGCTGACTCTATCCCCTACAGAAGTGTGGCAATATATAACTGTCCAGGACATGCACTTCCAGCTGCACAATCATTTAACCTCTTTGTTGTGGTGGCTTTCTCAGCAAATTGAAATGCATGTCTTGGGTGTTTCCACTAAGAAATGGGGTGTCCTCATGGTGTAATGGTTAAAGCAATGGACTGCGGAATCATAGTAAGCGAGTTCATACTCCAGTTGCGCTATTACATTCACTTTCGGGCAAATACCCTTGGGAAAGGTATGAACCCCCTTATCCTCCCAGCTATGGGTTAAATAGTACCACTACTGTTCTTCTAAGAGAATGGCTTTGGCATTAAATAACCTACAAAGGTTGATATGCCATTAAACAAAGAAACCAAACCAAACCAAACCATCCACTAAGAAAGAAACAAGGGGAAAACACAAAAGGTTGAATAAATGTTTTTGGAGAGGAGAAGCTTGTGTGACCTTTTTTTCACTAAATCCCTTGAATAAAATATAAACTACTCAGCCTATCTGCATGTTTCTCTATCTCTGATCCTCCCTTCCCTGGTTCCCCAACCCCTTATATCTTCTTTCTCTCAACCCATCTCTTTATCTAGGATCTAGTGGCTGACTGGCTTCTTCTCTCTGACTGTTTCATGTCTTCTTTGGATGGCTTGTTTCTTCTAACTGACTGGCATCTCTTCTCTTCTCTTGAGCCAGTCTCTTACTCACTTCTAGTGGCTGATTCCTTCTTTTTCACTGTCCTCTAACTGACTCCAGCAACTCTCCCTTACCTCTTCTAGAGACCAACTGGTCCTCTTCTTCTGACAGTCCCCTAGTTGACCTGTATATAGGGAGAGGTGAAGATTCCTACTTCTGGACACCTTTATAGACATACACATGGCTAACCCTCAACTACACACATGCACATATGCACACAAACATACTTTCTCATAGAGCTAAGCCTCTAAATAGTGTCCTTGAGGGGTAAGACTCCTCTCAAAAGAGGGGTGTTCTGGGTATGACTAAACTGCATCTGGTGGTTAGGCTCCAGTTCTGGAGCTCTGCAGACTGTGGAGTACTTCTTCATAGCCATTACTCTCAGGTCCACTCTGTCCATGAATGGTAATACCTGTTAGGGTTCCATGTATTGGTCAGATAGATTTGTTTAAAAATCATTCATATTTGTTAGGAATACTTGATGCCACATAACTGTAAAAACAGGAAAAAAACACAAATGGTTTTATTTGGTTATATAACTTGAAGGAATTTATCTAAAAGAGCCACCCTGAGAGGTGACTCTTCACAAAGTTGCATATATTTCCTATATGCGAATGTCATAATATTACAAATTCTAGTTGCCTAACAAGTTAGAACAATACAAGAAAATAATTACTCAAATACGGGTTTCTTCAAACAAAATAACCCACAAGAAGGTTTTGTACAATAAAGAAAAAAACAAACACTTACTTAAACATGGGTTTTTTACAAACAATTTAACTCATGAGAAAGTTTACACAATGCAAAGTAAGAGACAAGGTTTAACTTATACATATGAAGGTTTCAAGCCTGTCAAGTTTCTTTCACCAGAAACTTTAATGTCCTTTTCTTACAGAGTGTACAGCTTAAAGCTTTTCTCAAGTTTCTTTTGCTAGAAACTACAATTTTCCTTTTTTAAGGGTAGACCGCAAAGTAGGTAGCAATGACTTCTCAAGATTCTTCTGTTTTTTCTTAAGATTCTCATGTTTCACTTCAAGAACCCTTGCTGGAAAACTGGTATAAAATGCTGCATGTTTGAAATACCTTTTCCTGATATTTCCTCTGAAAAATGCTTTTAGCATATAATTTTTCCCAGACATATGTCGTATATGCAGGGATTAGAGTGAATAAGCAAATTCAACTTTTTGAAGTTGAACTTACACAGTCCAAAAGTGTATCCACTTTAGCTACTTGCAGGAGTCAAGGTCAACAGTCATCGAAGTAGCCACCATTCTGAGTGGGCCAAGTGATTCGGTGTCCATGTCTCTTGATGCACGGATTGGTTTGTGTGGCTTGGTCGATTGGCTCATCATGCTGGTAAATTATTAGTATTAATAAGAGTTACTTGAAGCTATAATTGTTTATGGATTATTATTAGTTACTTGAAACCACATTACTGTTAACAAACAAATGACTGTAATTAAATAAAAATAATTACTTGAAACCATATAATTATTAGTTTTAAGTAGGAATACTTGAAACCATACAACTGTATACAAATTATTTGAATTTGATTGGAATACTTGATATCATATAACTGTGTCTGTGTAAAAAAAAACTCTTAAGAAACAAAAAATGTAAATAAAAATGCACAATGGATATGATTCTCTAACCTCTAGGTATAAAATAATCCTAAACGAGTTTACATACTGTTAAAATCAATAAAATATACTTTGAATCAGCATGTTATTGAGAAAAATAGGAATGGTCTAGCTCTAAGAGCTAGTGGTCTAGTAGGTAGAGTGTTTGTCAATGGTCTGGGAGACCTGCGTTCAATCCCAGTTCGGGTCATACCAAAGACTTTAAAAATGGTACTTGATACCTCCTTGCTTAACACTCAGCAATATAAGGTACGTATCAAGGGTAAAGTGGAGAAATCCAGGAAAAGGAGTAGTGCCCTCCCCTACACCTTGGTGTAGTAGCTATTAAAAAGGGAGCCTTCTGGTCACCCTCGACTACAGTCGTAAACTTACTTACTTTTTTATAACAAAAGCTTTACTTTGACTAAAAGAATTACATCGCATTATTGATTAGTTAGGACTAACTGCCTGGACATAGCCTTATTGCTTAGTTGGGTCTACAGTCTCAATGAAAAATAAAAATATTCAATTTAGTAAATCTCTTTTGTCACTCAGATTAAAAAATATTTCTCTCTTTGAAAGTTTTCATAGAACAATATTAACTTTGGTAAAAATATTTAAAAAAAATATATAATTACTGGAACTTTGAGACTATAGTCATCATCATCATGTCACTCCATCAGCACGGATATCCCTGACCCTCTCCCACAACCCTTCTCTATCGTCCATCGCTTCTGGTAGGTTTTCAAGGCTACATCCTGTATAGGCACAGAGCTGTTGTATGTAGGTTCTTGCTGGTTATCCTGCCTTTGCTCGTGCATGTGAAAGAGTCCACTGGAGTACGTCACTTATGAGTTCGTCCCTACTTCTCCAGCAGTGTCTCACATGTCTGGTTCATCTAACTTGGATGGTCAGTGGCTGTATTGCTACTGCTTTGTGGGGACTTATTCAATATTGCTTGCAGCATTCTTGTGTAGTTGTCGTCAAGCTTTTTGTCTATATGTTTAGTCAGCATCCATGTAGTACATCCATATAGCAGTATCGATAGTATGACCACTGCTTGGACAAAACTGTGTTTCATTTTATCGGTCAGGTCTGACTTCCATATCACTAATAATCTATCAACAGCTGTCCCTACCTTTGCTTGTCACATGTTGATGTCTGTCTCAGTTGATGAGACATTGCTTCAACTAGTTTTAGAGAACTTCTGTTTAGTGTGGAGATGTCACCTCTTTGATTAAGGACATATATTCCGTCTTGTGTGCATTGACATGGAGGCCTATGCTTGCAACTACTCATTCCAGACTATGTAGTAGGGTTTTGGCATGGGTGGGTGTATTTGCCAGAAGTGCTAAAAAACACTGTTACGTTACACCATGGGTTAGATTCGCAATCATTTATCTCCCCAAGCAGCCCTTGCATTTTAGCGTACACTTTTTAGACTAGTCTCTTGATGATGACCACCGGTTTTTATCCCTTATTGAAGCTTCACTGTCTTAATCCTTCCTGATTTAGTCCTTCATTTTGAACATTATCAATAAGAAAGAAATATTACCTTTATCCTCTTGAAGTACATAACTTTCATGATTATTTGACGTTTTGTAGTATTTCCCTTGAGTGTACCCTATTAACTAGTATCTCTTTTTATCATATGTTAGCATTGATTCTGCTTGCCTTAATAACTTGGCTTTTACAAAAAAGTCATTTTATTCTTTACTTCCTTATGTTGTTTTTACTTGAACCCCCTTTTATCAAAGAACTCTCTGCTACTATGTGTTATTTAAACTACAGTTCTCTAAGTTAATATTAAGCTTCCAGAACCTGCAAACATTCTTGTAAACTGTCTCAAGCATGTTTATCAAATTGTTTTTGTTTTTGTTTTTTTTTTTAGTTTTTACCCCTCCTAGTGATTAATAAACCAGTTCATGAATACTAACTTTGCTTTAGAATTTTGATTGTTAAAAGGTATTTAGCTAACTATAATAGACAATGCATATGTTTCTCCAAAATAGTCACATATCCCTGAACATGGTACTGACTGAATTTTATCAGTTTAAAAAAGATTAAATTAATCTAATTTGGAAAAGAATTATTTTTCATGAAAGTTTTATTTTTTACTTTAACATTTTTAATTTTATCTAATTTTATCAAATTTTTTGAATTTTATCTTTGGTGCAATTTTTATTAATTTGATTTTCTAAATTTCATTTTTCTTCCAGGTTCTGTTAGAACTGATGCGTTCTTATAATGGTTTACAAGAAGCTTTGGTTGCAACACATTCATCACTTCATGCTCAGAAAGGAATGAATAGAAAGAATGCAACTGAATAGAAAAGAATACAACTGAATAAAAAAGAATACAAAAGAATTGAAAGAATATAACTGAATAAAAAGAATACAACTGAATAGAAAAGAATTCAAAAGAATAAAAAACTACAACTGAATAGAAAAGAATAGAAAGAATACAACTGAATAAAAAGAATACAAAAGAATAAAAAGAATATAACTGAATAAAAAGAATACGACTGAATAGAAAAGAATACGAAAGAATAAAAAGAATATAACTGAATTGAAAGAATATAACTAAATAAAAAGGAACAGAATAGAAATAATTTAAGGGAATAAAAATAATATAGCTGAATAGAAAGAAATGACTAAATAAAAAGAACTACTTATTGTTTGGGTCTTTTTCTTTCTACATTTAAACCATTAGAAGGAAACATTAGAGTTAAAATTTGATATTCTTGTGTCATATGAAAAGAAATAACTTTCCATTTTATGTATTAATATTTCTTATATATTTGAAAGCTTTTAAAAATTTTAAATATTTCATGACTAAATTAACTTCAACTATTTTATATTAATATTATGTATATCATTATTATTTACAAAACTTTGCTTAGTCTAGTAAACAGACTTAGGTTACTTACAGTACCAGCTTTCCTTAATGGTCACCTATTTAAGTATTGAACTGGTTCATCACATCTTAACTTCATTGGTACTTTCAATGTAATAGGTTTATAATATCATTCACATAATATATTTATTCTATTTATTATCGATTATAAAATATATATAAACTTATATGATAAGCAATTTTAAGAAATATATTGATATGTAATAAATAAATGAATATATAAAATACATACAATATTAAACTTATATAAGTTTATTTATATTATTATATGATATATATTTACTTTGAAATATTTATATGTTTGTATCATATCAACAGCCAAATGACCATAAACATATTCTTATAAATTATTTTTTTATACTTTAATAAAGATAAAAAAAGCTTGATAAAATATATGAACACAAAATTATTGAAAATTGAAATAATTGATGACAAAATTTATCAATTCTCAAGTGAATAAAACAGTTAAACAGAAATAAAATCATTGAAAATATTAGCAAGACCTTTAAAACGCTAACAAAAATATCTCTGTTTGGTTTGGTTTGGTTTGATTTGTTTGGTTTTATGGCATATCAACCTTTGTAGGTTATTTAATGCCAAATCCATTTTTATGTAAATAATCAGTTCTATTGAAAACAGTTCAGTTCAGCATAAGTACACAGTTTAATTGTTAAAAACATTTCCATTTCAAACTATTCAAGCAGTTATATGTAATAATTCAGTTAAGTGTAAATACAGTTTTAATGTCGAAAAACAGTTCTATTTGAAATAATTCAGTTAAGCATAAGCACGTAGTTTAAGTGTAAGTACGGTTTAATTGTCAAAAACGTTTCTATTTCAAGCTATTCCGCTTACTCAATTCATTTTAGCATAAGTATGCTGTTAGTTCTATTTAACCCATAGATAGGGCCCTATCAGGTGCTACCACTCCGGGCCAGAGTGGACCTGGGAGCGATGGTAATGAAGGGGTACTCCGCATTCCCCAAAGCTCCAGCACTGCTTGAACCTCGCCATCAGATTGTTTAGTGTCATATCCAGGACACTCGTTGGGGGGGTCTTACCCCTCTGCAGAGAAGCAGTCAGTGTATTCTACAGCCCCAGCCGACTGGGCAAAAATATCTCTGTGATGTGATATTTCTGCTGTTGCTGTAACACATATATAAATATCAGATTATTATATAAAAGATTAATTCTTGGCTAGATTATTTTTATTCCTGTTGCTTTTATCAAACTGAAGAATTGTTTATTATTTACAGATTAAAGAAAGATGAGTAAAAAAATTACAGTATATAATTGTGTAGTGAATAACTTTAAGGCCTATTTTTCATCACAAAAAACAGAATCTTCATTACATGAGATTTGTTCTTGAAGCCTAACCTTGCAACTTCACCCAAATTGTCTTGACAGCCTATACCAAAACAAAGACAATTAGTAAAGATGATAGAATATTTACTTAACATGTATACTTAATCAGTTATATACGTATTTGTGTTATCAATGCTACTGTATGTCACTGGTGAAGTTTTAGTGTGTTTGGAATATCCAAGTAAACATGGTAGACTACATCCAGGTGTAAACTATATTGAATGTTTTCTCTTTATGTCAATGTAAACTATATTGAATGTTTTCTCTTTATGTCATTGGATGTTGAAGAAATATCTTTTTAGGCTACCATTGCCAAAAGTAAGGTAGTTGTTCATTTCATAGCAATATATTATAAAGCATCTTTTTTTGGCTTAAAATTAGAAGTTGTTCCTTACACCAACTGATTCATTACTTGAGTATATATAGCACTTATGATATATCATAAATCAAATAATTTTAGGAGTTTTACTGGGCATTGGCATGATGGTTAGAGTGTTTGCCAATGGCCTGGGAGACCTGGGTTCAATCCCAGGCCGAGTCATAATAAAGACTTAAAAAATGTTACTTGATGCCTCCTTGCTTAACACTCAGCAATATCAGGGTAAAGTGGAGCAATCCAGGGAAAGGAGTAGCGCCCTCCCCTACATTTTGGTATTGTTGCTATTGAAAAGAGAGCCTTTGGGTCACCCTCGACTAAGGTCCCCAACTTTACTTACTTACTAGAGGATAAAGAAAAGTAGAGTATTTTTTATAAAAAAAGATAAAGAAATTTTGAAGGATAAAATTTGCAACATAAAAAAAGGTAAAATTTGCAACATCAAAAAAGGTAAAATTTAATTTGTAGGAGAATGACACTGAAGCCAAGTTTAGTATCTAACTAACTTTTTAAGGGGCTTTAGTGTGCAATGTTAAGTAGTAAGTTTAAACAGTAAGTTCCGTGGTTTTCTAGTTTGGATACTGATTCGAAAAGATAACACAGACAATAAGTTTTTCAAAAGGAATTTTGTACAAAAGAAACAAGAAAGAAAGGGATAGAAAAGATAAAGTGCTTCAAATTTTTGTGCAATTTGCTGGAACTTATCTGAGAGAGTATCAGGGAAACAAAGTTCTTGGAATTTGAGTATTTTTCCTTTTTTGTTTTGTTGAAATGTTTCAGAGTTCATTAAATTGCGAGTCTTCTTTAAGGTTCTTTTCAGCAGAATTAACGGTTGAATTTTTTTTTGGTTGTTTAACTTGGTAGAATTTCAGTAGTTGACTTTCGTTTAATTTTACTTTTATTTCTTGGGAAGCTTCTTGCCTTTTTAAAATATGTACTGGCTATTCAAGAAGCAAGTGACAAAACCCATCTGCTGGCTAATTTTTCCTACCTTCAGTTTGGTCCCTGAATTCATAATGAGGGTTCAATAGTAGTTCTCGACAAAAAGAGAATGTAACTTTTTGGTGCTATTTTGTCTGGGATTCCTTCTCCCTTTTCCACTCTGGACAAATCAAGTGCCACACGTGATCAGCTTGATTTTTTTTTAGAAATAGATTTTTATAAAGAAGAATTATGTAATTATAAATAACAGAGAATGAAGAACAAGAGAAATGACAGTATTAATGACCAGTACGCTAGTCACACCTGTTACCTGTGAGGCATTGAAACAATTTTAACCAATGATTTTTTGATTCAAAATGTAAGTTTTAGAAAAATCTATATGTATTTAAGAAAAACTTAATTATTTTTCTCTTAATTCCTACTGAAAGAAAAATACATTCTTTAAAAAAAAGTTCCTCTTTAAATTTTATTTGTCAATTTTGTGTATTAAAATTTACTATCCATTCTATTTAATGGTTATATAATGTTACAAGCATCATGATAAAAAAAACAAAAGAAAAGAAAAACAAAAACTAATTTAAGTTAAAAAAAAACATTTTTGAAGATTGATTGATTTTAATAGCATGCCAACCTGTCTAGGATTATTTTATGCCAGGTCATTAAGGAATGTGCTCATTGTACATTCATATTTACTTGTTTTGTGCTGCTGTTTCTTAAGAGTTTTTTTTTTTTTTTGGCTTGCAGTTCATATTTTTAAAAAGATCTATTTGACATATAAGTTCTACCGGTCTGAGTCAGAATGGACCTGGGAGTAATGTCAATGAAGAGGTACTTCATACTCCTCAGGACTGGAGCCTCACCATAAGAATCAATTTAGTATCATACCCAGAACACGACATTTTAGAGTGGTCTTTCCCCTCTGCAGGGGATAGTGCCAGCGTATTCTAAGCCCTGGGACAAGGTGATTTTTTTAAATTGAAAATGTCTATTTCTTATTAAAGTATAAAAATGGCAAAAGTCAACAGTGTTTACTTTTGAAACCTATATTTAGAAATTACTATCTTTGTCCCATAATTGTTGTTACAGTTGCATTCTTTAAATACAACAACTATTTTGAAACAGAAGTAGTAATTAAGTTAAAAATCTATTGCTACACCTTTCAAATCACAAAATGCACATTTTATTGCAATGAAAATATCAAAACATTTTTAAAACACAAGAAAACATCCAAGAATTTAAAAATCTTTGCCAGGTTCATTTGTATTTTAATAAGGATTTTGTAAATTTTGGAATATAATTTTTTACACTCCAAATTATGTATAAAATATGTGAAATGTCCATTGTTTATTTTATATTTTTCAACTGCAAAAATATTTCTCAAAAGTAGAAAAAGAATAGAATAAAAACTTTTATTATGACCTAAATAGTTGAATATTTGTATTATGCTGAAATATCAAAATTATAACTCACTACTCATAAAAAACAAAACAAAAAATACTTCATTAGAATTTGAGCAAAAAAATCCCAATGTCCTCTTATATATTACCTATGAAAATATAAATCAAGGACTTTCACTTCATGGAATGTTGCTTCTTTTATGATCATTATAATTTGAAATAAAATTTTAAACAAATTCATTGTTTTTTGTTGTTTTTAATAGATTGTTAGCCAATATCAAATTTAAGAATTTTTTAAAAACATAAATCAAGTGCTTTAAAGGCATTTGATGGCATGGATCCCTTCACTCTTGCCATCCATCCCTAAGAGCCATCATTGGTAAATCATCTTGATGGCACCCAGTGTCTGTACAGAGCTGATGAATGTAGTTTTTGTCAGTCAGCCAACACTGGTATGGGAGTTCATAGTTGAATATCACTTATGAGCTCATTCTTACTTCAGCAGGGACCAGCAAGTCTTCATCATCATACTTAGACGGTTTTTGAAATGGGAAGTAAGTGGCTGTATAGCTGCTTTCAGGATCTGTTCAAAATAGTATGCAGCATTCTTGTATTGTTCCCATCTTGCTTTTTCTTCAAGCATTTCATTAGAGTCCAACTGGTGCAACAATTGAGTAGTACTGACACGGCTACAGTTTTATTTCAAGATAGAAATCAGATCTCCATATAGTTGATAAACCTGTCAATAACAGTTAATGCTTTACCTATGCCTATGTTGACATTGCTTTTCGAAGATGAGATATTGCTACTGAGGTATATGAACTGGTCAACTAATTTCAGAGTCATTTAATGAGGAGAATTGGTTTCAAAAGTAAAATGTTGACAAAAAAAAAAAATGTAACAATTCATTTTTATATAATAAGAATAACATTAACTAAGTTTGCAGCAGCAAAAATTTCAAAAAAAAATTTAATTATGATTCATAATTATTATGAATAGAAGTAAAAATAAACAATGCTGTTTTTATATTAAGATGTCTTTCTGCCATTTATTTTACATCAAATGGCACTACCAAATTGCATTTTATGACCATAAATTGAGATTAAAAATTTAGTAAAGTAAATAAAGGAAAAAAAGTAATTCATAAATATATAAAAAAAATTAGGATTTCAAAATAAGCACGACGGTTGAGTGTACTCCTTCTTTATAGACAAGTAGTAAATGTAGATTTGGTTTTGTTTAAGTAAAGGAAACCTTGAAATGGAAGAAATATATAAAACAAAAAAAAATCAAAGTGATAAATAGGGTAGTGTCAAGGGAAAGAACTCATTAATTTTCTTAAGAGTAATGTCCCTTGAAAACCTTAAAAATGTTTTTTAATCTGAAGAATAATTAATATAAACATATTTGAAAAATTTTAAAATACAAAAATCTATAAATTTGCAAAACGTCTTCTAAACTATTACCATCTTTGACGTAATAATTTACGAGAATCGTTTTACAGATGTTATTCGCGAATAAATGAACTTTAAAATTAAATATATATCCAAATATTTTCTAAAAGAACGAAATTTGATTGCGCAAATAATAAAAATATATGTATCAAGAATATGTTGCATATTAGCGACATCAGATTAATGGTCTATATAAAGGGCAGGTTTGGGAAGAGGAAAAAAGTTTTGTTTCGTTTTCCCGATAAAACTATTTTTCTTGAATTGAATGAAACACCTAAGAACATTTCATTAAAGATTATTTTAATTAGGTTTATTGAAGATTGTTTATGAATTGTTTATGTAAATTATATAACGTAGGACATTATTATTGCTCTGTTAGATTTCAGTTTCTTTCTTTGAAGTGTCGGAAATTATCTACTTTCAGATAAACTCGATTTTTTAACCCGCGTCCGAAAGAAAATTGGGAGGAAAAAACAGGAAGAAAACACACTCGAAGGAATTTATTTAAAAGAGCCACCCTGAGAGGTGACTCTTCACAAAGTTGCATATATTTCCTATATGCGAGTGTCACAATGTTTCAAATGCTAGTCGCCTAGCAAGTTAGAACAATACAAGAAAACAATTACTCAAATACGGGTTTCTTCAAACAAAATAACCCACAAGAAGGTTTGTACAATGAAGAAAAAAAACAAACACTTACTTAAACATGTTTTTTTTACAAACAATTTAACTCATGAGAAAGTTTGCAAAATGCAAACAAAGTAAGAGACAAGGTTCAACTTATCCATATGAAGGTTTCAAGCCTGTCAAGTTTCTATCGACAGAAACTTTAATGTCCTTTTCTTACAGAGTGAACTGCTTGTTGCGGGAGCGATAAATATATCGATCCTACAAACTTGAAATATAAGTGATTGACAACGAACTAGACAAGAATGACAAAACAAGGTGGTTGTTTCGAAAGGCCAAATTTTATTATGGCGAATCATAAACGGAAATCGTAAAATCCAGGAACTGGTTGTTGGTGCAGGATCTAATCGCTGGCGCAGGACTGGATTGCTGGTGCAAAGCTTGTTGTCGTTGGTAGTCAGGACTGGTGATCACTGGTGTAGGACTGGTAGTTGCTGTTGTAGGACTGGTAGCTACTGTTGCTGGAAGGTGCATGAAGGTGGTCGCTGATGCAGGACTGATAGCTACTGGTGCAGGAAGGCAAGTTGTTGGTGCAGGAAGGTGGTCGCTGGTGCAGGACTGGTGGTTGCTGGTGAAGGAAGGTGGTCGCTGGTGCAGGACTGGTAGCTGCTGGTGAAGGAAGGTGGTTGCTGGTGCAGGAAGGTAGCTACTGGTGAAGGAAGATAGTACATCGTGCCGTCTCAGAGGGTACTAGGTTTGACTTTCGGAATTACCCTGAAAAGGGCTGTTTGATTGAGAGGCTGGTAGTCGGGACTGCTGCGTCGTACCGTCTCAGGTGTTGGACTAGACTTTCTGAGTTACACCTGAAAAGGGGTGTTAAGCTGAGAGGCTGGTAGTATTCCTGCGTCGTCTGTTGGCTGGAATCAGGACGTCGGCATAAGGGTAAACCTGGAGCCTCATGGGCAGCTACTGCTGATAAGGCTTCGGTCGTAGAGTTGACCAGGGCAGAATCGGATTACTCCTACATCCTTAGCTGACGTCCAGCCAAAGCTGCCGATCGTTGTAATACCGCCACTTTTTATGTCTACAGCGCGTTACTACTCTTAGTTTTCTAAGTAGAATGAATTTGCTTATTATCACAAAATAGTAGTGAGAGACTTTTCTACTTTGACGAGGTTTGACATATATATATATATATATATATATATATATATATATATATATATATATATAAAGTACTTATTTACACCAGGTAAAAAACTCAAGACTTGGATCTATTATAGTGACTGTCAAAGGAGATCTTTGTATAGTGAAGTGGTAAGTTCTGTTTCTTCCCGAGGCAAGTTATCTGAAACCGTCGTAAATGTATAGTTATGGTGATGGCACGATAAGAGATTGATATCAAATTAGGGTCACTGTAGTTATTAAATACTACACTGAAAAATTGGAATAAAAAAGAACAAAAAAAAACAAACAATAATTATAATAATATTTAACAAATGATAATATATGTATTTCAGATATGCATAAGTTTAAAATATGCCCGTGTATAAGCAAGTAAGCTTAGAAAATTTTATACTGTGTATTGTTCTATGGTGTTATATTTAATGTAATACGATTTTTAGCTAGGGACAAAAACGTCCCAGTTCCGGAAAACGAGACAGGTCTTGCTTAAAGTCAACTGACAACCTTTTTCTGATATACTGCTTTGGCAAAGCCATCAAGCAGTCATTAGAAGAAATTCTTTGGCCTATAAGAGGGGTAAACGTAGCCTTAATCAATGACTAACTTCTTAAAATTAATTAGCAATAACTTACGCACATAAACTTTATATCTATCTAAGACAAAAAATAAAATAAATAATTCAATTTGATTGTCGTGACAAATATTCCTATCCAAATAAATATTCGGTTATCTCTTATTTTATGAGAAATGTGCTCTATTCAATAAATATGCAAGATTTTAGGTTTTAAATTGCAACGACCATCATACGAAAAGTTAACAAAATTATCCGAATGCTAGTCACTATAAAAAGTAAAATTCTACCTAAATTACCTTGTAGAGTTTATCTCTCTCTAGCCCAAGAATATCTAGCAGTAACTGTTAGGCTTGGCGAAGTAGTAGGAGGAAAACGTATAAAAATAAGGGAGACAAAAAAGGGGGATGGGAATGCTAACTTTTGCTACCTGAAAGAGAAGTATGTCTATATTTCTTAAAATCAAAAACAAGTTCCCACAAAGTAATTTATTTCAAGAGAAATAAACTTTACAAAATCCAGCTTTGCATATTTTTCCTATGCGAAAACATTGAATTTTAAGTAACAAAAATAACATACATTCAAATAACGACAATATTATAATAAAAAAAAAGAAGAGGGTATTAAAAAAAAAACTGACTTGCACGAAGCAATGCCGTCAACCACCTACTGTTAACTTTTGTTAATGCTAAAATACCATTCTTTGTTATTTTATGTCAATGTTCCTTTTTAAGCCAATTTTTAGGGTTTATTCTTCTCATCGTCTTCTTCTTTTGTAGAATCAACCTGGACAACCGTCTTCGAGCTTCCTGTGTAGACTTGTTGAAAACGGAGTTTACTATTTCTTTAAGTGAATTTCGAGTAGACAACCGCTTTCTCCTACTAGAGATGAATATCTTTCTATTTCAACTCGAATTTTCTTCTGCTGAGCCCACGGAGGCATTTACTGAATCTACTGACCCGGCCAACAGCTTCTCTTGTCGGCAAAAGAGTCCAAAAATTCTGCCTCCAGACCTCAGATTCCATTTTCTTTTGAAGGGTACAGCATACCAAACCTACAGTTACCCTGCGGCAGGCCTGTCGTTTGAACAAGTAACCAAAAAAATCTAGTAAAGAAAAAAGGCTTAGCCTAAGCGACTAATAGGCCTTTTACTCAAGCCTCCTTGCTTAAGAAAAACTGCCTAAGTCGAAGGCGAATAACCAAGTACTCACAAAGCAAAAGAGCGAGCCTTTTGCTCAAGTGTTGAAAAAACCAAAAAAGGAGGCCAGATCCCTGGCGGGTCTCACTTGAATTACAGTAGGGGCGAGGGCTAACGGCACAACTTCAAAACAGCCAATGATATTCGAGCAGACATTAACTGCCGAATTTACAAATTCCAACAATTTTGATCAACACTTAGTTCTTAAAATTATTTATTTGAAGATGTCGTTCTTTGCTGCTGACACCTGTAACTCAGTGTCATACTTTTAAAAAATGTTTTTAATTAGATAGACAAAATAAAGGAAAATAAATTTTGCATCAGGTTTTAAAATAGAACAAAATTCCAATCACAAAGATATAAGTTTTTAGAACGAAAATCCAACAGACGCCGAAGCAGTTGTAAAACAAACCATGTGATTCAAAAAACAACATTTTCAAACCAATGGCAATTAGATACCAAAATTTTTAGTGAATTACTATTGTAATATAGTATGCTGTTGTAAGTTTCGTTGGCTGTTTTTATAAAAACAGCCAACGAAACTTACAACAGCAGACATAGTAGACAACGGTGGACAAAGCAATACGCGGCTAGGTTAATGATGCAGATACCCTCGTATCAATGTAGCCGACGGGTTCGCGGCCATACATAAGAACACTGGTAGACACACATTCACTTGTTGACAAACCATGCAGCAGAACTAACAATGCAAGTTTCTCGCCTCCATAATATTGCTTGAAAAAAAAAATACCATAGGCTCACATACATGAGTTTACAACTGCCAAACACTTTTCCTTTGCAAGTACATGCTCGCTCACATACGCGAATATACAAAAATATTTTCTTTTCAGCTTGATGTCATATCCATTTCCTTTTGCTTTCAAAATTTATTAGTGTTGTTGTGACCGTGTTGCTTTCCATTTCTACCTTCGTTCCTTTATTCTCCTCACTTGGTTAGCACGTGAACAACGGAATTTTGCCTCTTCATTCTACGAATAAAGTTAAACGAATTGTACTACTATGAGGATGAGGTAAAGATGGTATTATATAGTAGAAAAATGTGAAATGCCCTGTTTTTCATTGGCTGTTACTGAAGGACAGATGTCTATAAAAACGGTCGAAGTCCGGCCTTACTATTTGATTGCTTTGGTAGAGGCACGAGCGTAGCACGTCGCGATCAAGGGGGCAGCTTTGCTCTTTCCAGAGTCATGCCGGGGTTGCTGTCGGAGCCGATATGATGCAAAAAAACCGAAATCGGCGATGAAGACAGTGTATCACTGAGGACCTACCTTGATGCATCTAGGATGTATGATTGAAACTATATTTCATATTCTGCAACATTACCATTATCTGTCGCATGTTACTTGATGGAGAGGACATGGGCACTACTAAGTAACGGTTATTGCTTGGATAAATACTCTAAACGATCTGGGAAATGAAAAACATCCCCCGAAATAATTATCGCATTCAAGATTTTTCTGATGGATTGATTTTAATGGCACGTCAACTCGTCTTGGGTTCTGTCTTGTTAGCTAAGGCTACAGAATATGCCGATAGCACCTCTGCAGAGGGAGTAAGTCTTCTCTTCCTCAACGATTGTCCTGGGTATAACACTAAATTTTCTTCTGATGGTGAGGGTCCAGTCCCGGAACTTTGGAGAATGTGAAGTATCCCTTCATTGACATTGCTCACAGGTTCACTTTGACCCGGATTGGTAGCACCTGTCAGAGTCCTATCAATGGTTCAAATAGAACTGTTCAACCATTTACCAATGATTATTATCATCAGTTATTTGAAAGCATACAATTGTGTCCAAATAATTTGTATTCGATCGCAATACTTGATAAATAGAATTACTAATGTTAAATAACAGTATTTGAAACTATCATAGTCCTCCGGCTACTCAAACCTAAAATCACATTTGATTCATCTATGACGTCAGCTAGTGGAATTTTTCCTCGTTACCTGAAACGAGGTGCCTCGATATGAACAATAACATCACCCTTTCATTAGTCGGTGGAATTTTCCGTTACCAACACGGAGGCTAAAGATAAATTAATTCGGGGGATCATCTCGAGGATAGCTTCTAATTGCAGAACAAACAGGTCGCATTTGTAAGCTTCTCTTTCGTATTAGGAGATATTTCATTATTACTCATATTAAAAATAGAGATTTCCTGTTTCAACAACACAGAATTTTCGACACTCACACACGTGATAGACCACCTGATATGCTGCCCTTCCTTTCTATATAAAGGCAGTCACTGACCACAAAACTTCAGTCAGCGACCGCACCTCAAAGAACTCGTACTGGGTAGTTGTATTTGTGTACTATGACACCTTGGTCTCAGGGGGCCACCCCCAGGTCTTTGCCTTCTGGCAGGACGAAGTTTATTGCTTGGTGCCTGAGGCGCCCCAAAAGGGGAATGTCGACGGGGTGAAGAATTTTTGCACCTGTCGCACATATCTCGATTCGTACACGAACCCCACCATAAAACGGCCTTGTGCCATATTCTGATACGATGGCATGTCAGATAAATCGCAATCAGCGACTGGCCTTCAGGTCAGCCGCCTGGCATTCTTGCCACATGGTTGTTTGCTTTCTATGACACCTTGGTTTCACGAGGCCGTCCCACCCAGGTCTTTGCCTGATTGCAGGACTCAGTTTATTGTTTAGTGCCTGAGGCACCCCACAATAAAGTCAAGAATTTTTGGACTTGCTGTGCATGAGTCTCAATTCGTTCATGGCCCCCACTATAAAACGGCCTTGTACAATATTCTGACACGGTGGGATAAATCGCAGTCAGCGGAGGGTTTTGTGCCCGGCAGCAAGGGAGTTAGACGAACTCCTTTCCACTGGTAGCAGCGCCTCTCTCACCAGCCAACGCAAAATCCAACCAATCACAGTCACAGACTCAGCACAGCTGACCCCCCGATTCGACGAAACAGTTCTTATACGCACTAAAAAATGGAAATTCCAAAAGATACGGCCCTTTCAAAGGCTACTATACTGATTGTCAACCAAAAGGTCCTTCTCAGGTTTAAGAGTCTTGCTTCTCATCTTCGATCCGTTTTAAGGATCTTTGCAGGGACCGCGAAACGACGAAGATACAGCAGCCAGACAAAGTTGTCACAGATCAGTTCATGCATCAACAAACCAGCAGCAGACCAGTTTCCGCATTACCAGACCTGCAGCACTCCAGTCCACGGGCAACGACAAGCTCGAACTATCATCAGCACTCCAAGGCCACATCGACATACTCACCCGGTTAACTAGCGACTGAATAAATCGGGACATCGATCATCTAGCCTCTGCAACCAATGAGTCCACTTCTTCTACCATCTCTAAATTCCAGACCATGCATCCACACCTATGACCTGCATCGAGCACCAATACTATCCCGGTTTTCTTGACTAGCTGTCGCTAAGAACTTCTCAACAGCCTAGTCTAGTGCACAGACTTTCACCCCTGCTGAGACTACACGGACATTATGCAGCGGCGATTCTTCACTCATGCAAACATTTCGTGTACGATTCGCCCAATAAAGGCCTGGCATTCTAATCTTACCCACTTGTCTTTGTCATTCTTGGTTAAGTCTGTCGTCAGTCATATATCTTATAAACGTTTGCGGAATCAATGCCTTTACCACATTACTAGCAACAAAACCATTTAATTGTAAGACAACAAATGATTAATATCAAGTAGAATTATTTGTGTTTGATAGGAATACTTGAAATCATCTAATTGAGTTCAAACAAATGATTGATATAAAATAGAATTATCAGAGATGCATAGAAATACTTGTAACCATTTAACTGAGTGTAAAAAAAAACAAAAAAACAAAACAAAACAAAACAAAAAAATGATTACAATTAAATAGAATTAGAGTTAGATAGAAATACTTGAAACCATTTAACTGTGTGAACACAAAGGACTTCTAACGACTTGTTTAAAAATGAAGTTGCCAACAAACTATTTGCTTACAAATCATATATATATATATATATATAAGTTTTAAGTTGGCGCTGTAGTCGAGAGTGACCAGAAGGCTCCTTTTTAAATAGCTAATACACCGAGGTGTAGGGGAGGGCGTTACTCCTTTCCCTAGATTGCTCCACTTTACCCCTGATACGTACCTTATAATGTTGAGAGTTAAGCAAGGAGGTATCATGTACTATTTTTAAAGTCGTTGGTATGACGCGACCTGGGATTAAACCCAGGTTTCCCGGACCATCGGCGAACACTACCCACTAGGCCAATGAGCCGGTTATATATATATATATATATATATATATATATATATATATATATATATATAAAACCGGCTCATTGGATTACTCATATATATATATATATATATATATATATAAACAAGTCCTGGCGGCAACACCCCACAAGACACCAACTGTACGGCCACCTGCCCCCTATCACGAAAACTATTCAAGTTAGACGATCCAGACATGCAGGACACTGTTGGAGAAGCAGGGACGAACTCATGAGAGATGTACTCCTATGGACCCCCACACATGGCCGTGCAAAAGCAAGACGACCAGCACGAACATACATTCAGCAGCTATGTGAGGATACGGGATGTTGTCCTGAAGACCTACCTAGGGCGATGAACGATAGGGAGGAGTGGCGAGAGAGGGTCAGGGATATCCGTGCTACCTGCGCGATATGATGATATATATATATATATATATATATATATATATATATATATATATATGAGTAATCCAAATAGAAAGGGGAGATTTATTGAGAAACAAAGTCGACACTATATAAATCTCCCCTTTCGGTTTGGATTACTTGTCAATTTTTCTTCACAAACTGTCGGATGACTATCCATTATTTCCTTCCATATATATATATATATATATATATAATTTGTAAGCAAATTTAACTTACCCCACCCCTTTTTAGTCAACTTACATTTTTTCTCCTCCGCCTCATTGCACAGTCCAGGTCCATTTTCCTTCTTAATCGTTGTCTTCGTTTTAACTGTGATCAAGGAGGATCAAAACCGGTTAGTTGATTTTATTTTCAAAAAATGATTAAAATTGGTCAATTTGTCAGAGTAATACGTATACATATGTGTGTATATATATATAAATTGGAATAACCAACCAACCAACCAACTCTTCTAGAGTTATTTTATACCTCGCAGTTAGGGAATCCCGTTCATTGTACGTTCATATTTACGTTTTTGTATAGTCCTTTTTTTTTTGGCCCAAGGTCCTATCGAATACAAATAATTTTTAAACAGATCCATTTTACCCATAGAGGAGACGTTAACAGGCACTACCACTCCAGGTTAGAGTAGACCTGAGGGTAAATTCAATGGGAGAGTGCTCCACTCTCCGCAAATTTCCAATACTGGGGCAACGCTAAGGCGTTGACTGGGGCCTCACCATCAGATGCAGTTTAGATATATACTCGAGATGCTCCTTTATTTGAAGAGGGGGTGGGTATGACCTTTCTGTGAGGGTTACAACCAGCGGGTTCTGTAAAAAATTTTGTATGCATTCCACACAATAAAACAACTCAGTATTCACCTAGGGGGTAAGAATTTAAAAAGTCTACATATTTTTGAATAATTATTTTGAAAAATATTTTAGATAGGTAGAAAATTCTGTGAACACCAGGCGTTCTTTTAACTTCTTTTTTTGCTTGTTATGTCAGGAGATAAGTTGTTTTTTTTTTCCTTTCGGTGTGGATTGGCTTAAAATTATTTATTCCTGCTATAAAATTAGGACTTGAAAGAAACTCGGAGGTAAATAATGAAATTCGAAAACAAATTTACGTCATGAATAAATCAGAGGAGTTAATCAAACTATTTTGCTTGCATTGCGTAAAAGAGATTTGATCGTACTACTACGCATTTACTAACTTAAGAATTAAAATATATCCCTACCAAGGTTTTTGTAAACAGATTTTCATCCAGCATGAGATTTATAAAACTCATTTTAAATCTAAGCTTTTATCGTTTAAAAACTAAACAGATACAAATTAAAATTTATTTTAATATAATTTTATATGATCTAATTTAATCTTTATATTAAGTTAATTACTTGTTCATATCTTTAGCATTTCCCCTTTAAATTTAACAGTTACTTATTAACGAATATACGTTAAAAGCGTTATAAGGATATTCTGAAGCTGAACGTTTTTTCGACCTTATTTTTCTGATTTTTGGGCCTGTTTACTTAACCTTTTCTCGTTCCCCTCCGAAAAATAAGGTCTAAAAAAGTTGGGCTTCAGGTTACCCTGACCGTACTTATAACCTGGACATAATTTTTAGCATAGCAAACAAACAAAAAATAAGACTTTATTGACAGAAATGTTTTATACTTTAGGATCCAAATTATTTAATTTCAGAAAATGCAATATATGATTTTTTTAAAAATTGACTCTTTACTCTTTTAGTATTTTATTTGTTTTTGTTTTTTTCTACAGCCTGAATATACGTATTTTTAAAAAAAGGTGATACTTTCGATTCGAAATAAGAATTTAAAAAAAAAGAAAATATTCTGACTAAAAAGAATACAATATATTAGTGGTTGTTACAAGTAAAAAGAAGAAAAATTTGTTATTCTTTTCATTTGTTGATCAATTATTTGGTTAATATCGTAATTAAAATGTTTAAAAAAGGTTTTAAACCTAACCGTACAAAGAATAAGATTTCATCATTTTTATAAGAAAATAAAAATTAACTGCTGTTAGTTTTTACACAGAAAATTTTAATGAACGAACACGAATGCGAGTTTTAGATGTTTGTTGTTCTAATAAATTCATCCATTTTCTTTTTCAGAATAATATTAATTTAATAATGGCTATTAATAATAATTGTGTTTTTGTCATTTAACGTCAGAAATTTTCGAAATTTATTTATATGGGAGACTGAATAGTTAAAACTCATAAAAAAAATTAGGAATTGAACAAAGCAGAAATTTTATATTAAAAAAATTATATAAATTTTAAATGAAACACCACTTGTATAGATTGGGGATATAGCTCAGTGGTAGAGCATTCGACTGCAGATCGAGAGGTCCCCGGTTCAATCCCGGGTGTCCCCTGGCTGGAAGTTCTTTTTTTTGTATTTCAGAATTAAATTGAGATATGAAAGACCATAGTCATTGATATATAAAATTAAATTTTATCATCCTAATTCAAACTCACCCCCCCCCAAAAAAAAGATTGAAACAAAGGTAATATAAGTAAAATGAAGTTACTGATACGACAACTGTTAGGCTCGTAAAACAATGGAAGCAATAAAATGCTTATTTTCGTTCGATCTTTAATTTTAGTATTTGAAAAATTTACATAAATTCAGGAATAACATTATCTATAAATAATTTTCAAATAAAAATTGAGATTTAACTTTCTTTATTTAACAAGTTACATAAATTCAACTTTTAAAAAAAATTAATGAATCTTTCAAAGGTTCTGAAAATGGAAAACCAAACGTAAAACAAACAAAAATATTAAATACTTCAAAAAAATAAAAAAATAAAAAATAAAAAACCCAGCCAACCAAACAAACAAAACATTAAACTTAGCCAAGTGAAGATATGCGTCCGATGAAATATTGTAATTTGAAAGAAATACACCTTTCTCAGTTTTTATTTGATGGTCCCAAATGAAATGCTGTAAGGTTGAAATTATAATGATTAAAAGATAAAGTCATTTCATAAATAGATGAAATTATCTTAAAATTGAAACGTCATTATTTTCAGCGGAATTAAAAAAAAACAAAAAAACTATCAGACGAATCAGACATGCGGAACACTGCTGGAGAAGTAGGGACAAGCTCATAAGTGATGTACCTCCGTGGACCCCTTCACATAGACAAGCAAAGGCAGGACGACCAGCTCGAACCTACATATAGCAGCTCTGTGCCGATACGGGGTGTATTCCTGAAGAGCTACCAGAAGCAATGGACGACAGGGAGGGGTGGCAAGAGAGGGTCAGGGATATCCGTGCCGATAGAACAACATGATGATAATGATGATGATTAATGGTATTTAACTGATTTTCCACCAAGCCGGGATGTGACATAAAATCATTTACAAATTATGCACAAATTCATACTCAAGCATGGCTATTTAAAAAAGATGCTTGGTCCCGTCGGCATTCCCTCGGCACCAAGCTATAAACTCAGCCTAGGAAAACAGGTATTGCCTGGGGGAATATATTTGTCTCTACCTCCAACCAGACTGAACTTGACATTTTTAAAAGTGGGGGTTTTAGGGGAGCAGTGTGGTCGGACAGGAGCCAAGACTCATACTCTGCTGGGCTATGCTGGTCATTGGCTCACGAGGTGCAATGTGAGCTAAATAACCCTGCTGGACTTGGACTCACTAACTGTAACGTGAGTCCAGCACGTATGCCTGTTCAAAGCTGGTCTTGTGCTATCAGTGTAGTTTGCCAATCCCCAGGTGGTCCAGCTGAAGCTGAGTGAGGGCAGCATTCAGCTTCGAATCAGACATTGACCTTGGTCTTGGGTCCTGCACAAATGCCAAACAGGGCCAGGAAAAGTCCTTTGGGACAAGGCGACTTAACTGAATAATACCAACCGAGTGCAACAAATGCCAAGCAGTCTCCCAGTATTTTCCTCTAGAACTGATTCATCCCACATTTCTTTTTAAATCATTATTCAAGTTTTACTTTTCATGTTCCAAATTTTGTTAATTCAGCCAAAAAGGAAATCTCCAAACAAGATGATGAATCCACATGAAATCATTTTCTTTCATTTGTTTTATCTTTCTTAAGACAAAAATTAAAGAAAAGGGAGAAACTGTAAAATTTAAAATAAACTAATCTTTTCTCATTGAATAAAAATAAAAACAGCCATTGTTTGTGATCAATACAAATATGTCTTTTGTATTAACATTATTTTAAAATTCATATTACTAATTTACTTTATTTTACTTTTTATTTTGAGAAAATGGAATATTTCTAATCTCAATGGAATATCTTATCATCGAAATATAAGTCTTAAAAATACAAAAATAATCCCCTTAAAAAGACTGATTGATTGATTTTGATAGCATGTCAATCTGCCAAGGGTTATTTTATGCCTTGAGCTTAGGGAATTACATTCATTGTAAATTCATATTCACTTTTTTGTTTAATTGTTTTTTAAGAGTTTTTCCAATTATATATAAAGTAGGTGGTACATTCAATAAATTTCCAGACTTTTTTTGTACAGGCATTTAAAATTGTCGTAGACTTTTGAAAATTCAGTATCTTATTGCTATACATCTTATGACCAATGATTTCATGTTCAAATAAACAGCTACAGCAGCAATTGGAATACATCCTACTAAATACACTACATAGCACTAATACCCTTAGGAAAGGTATGAATCCAATTATTCTCCCTCCAGCTATGGGTAAATAGTAGGACAGACTAGGTTCTTCAGCCTTGGTGAGGCAACTAGTCTAGGAGAAGGAAAACTCTGAATTCAAACCTGTTAAACTCCGCTTAAAATTGACCTTGTGTCATATCCTGCCCGAGTGGAGGGGTTGGTAAATATGATCCTACTAAAACCTGATTGTCATTGCTGGTGAATTTCAAAAATGCAATCTGGATGTGAGGACACTTTAGAAGAACAATATGCAATAAAATTATGTTTTAAACTTGGAAAAAATGCCAAAGAAATGTATGGAATGCTTCAGACTGCTTTTGGAGCATCTTGCATGAATCAAGTATCAGTTTTTGAGTGGCATAAGAGATTCAAGGAAGGCAGGGAGTCTGTGAGGAATGATGAGAGGTGTGGGAGGAGTAAGGAAGTCAATACAACACAGTTGATTGGCCAAAGTGTTAGGGTTAGGCTTAGGGTTACTATGTTGAGGTTTTAAGGGAGTTCCGGAAGAGAGGCCAGCACTCTTCAAATCGGGTCAGTGGCATTTCCACCAGGACAATGCACCAGTCCACAACTCCATCCTTGTCACAGACTATTTGACCAAGATGGGCATCAAGACACTTCATCAGCCTCCTTATAGTCCAGACCTTGCTCCCTCTGACTTTTGGTTTTTCCCTAAGCTCAGAGGCTGTCGTTATGAGACAATTGAGGAGATGAAAGAGGCTGTGATGAAGGTGATTGACACGCTCACACAAGAGGACTCCCATGAGGCCTTCCAGAAGTTGTTGGAATGGTACGACAAGTGCATTGCAGCCGGAGGAGATTACTTGGAAGGGGACTAGAGTTTCATGTGTACTATCAATAAATATGCCCATACGGAAAAAGTCTGTAAACTTATTTAATGATCCTTGTTTTTCTATCTTATACAAATAATTTGTACTCAGTTGCATGGTTTTAAGTATTCTTACCAAATCCTAATAATCTATATACAACAATATGGTTTAATCACCAGGCCATTGGGCTAATGAGCTGAGCGTTCGCTAATGGTCTGGGAGACCTGGGTTCAAGACTCAAAAAATAGTACTTGATTCCATCTTGCTTAACACTCAGCATTATAAGGTAAGGAACAAGGATAAAGTAGAGCAATCCAGGGAAGAAGTGGCACCCTCCCCAAAACCTTGGTGTAGTAGCTATTGAAAAGGGAGCCTTCGGGTTACCTTTGACTAAGGTTGCCAACTTTACTTTAACCGGGCCATTGACCTAATGAGTAGAGTGATTGCCAATGGTATGGGAGGCTGGGATTCAATCCCAGGTCGAGTCATACTAAAGAATCAAAAAATAGCCACCTACCACCCATCACGAAACCTTATAATGCTGAGTGTTATGAAAGACGGCATCAAGTACTATTTTTTGAGTCTTTGGTATGACTCAACCTAGGATTGAACCCCAGTCTCCCAGACCATTGGTAAACAGTTTGTGTATCTTTTCCTTCAATAACATGTCAGTATCATGTGTTTAAAGTATTAGATGTTTTTGGTATGTAAAAATGTGTTTGTTTTTCCTTTTGTTGTGTTCAGTGTTAGATATACTAATGCAAATATTAGTCCTTGGAGAGTAGGAATTTGACTAAAACACCTTCTTCACTACTCAGACTCCAATAGTATGAAGCTGCATAATCGTATTTCTTTTAATATCTTACGTGTCTTCAAATCTTATCCTTGAAATACATTTTCAGTTTAGAAAACAAGAAAAAGTTGCATGAATCAAAGGGATCTAATGAGTTCAAGGACAGTACACTTCATAATTCCGTGTTTCACAAGAAATTGCTCATTAAATACCATAGATTAAAATTTATTTAAAATTTGCACAGATTTGTCTGAACAGTAGTTTAGATATCAGCATTTTATCATTATAGTGTTTTGACTGTATTCAAATTTAGATTTTAAATTCTTGGATTTAAAAGAATAAACATTCAGTCTTAATACTTTTTAATCACACTTCTTATTCTTACAACAATGGCCAGGATCAATTAGTTCAATTGGGGAACTACTTCTGCTCATCTATAAGGGTGGCTTCTGTAGATGAGAATAAAAACAACTATCAAAAGATAACCATGACCCACACTCAAACCACAGAATGCTGCGAGCAATATTGAACAAGTCCTGGAGGTAGCACCCCACAAAGCAGCAGCTGTACGACCACCTACCACCCATCACGAAAACTATCAAAATTAGATGAAACAGACATGCAAGACACTGCTGGAGAAGTAGAGACGAGCTCATAAGTGATGTACTCCTGTGGACCCCTTCACATAGACAAGCAAAGGCAGGACGACTAGCTCGAACCTACATACAGCAACTCTGTGCTGATATGGGGTGTATTCCTGAAGACCTACCGAAAGCAATGAACGATAGGGAGGGGTGACGAGAGAGGTTCAGGGATATCTGTGCTGATAGCATGACAGTGAATTTTCCATTGGTCAAAACACTTTTGAAAATCTGCTTTTAATATAGTATGAAGTTGTGTTATATTTCTTTTAATACCTTGAGATAAACATTTAGTTTGAGAAATGAGAAAAAGTTCTAATGAATTTAGTTCAGGTGAATATGCTTGCTGAATCCAGTGTTTTGCCAAAAACATTTCATTCAAAAACTATCAAAACTTGTTTCAAATTTTAAAAAATAAATGCACTGCCTCGGCAGTCATTATCATTTTATTATAAAAATTGATTCCTGCAGCACATATTTTTATGTAAATTTTAAATTTTAAAAACCCCAAAATAACCTGAGACTCCTAAGCCTAGTCTATGCTCCCATGCCCATGGACCTTTGGCTCAGAGATTCTGGTTGAAAAATGACTATGTAAAATCTTATACTCAGTTATTTAACAGCTTTACAATGTATAAATAGGCATTTCTCCACTGAAAAGAATTTAGACTGCTTGGGTTGAATTTACCCAACCCCTCCACCATGGTCAAAATGCAATATAAAGTCAATTGAAGTCATAGTTTTATTTCTCTTATACTAGTAGCCATAGTAAAGTTAAATAACTCAATCTGCCTTACTATTTACCCATAGTGGTGGTGTATGGAGTAGAATAGTTGGATTAATACCTTTCCTAAGGGCATTAGTGCTATGTAAAATGCAAACAACTTCATCCAGGAATATATGGGTTGCAAGGGAGGGGGCAATTTCCAATGAAAATAACTCTTACACCATGAATGCTGGTATATGTACTTCCAGGAAGTAATAGTTGTAGTAGTAGTAGTAGTAGTACAAGTATCATTTAAGGGTAAAAAATTCAGTCTTGATACTTTTTGATTACAACTTCTATTTTATATACTAACTGTAACAACTATTAAGAGGCAGAGTAAGTATCCTTTTTTGTACCTGTTTGTTCAGGATGTTAGTCTGTGGATGATAATGGTAAATCTGATTGATAATGATTTTTATTCTAATCCTGTTCAATCTAAAAGTTTTGCATTATTATTGGATTCTATAATTAAGACTTTCCATTGTTTGGAATCATTTAGTGAAATGTATTGTCAGAAGAAGATGTGTTTTTTAGCTATATGTTTCTTAAGAGGCTTGCTTAGTGTAATGGTTATAAACGCAGGAAATTGAATTGGTCACTTGAGTACAAATCTTAGATTTGGCTGTTTGTGATTCACTTCATGTCAATGCGATTTAGAAAAGCATAAACCCTTTTCTTCTCCTCCCAACTATGAGTAAATAGTAGGGCAAACTGTTTTTTTCACATTGGCTAGGCAACTAGTTTAGGAGAAGGAAAACTCTAAATTCAAACTGTTGTTCAAAGATTGAACTCTAAATTCAAACTGTTGTTCAAAGATTGAACCCCCGTTGGGCTTGATTATTCTTATTAAAAATTTTTTTTTGATTCATGAATAATTTTCATTCCCCTCCTCTAATCCCGACTATAATCGACCTTTGAGTCATTACCTGGTGTCAAGTCCTGTCTGGTGGGAGGCAGAGATAAATATCAGCCACTGATATTGCATGGAGGCTTTTCAGAGGACTCTCTGGCATCCATGCCGGACGGTCAATTTTTCAATGGTACACTTGAGGCTGAAAGGCTTTGGCTGGGCCACCTTCGTGTCGGGGAGCTGCATTACTAACACCTTTGTCACCCTTGTATAGCACTAAATCTTGCTGTCCAGTTTAGGCTAACTGCCAACTGGACTCTGCGGACTGCTTATATGGAGTAGGGCAGGGTATCGGCAATTTTTGATTACACCCATGAATAATGATATCTAAATTGCCTGGACTATCCCGATATTTCATATAATCTCCTAAAAACTCCCAGATGGCTGCTTTTAAGAAGTACTAAAAATGAATTCTGGCCACCCCGCTGCTTCATGTCCAGACAAATATCACTTAAACCTGAAAAAATCCACTTATCTTGTCTCAGACTTTGTGCCTGAACTTAGTCTTTAGACCACACAAGATTTCATTAACCCTTTTATCACAAGATTCAATCAACGAATCCGTCTCTCCACTCCCCAAACCATCACCTTACTTACTAAAGATTCAACTCCAGGATCTTTATTCCAAAAGGAAGGAAAAAAATGATAGAAAATAAATTGATAAAAAAATAATGGGAAATTCCTTTTCCATTCTTTGTATAAAAGAAAAACCAACATTTCTAAATTCATCCTTCTATCCATTTAATTAATAAATTCATCCTAAACCCTTAGAATGGTTAATTAATTAATTCACCTGAGGGGCTCTCTCTGTCACAGGCTCATCAGGCCCCTCTAAGGCAAAGAGGATTAGCCTAAGACTAGTGGACTAGTGGACCATTAGTCTTAGGCTAAGCCTCTTTGCCTTACAGGGTTTTTATTGTTACTTGTTGAAACAATAAGCCTACTGAAGGCTATTTGTGGTTTTGATATGCTGTTCCCTTCAGAAGAAAGTTGAGTCTGGAGGCGGTATTATTGAACTTTTGCCGACAAATGAAGCTGTTGGGTGGGTCAGAAAATGTGGTAAAAGCCTCCGTAGACTCAACAGAAGAAAATTCGAGTTGAAACAGAAAGATATTCATCTAAGAGGAGGAAGTGGTTGTCTACTCGAAGTTCACTTAAAGAAATAGTAAACTTCATTTTCAACAAGTCTATACAGGAAACTAGAAGAACACGGTTGTCCAGGTTGATTCTACAAAATAAGACGCCGAGCAAAGAACAAACCCTAAAAATTGACATAAAAATGAACTTTGACATAAATTACTAAAGAATGGTATTTTGTTATTAATAAAAGTTAAACTGACGGTATGGCTTCAAGCAAATTAGTCGTTATGTTTCTTTATACTCTTCTTTTTTTTGGGGGGGGGTTTAATATTGTTTTTACTTGAATGTATTTTATTTTTGTTACCTTATTCAATGTTTTCGACAAGCATAGGGGAAAATATGCAAAGCCGGATTTTGTAAAGTTTATTTCTCTTGAAATAAATTACTTTGTGGGAACTGGTTGTTCTTGTTTTTTAAGAAATATAGACACGATTCTCTTTCAGATAAAAAGTAAGTTTTTCCATTCTCCTTTTTTATCTATTTTATTCTTTATACATTTCTTCCCCCCTCGCCTAGCCTGACAATTACTGCTAGATTTCTAGAGCTAAGCAGAGATAAAGCCTAGCGTATTTTTTGAACGGAGCACACAAGGTTTCTGAAAGCCAAGAAAACCTTTTATGGTTGTTTTTTATAACAATACTCTGGGTTGATATCTTTGACTGTTAGAGAGATGAGCCTAAATAAAAAAAAATGATGTTCTTGTTTACAATCAACACTCCTTGCTATTGCAAACTTCGGTTATTAACACTCGAACTATTTGTCAAAAGGATTTAGTTCTGCCGGCCTTTCTGTTTGTAACCACAGGATAAACTACGTCATATTTAAAAGCTCCTCTTCAAAGTTCAATGAAATATTTCATTATTATATTTAATAAAGGAACTTCCTGTGCACAGAAACCCCTTCACTCAACCCAGTAAAGGAGCATAAACCTAACAATCAACGACCCAAAGACACATTCCGGCTGAGACAGCCGGTGGGCAAGGAAGGTATCCGTACCTCCTCTGGTCATTTCATTACGACCAAGGCCGCAGCAGTAGCAGCAGCTGCCGAAGACGCACTGCTCCAGGCTAATGTATTGACTCAGGCCAGCAGACGACGTAGGAACCAACCAATCCCCACTCCTCTCTCATTCAAACAGCTCTTCTGAGAGCTAACTTGAAGTCTTCTGAGATAACCCTTGGTCTCCTTACTACCCCTCTTGGCAGAGACCATGAGACAACGACGCAGCAGCCAGCCACACTTGCAGCTACACCAACAGCGCCTGCTCCAGCATTACCAAGCAGCACTTGTTCCGACCTCATCCAGCAGCAGTTCCTGCACCTTCAAGCAACCAGTACTTGCAGACCAGCTCTAGCAGCAGACATCTGCATCACCTAAGTCCATAAGCGACCACTCAGACTAATAACACATCGAGGCCACATCGATACTCCCACCGGTTAACCAAGGATTGAATAAATCTGGACATCGATCAAACAGCCTCTGAAACCAGCATCTGAATTTCCAGATCCGCGACAGACCAGTCATGCATACCAACTCAGATTACAACCTGGTCTCTGAGCGGACCAATTTCATTGTTATCGATTCGCCGAATAAAAACTTGGCTTTCAAATTAACTCTTTTGTCTTTGTCATCCATGTCAAGTTGGTCGTCAATCACTTATTTTTCACGGCTGCATAATGGAGAATCAATTTTTCGGGTTATACGAATCCTCTTTATACCCATGTGCAACAAGACGGGTGCTCATTATCTTCATTTTTCTTTAAATTTCTTCGTTATAACCCATATCGTTGATATGTATTTCTGACCAACGTCAGGTACACATATACTCCATGAATTTCCATATTTTCAATTTCTTTTTTCTTTGCATCAGTCACCTCTTTTATTTGTTTTTGTTCCGATGTGAGCAAAACTAGATGTTTTTGATAACTTGTTTCCTGTTACCTGAGGTAGTTCTCTCCCCTGATCAACATGATCAAACTGGATTTTCATATCCCGCTTCTGCTTTTATATTCAGCCAATGACTATAATTTCTAGTTGAATTAGACTGTGTACTCATAATCTTTCCTGATTTCCACTTATCACTTCCTTTCATTTTATATCCCACAACTTTGCCTCTACTTGTATTTTTACAGTTGTCTTTCAATTTCTCTCTGTTTATATGAAGACTTTTATGATGCTGTCCTTCATGTTTTTCCTCCAAGATTTCATTTATCTCATTTTTGGCTGTTATGGGGATTTTATTAAGCCCCGAAAAGCCCGGTTATTCCTACGTTTTGCAAAAGAATAAACCGTACTCAACAGCAGTAGAGAATTGGAGACAGCTTTTGAAGAAAGGAAGACGAACGACTTATACGTGCAACAAAATTTATATACAACAACAACAACAACAACAACAAACAGTGTTTTACACCAAATGGAATAAATAACAAATGTGTAAGTAACAGTTTGTAGAGAAGAGGAAAATCTCGTATTTTGGTTTGGCGCTCAATTTATTTCGACACTTAATTTCAACCAATCAGGATGACTAATCCTATTCAGCCCGGACCTTCATTTCCGCCCACCAAAGCTTGTAAGCTGCCAAACTCAGTCTCTTTGGCTTGGGAACGCAGACCAGAACAGACGTTCCGCTGGCCGTTCCTACTTAGCGATGCTTTTTAGCTAGACAAGCCGCCCAGTGTAGACATCTCACTGTGGCTCTAACACCAGCAGCAGCAACATGGACACTCACGAGGGAACCATCTAATTTATGGATTCCTTACGAGGAATCCCAGTTGAATATGAATTGGATGCATTCAGCATGCCTTCCACAGGCACCACTTCATGTCACCCCAAAAATTGGCTATGTCGATCTGAGCGTAACTCCGCTCTCGACCACATGGAGATAGCGCCTACTCTCCTCCCCCAAAATACCAGACACACAAAACTACACGGTGACTCTAAACACAATCCCTCACACGTCCCGCAACACACGCTGCCATCTCAACATCTCGCTACGCCATTTCGTCTCCAACACTAACAAGTCTAAACTCCACGAGTCTTGCAGCACCAAAAACAAACCATATTCAATGCTGCAAATAAAAAAACTTTCTTTGTTGTGTTGTTAAAGAAAAGTTTCGTCATTCATTTGTGTTGCCTAAAAAATATAGTGTTAGAGAAATTAACAATTTCCCGAACTGCTATAAATTGGTGACCCCGCATGGCACCTTCTGAATTGCGAAACAAGTAAAAACCTATTCATAAAAACACCTTTCGACCTTCGCCATCTTACTTCATCTTCAACCACCTTTTATTACCCAACAACTCTCAGCGAGGAAACAACACAACATAAACACACATACGTTACACCATCTTCCTCGCTGAATCTTAAAAACCATTCCTCGCTACCAACAACAAAAACTCCGGCTACAAAATGGTTCCACCTCGCTAAAAAATAATACTCATTTCATCATCGCTAAAAGTTCATAAAAGAGAGTTCAAGATGTAAAATATGGTTAGGTTTGTTGTGAAGGTTGTAAGGTTTAAGGTAAAAGTGTTTGAAGGTATGTGAAGGTGTTTGAAGGTAAAGTAGTTGATAAGTTGGTAAAGGGAGTTTGCAGATAAAATGCCTGCTGGAACTTAACTGTGTGTGACCTGTTCCTTTTAACTCTGCACGTGCGTTCATCGCTCTTGAGTCCCGGTGGTGGAAGGTACCAAAAGTACGTATACCGTCAAGGGGCTGCTACGAAAAGTACCTGATGCTAACAGTTGTGGGAGTGGAACCAAAAGAGAGAGAGAGAGAGAGAGAGAGAGAGAGAGAGAGAGAGAGAGAGAGAGAGAGAGAGAGAGAGAGAGAGAGTCTCCTGTGGGACTCTTTTTTATAATGGACGCCACGTGACCCCAAGGGGCTGCTGCTGATCGGTGAAACAGGATCACCAGTTCCTTACCAAAATTTCTACACTGTTTTATTTCCTTCATTCCTTGAACTTCTTAATTCTTTTTTTGCTTTTATTGAGTGACATGAATGTATCCTATAAAATGCTCCGCCAAGTCTGATCAGTACATATGGGATACACATTTTTTCTAGTCTTAAAATAAGCAATAAAAACATACTTAAGAACATTCTAGAAATTTTGGATCAAAACTGCATTAGCATTTAAGTTATATTTTTCTATTTTTCAACCAATCAGCTAAAACATAGAATAAGAACATTCTAGAAAAATTGGATCTAAAGTCAATTAACAGAAAATATTTAGGCTCTAAAATAAAATAGTAAAATACAAATCTGATTGGTCAATAAATGTCTACGCGCCAAAATTTTAGGACGGTTCTTTGATCCACTATTAGGGTATAAGTAACACACAGTCAGTGAGTCATCCACTAAGTCACTAAGCCAGTAAGCAGTAGCCGATACTCTGTCAGGCAAATTCTTTTTCTTCCACAGCCAAAGTTCATGACTTAGCTACAGATGGACACGAATCACCTTCAAAAGAAAAAACCGACAAACTTTCTTTCATCAACGCGACACGCCGTCGCCACAATCATAAAACACGATATGAACGACTTATTAACAGACTCCGTTAACATCCAAACATACACACACGTACAAACAAATTTATTTTCTTCTGACTAGTCAAACTCTTCCACAAAGGCCATTTACACATCATGTTTTTTTATTTGTTTTCACATTCTGTTTTATGTATTGTTTGTTGTTTAATGTTCGTTGTGTCCTATTCCATTTCTTTTACGCGATTGTAAAGTTTTGTGTTGTATTTTTGGTGGAAATAATATTCAGAGCAATACCCGTAAAATACGGATGCATATCCACTGAAATAACTAAATACATACCACCACCACATACACACTGACCTTATTTACCCAATGTTACCTTTAGGAAGAAATCCAAGACAATTCTTATCAACTTTCATTGATGTGTGTGTGTATGTGAAAGTATTTTTGCAATAGAAGTATACATTTACCCAACTCTTTTGCCATGGATAGGATATAACAAAACACCAATTTTTCAGTAGAGTAAAGCTGGTTTGAAATCAGATTTTAATTTCTGTTCACTACGAAATTAATGAATTAAATATTAAATTACAAAACATAACTAATTTACTGGTGATTCATACATGAATGGGTTTGGTGAGCATTAAGATAATAACAAATATTAGGTTGCAAGTTTGTGAGTTTGATCTGTGGATTATCATGTTTTATATTCAAAGTGTTTTTCTGTTTGCTTAGTAAATAATGCACATGGCTAAACCCAGATTCCACTATGTTTTTTTTTTTTTTGTTGTTGTGAAGATATGATTATATGCATTGCAAATGGCGCCAAAAAAAAAAATCAGATCTTTTTGGTCAGAGCTAGATCATTGGTTCATTTAAATGACTAGTTGCCAATCAGGTGTTCTGATCAGAGATGGTCTACATACAAGGAGCACACAATAAGTTTCCAGACTTTTTTCGTATGGGCACTTTTATTGATAGTAAACGCATGAAACTCTAGTCCCCTTCCAAGTAATCTCCTCCGGCTGCAATGAACTTGTTGTACCGTTCGAACAACTTCGGGAAGGCCCCATGGAAGTCCTCTTGTGTGAGCGTGTCAATGACCTTCGTCACAGCCTCTTTCATCTCCTCAATTGTCTCATAATAACAGCCTCTAAGTTTTTCCTTGAGCTTAGGGAATAAGCAAAAGTCACAGTGAGCAAGGTCTGGACTATAGGAAGGGTGAGGAACTGTCTTGATTCCCATCTTGGTCAAATAGTCTGTGACAAGGATGGAGTTGTGTCCTGGTGGAAATGCCACTGACCCGATTTGAAGAGTGCTGGCCTCTTCCAACGGAATCTCTTGCTGAACTCCCTTAAAACCTCAACATAGTATTCCTTGTTGACTGTCTGTCCAGTGAGAACTCAGTACATGTAGATCCTGCCAGTGCTGTCAAAAAAGGGATCCTCAAAAGTTTGTGGGTGGATTTGCTCTGTTTGGCCTTCTTGAGTCTGGGGGAGCCAGCATGCTTCCACTGGGAACTCTGTCTCTTGGTCTCTGGGTCATAGCAGTACATCCAGCTTTCATTACAGGTGATCAGAGCATCAAGAACAGCGGGATCTGAATTGATCAGCTCGACCATCTCCCTACTGTCATGACAATGTCTTTCTTTCTGATCTTCTCTGGGCACCCTTGGGACAAACTTCGTGCAAATCTTCCGTATCTTCAGTTCCTCGCGAATAATTCTGTGCCCAGTTCCCACACCTACCATCAAACTGTGCACTTATTGTCTCTATAGACACACGACTGTCCTTATCCATGAAATTCTTTATTTGGCCAACCAACTCTGGTGTTCTAACTCTCTTACTCCTCCCACACCTCTCGTCATCCCTCACAGACTCCCTGCCTTCTTTGAATCTCTTATGCCACTTAAAAACAGATGCTCGATTCATGTAAGATGCTCCAAAAGCAGTCTGAAGCATTCCATGCGTTTCTGTGGCATTTTTTTCCAAGTTTAAACAGAATTTTATTGCATATCGTTCTTCTAAAGTGTCCTCATGTCCAGATTGCATTTTTGAAATTCACCAACTGTGACAATAAGGCTTTAGTAGAGTGTATTCCAATTGCTGCTGTAGCAGTTCATTTGAACCTGAAATCATAAAAATTGGTCATTCATCTCATAAGACGTATAGCAATAACATACTGAATTATCAAGAGTCTACGACAATTTTAAATGCTTGTACAAAAAACGTCTGGAAACTTATTGAAGGCACCTCGTATTCTAGTGATTTTCGATCTCCTGTTATGAAGAGATTTATCAATGAAAACTAGTAAATTCAACCCTTGCATATCACCCAATTTACACAATTGAAATTAAAATGATGAAAGAAAACAATAGTCAAAATTAATAAGGATAACGATAATTGATTGGTTGGTAATATTGTTTAATGCTATATCATCCCTTGTGGGCTATTTAATACCAAATCATTTTTATACATGATTTTATGTGTATTAATATATTGGTAGAAATATTTTAATTTATTGTTTTTCTCGACATGGTTGATCTTCAACCATCACCTTCTAGCACATTTAAAATAAAAAGTGTTGGGTATTTTAATCATATTGGTGCAAGGGCTTGACATAACCAGCTGACTGATTGGACCGGGCCTTTCCGACCGTCGGTCGAGCCCAAGTAAGGGCCAAAGTGGAGTGTTTCAGGTTATGGACAACTCAACCAGCAGAATCCCTTTGTGGTTCTATGCGAGTCACGGTACCTGACTGTGACCTTAGTTCCATGACTACCACGTACGTTTCCGGCTAGTTTATCAACTCTCTGTGTGGCCACATTGTGTTTGAAAGATCCATAGATGGAGGATGACACAATGTATCCGTAACTTCTGACCGTTGGGATGGTTCATTGGAACGAGTTGCCTGGATGTGCACAACTCAAAGACAAGAAAAGCTCTTCGATAACAATTAACAACTATTTATTGAAATACAATGGTGTAACACACACACACACACACACACATATATACGGGGGGTGTCCTCGTGGTGTAATGGTTACAGCGATGGACTGCGGAATTGTAGTACGCGAGTTCGTACTCCAGTCGCGCTATTACGTTCACTTTCAGGCAAATACCCTTGGGAAAGGTATGAACCCCCTTATCCTCCCAGCAATGGATTAAATAGTACTACTACTGTTCTTCTAGGAGAATGCCTTTGGCATTAAATAACCTAAAAAGAGTTGATATGCCATTAAACAAAGAAACCAAACCACACACATATATATATATTGTTGCTTTTTGTTGTTTTTGAGACACTGACAAATGAGGTATCTTGCTGGTGAAGTCTTTTTATCGTACTCATTTTTTCGGAGAGTGAGGCTTTTGTTGGAGAGGCTTTAGTTTTTTGGGATATTTCTTTTCTTATCCTCATGTCTTTGGTATGGACATTGGATCTCTTCTCTCATCTAACCCTAAAAGCGTCTATTTTTATTGAGGAGTACCCTGGGAACAAACATTCCAGATTGGCTAACCAATCACGGATCATTTCGTATTCTTATACTACTTTTTGACTGATCAGCCAATCGAATACACTGATCTACGTCTGTGGGAAGAATATTCCTTCCTCGTATCAGATTTTAATTGGTTTTCCAATCAAATCACATTGTAGGGGCTTGGTTAATTAAGAGTCCCAGCCCACGCCTTGTGGAAGGGGTATCTCTTTTCATATTAATTAAAACAAAAATCAAAGGTTTGATTAATTTATCCAGATTTGACCTTTTAACCTCACAAGTGGACAAGAGATGCCATGATTTGAAAAGGATCAATGCACCCACAAAACCTCAAGTCTGCTTACTTTTTGTTTTGACAATTTGAAAGTTCGAGTAATACCCGTCATTGAGTGATCTTTTAAATTGACTTTTGAACTTTTGTTTTATATTTTTATAAAAGTAAAATTATATTTTCCTAAATAAAAAAAAAATGCATCATACTCTCTATAAGCTTTAACACCAGTAAATACCTTATACTGTTATACCTTCCACTGGCATTACAGGTTGACCCCCATGAACAATAGGCGGGTTCATTAGTCTGTCTTTCCCCTCTGCAGAGGTGTAGCTGACAGGGTGTTATGATGACTGACGATGCTTCATCTAAAAATAAAAATGAATAAAAGATGATGTTAGTGTGTAAAAACAATAACAAGAGGAGAGTACATGTGGTGTAGTGGCTAACGTGTTGAACTGTGACATCGTGGTAAGTGAGTTCAAACTCCAGTTATGTTATTACGATCATTTATGGATTAATACTCTTAGGACAGGTATGAATTCCTTAATTCCCCAAGCTATGGATTAAGTAGTACCACAACTGTTCTTCAATGAGTATAGCTTTGACGTTTAATAACCCACAAAGGTTGATATGCCATTAAAACAGAGAAACGAAACCAATAACAAATATGGCACTGAGATATCAAGAGACAGAGGGTGACAAGTTATTGGTTTGATTTGGAATTCTGTAGAGCAAACTGATTTAATTTGTGGCAAAAGATGATGTGAATTTTATTCTCACCAAGAGTTTTTTTTTTTAAATTATTGTCTCTGATTCTCAATGTTCCTTCTAGTTGTTGAAATGACTATCCAAATGAATTATGATAAAATAAAAGCAACTAAAATCAAAAGAATAAAGAAAATCCCTGTCGAGATTAATAATAACTGAATAACCATGTGGTAATAATGATCACAATTATTTCCATTACGCTCAAATTTGAATGACAGTCAGCTCGAAAGCAGATCCCACAAAATCAGTTGCAAATTGAACGGGAAATTGCTTTATTCTCTAAGTTGGTGAATACTAAGTTTATTACTCTAAAAAAATGTGTCACAGACTGAGATGTAAAACGTCAGGAGTTGTACCCCCTTGACCCTAGATAGGGTAACACTGTTTGGCCAAACAATAAAATAAAAAATATTCAAGAAAGACAGAACGTTTTGGTCGCGTCTTACTTTCCCGGGTCTCCTCCCTATTCACATGAGGATAGATATATCTATCATAATAAGGAGTGACAATCAAGAGACAGACAACGCGATCAATTGAGTTAATAGAACTTTATTAACAACGACAGGATTTCGAAAGAAACGAAAAGGCGGGGGGGGGGAAGTAAAGCAAATCAAATGAATAACGTCACATTTAGGGATACTGAATGGGCATAAGTTTTTCAAAAGGGGGAAAATAGCTGAAAAAGTTGTTCATGTTGTTGAATATAAACATACATTTTAATTTGTACTTTCTTTTTCATATTTTTATTCTCTCTTTTTCTTTTCTTTATAGCTTGTTCGTGAAGAGATAATGTCTTTGAGTTGTTCATAGGTGATGTTCTCTAGTTGGTTTCAGGTTTAACACTCGAAAGAGTTTGATGAACAAGCTATCTTTCTTCTGCTTTCGCTATTTTTTCCATAATAACCAGAATAATATTTAAGAGTTCTTCTTCCATTGTCATTCCAGTGCACGAAAGAGCTTACTTCATGAGTCGGCCGAAGAAGTCTGGTGAATCAGTTATCTTTCTTCTGTTTTTGCAATTTCTCCATGATTGCCAGAAATATATTCAGGAGTGTTCTTTTCAACTATCATTCCCATACACAAAAGATTGTACTCCATGAGTTGGGAGAAGAAACCAGAGGAATAATTATATTTCTTCTATGTTTACTATTTTCCTTCATAATTGCCAGAATTTTTCATGAGTTTCTCTGCCACCGTCATTACAGTGCACAGAAGAGCTTACTTCATGAGTTCGTTATCTTTGTACTTTTCTTCGTGTTTGATTTAATTTCAGTTGTCAACTATTACCCCCCTTTTTTTCCTTTATAGTTTTCTCGGGATTTATGGGTGTGTTTTTTTTTCATACGAACTAACACGTACGTGCATCTTTTTCTTTCAAACCATTTTCAATAAATGTCCTTTTTTCGGTTTTCGCCATTTTCTCCATAATAGCTAGAATTATATTTAGAGGTTTTCTCTTCCTCTGTCATTCCAGTGCACAAAAGTGTTCTCCGCGAGTTGACCGAAGAAGAAGTCTGGGGAATAAGTTATCTTTCTTTTGTTTTTGCTATTTTTCTCCATAATAACCAGAATTGTTTTCATAAGTTCCTCTTTCACCACCATTCCAGTGCACTTCATGAGTTTGTTACCTTTGTACTTTTCCTCGTGCTTGACTTCGCTTCAGTTGTCGACTCTTATCACTTCCCCCTTTTTTCCTTTCATAATTTTTCTCGGGATTATGGGCAGATTTTTTTTGTACGCACTAACACTAAGTGCATTTTCTTCTTTCACACCATTTTCAACAACTCTCCTTTCTGGAAAAAATCATCACGTGGTCGAAATCGTTGGCATTCGTGCGATTCCTCTCTTCACTGATTGGCTGGTTTTATCTAATCAGAATTGTCCACTGACATTTAATTGTGCTGACAATTTGGTTTATTTGGTTCCTACTGCTATCTTACCACGCAGTGTGTGTGTGTGTGTGTGTGTGTGAGAGAGAGAGAGAATGAGAGAGAGAGAGAAAGTATTAATAGAAGTGTGGGCGGGTTCCTGTTGGGCGTCTGTCACATATGGCATATTGTTTTAGTGGATTATGGTTCCATATATATATATATACACATTAAGCACATTTTGTTAAAACCAACAGACAAGGTTTTTTTATGTGTTCCAGTTTTTATCATCATCATCAAGTTGTACTGATAGCAAATAATCTCTTGTCTCTCTCACAACATCCGTCCCTATCACCCATAACACCTGGCTTGTTCTCTTAACTGCATCAGGTAAATCTGCACAAAGCTGATCCTATTTACCCAACCCCTCCGCTCGGGCAGGATATGACACAAGGTCAATTTTTAAGCGGAGTTTGACAGGTTTGAATTCAGTTTTCCTTCTCCTAGACTAGTTGCCTCACCAAGGCTGAAGAACCTAGTCTGTCCTATTATTTACCCATAGCTGGAAGGAGAATACTTGGATTCATACCTTTCCCAAGGGTATTAGTGCTATGTGAAATGCAATCAGTCTCGTCCAGGACTTGAACTCGAGTCACCGTGTCCATATCCTGCGACGATAACAATTACACCACGGGCACCTCCAAAGCTGATGTAGGTAACATTTTGCTGGTCAGTCAACTCTGGTGTGTCCATGTGTAGGAGTCCATAGGAGAATGTTACTAATGAGTTTGTTCTTATTTGCCAAGAAGTACCCAGTATGTCTTTATAATCTTACTTGGATGGTTAGTGAGATGAGAGGCAAGTGGCTGTACCGAGATGCTCTTTTAAGGGGTGGATGCTGCTTCCAGGATTTGTTCAAAACAGTACATAACATTCTTATGTAGCTCTCATCTGTCTTTTTCTCCGAACGTTTAGTTAGAATCCAAGTGGTGCAGTACGATCGCCACCGTCACAGCTTAAAATAAACCCTGTTTTATTTTATCAGAGGGATCAGCTTTCTACATGATTAACAGCTTGTCAGTCGCAGTCCATGTCTTTCTTATGTGTACTTTAACATCACTTTCAGTAGATGAAATATTGCTGCTGAGTTATGGGAACTGGTCTGCTAATTTCAAAGGCTTGCTGTTAAAGTGAAGATGGTTGCATCTTGTTTAAAACACATGAACTCTGTTTTATCTGAGTTCATATACAGGCCAATGCTTCTTGCTGCTTGCTCCAGACAATGCAGCAGGGATTCAGCTTGAGCAGGTGAATTTGCAAAAAGTGCTAGATAATCTGCGTAGTCTGCATGTCATAGTTTCTGTTGGATATTGTCTGTTTCTTGTCTTTGAAACTATTTTCTTTTATTAGATCTATTTTGCTCTGTCGGCTGGGGCTGTAGAATAAACCAACTGCTTCTCTGCAGAGGGGTAAGAGCCCCCATCAACGAGTGTCCTAGATATGACACTAGACAATCTGATGGTGAGGTACTAGTAATGCTAGAGCTTTGGGAATGTGGAGTACCTCTTCATTGCCATCACCCCCAGGTCCACTCTAGACCGGAGTGGTAACTCCTGATTGGGTCCTATCTATGGGTCAAATAGATCTGAACCATGATTTCGAGAGTTTACTGTTTTTGGCATTTAATCTGTGTATTTATGCTCAACTGAATTGCTCGAAATAGAACTGTTTTGACCTCTAAACTGTGTACTTATCCTAAACTGAATTGTTTAAAATGGAACTGTTTTGACATCTAAACTGTGTACTTAGGCTAAACTGAATTATCTGAAATAAAACGGTTTTGACATTAACTCTGTATGTTGCCCAGTCGGCTGGGGCTGTAGAATACACTAACTGCTTCTCTGCAGAGGGGTAAGAGCCCCCCGCCTCAATGAGTGTCCTGCTTATGACACTAAACTATCTGATGGTGAGGCTCCAGTAATGCTGGGGCTTTGGGGAATGCGGAACACCTCTTCATTGCCATTGCTCCCAGGTCCACTCTGGTCCGGAATGGTAGTACCTGATAGGGCCCTATCTATGGGTTAGATAGAACTAAACTGCATACTTATGCTTAACTGAATTGTTTGATTTAAAACTGTTTGACTTAACTGAATAGCTTGAAATAGACATGTTTTTGATATTGAAACTGTACTAAATTGAATTGTGTAATATAGAACTGTTTTGACGTTTGACTCCGTGTAAAAATATCTATACTTATACTTAACTGAATTGGCTGAATTAGAACTGTTTGACTAAACTGAATAGCTTGAAATAGAAATACTTTTGACATCTAAACTGTGTACTTAGGCTAAACTGAATTATCTGAAATAAAACTGTTTTGACATTAACTCTGTATATTGCCCAGTCGGTTGGGACTGTAGAATATACCGACTGCACCTCTGCAGATGGGTAAGACCCTCCACCAACGAGTGTCCTGGATATGACACTTAACAATCTGATGGTGAGGCTCCAGTGATGCATTGAAACTGTACTAAATTGAATTGTTTAATATAGAACTGTTTTGACATTTGACTGTGTGTAAAAATATCTATACTTATACTTAACTGAATTGTTTGAATTAGAACTGTTTGACTAAATTGAATAGCTTGAAATAGAAATGTTTTTAACAATTAAACTGTGAACTCATTCTAAACTGAATTGTTTGAAATAGAACTGATTATTTGTATAAAAATGGATTTAAGTAACCTACAAAGGTTGAGATACCATAAAACCCAAACAACCAACCAACTTATTAGATCTATTGATGTTTGTTGTTGGTAATCAAGGCAGATTATAAACAGATATCATGCAAATATATATCTCCTTGCAAGATTCCAGTGATGATGTCAAAGAAATTGGTTACACCATTGAGTGAGTTTTTTAAAGTATCAGTATAGTGTTGTATATCAGAGAAAGACAACAACACCAATGCATAAAGATATAACCAGCTTCTTTTTCTCCCTTTTATCACCCAAAATGCACGGACGGGTAAAGTAAGAGAGGACCGACAACGGCTGAGCTGCACATACAGAGCACTTTTCTCCTTCACTCTCAATAATTTTTCACAAATTGAGGCCCAATGACAACAAAGAAATAAAAGAAACAACAACAAAACAAAACAATCGTGATATAACCTTAACGAAATCCCCATTGTTTATTTTTATTTCCCTTATATAATGTCATAAAAGAAACAGTTCCATTTTTTATAACATGCATACATTTTTACAGCTTTTGTCATTGTTTTTCCCCTTCATTAGTGTTTTCAGTCACCATACATAGATACAACAGTTCTGCATTTATTTCACTCACAAGACTGAACAAAAGTTCCATGATTTAAAAAAAAATTGTTTTCCTTTAGGCTTAATGAAACCTCAATGCATAACCAACCGATCAATGTCGAAAACCATGCCTCAGTTTTAAAACTGACATCAGGTAAATTGTAACTCCAACCCTCTCGCACTGTGTCAAGTGTAACGTGATCTCTGGTCAAGGCGTCAGTGTGACGGTGTACCCTAACCCCACTGGGCCGACGTCATCCACACGACCAGCCATTGGTCCTGTATGGCCCAGTATTACAGGTTTGACTTAAGTGTCACGTGATATCCCAGTGGGAGGAGGGAGATAAAATTACTACTACTCGTATTTGAATTGACAATATCAAGCCGTCAAAAAAAGTGACCGTTAAGGAAGGAATGTGGGTCACACAGGGGAGACCAGGTGTTGGCACTTAGTAACCTCAGGTCGCCAGACACCGGAAGGGGAAAGAGAGAGAAGCCAAATGATTGGCTGGGACCCCAGCTTCTATTCGCCTTATGTTATCTTGCTTAGAATTGTCCTATTAATTCCTAAAATATCACACGGGAAACCGGAGTTGCCGACTACTACAATATTAATATTATTATGACTAAGACCTATAGGCCCGTATTCTTCTGTTATCTAAGGGAAAGAAGTTTAGCGGCCTGGTGGGTGTGTGATAGTGTGAAATTTGGAACCCCTTTGCCAGCGGCGGTCAGTCTGGCTCTAAATTGATCCCTCACGTAATATGACAGTTCTTATATGCCTGAGAGAAAAACTATGAACGAGGACTTATTCTATAGGGGATCAAGTGCCGTTTTGGGATTTTAGTCAATTTGCCGTCACATAAGTCTCCGGATTTAAATATCGATTTCACTCACCAGCCACGTTGTGATTTTTTTATCCTAGCGAGTAGTTATCGGGTCATAGAATTCCGAAAGCTCTCCGTCGGTCCACCTGCAAGTTTGTTGGGTGAGAATCGGGTTAGCAGAAAATAAATATGACCGAATCGATCCGATTTTATATTAGCGAACACACTACTCATTAGGCCAATGGCTCAGTTACTCTTGTATATGAACTATAAAACAAACAGAAAAAATACTTCGTGCAATTTTGATAAAAGAGAGAGGTGGATTCGTTTTAACCCTCTTTGATCACTGTAGCTTTTTCGATATTTCCGCTCTCAGTGATAGTAATAGTAGTAACAATAGTAGTCTTATCTGTTGGAAGAAGTAATTCGCTTCTTCGTACTTATATCAACAGTACATGTTAGCATATGCTTTGTTCCAATCCACGACGTCGCTTCCTCTCTTTTTCGAATCTCCAACGCAACTCTTCAACTGTCTCTACCTTAACTGCCCGCTTGCTCCTTTTATAAGGAACGGGGTCGACCCATTTTCCGATACACTTCTAAAATGCAAAAAACTTCTCACTCGTTTCATCTTTCGGTACCCTGAACCTATGGCCATTGTTCTAAGTTTATCTATTAAGAGATCTGAGCAATTTTGGTAATCTTTATATAGATTCATGTTGTCTTGTTTATCGATAAAATTAATCTTAATTAATTCTTAATTCTATTTTCTATTAATAATCTGATATCTTTTATACGCTTACAAAAGATTGCATTTCGTTTTCTAAATAAAATCTGTAACATTAATATTTCAAAGTTTTTACGGTATATCAACATCTTAGTTATTCGAAGACGCATCTCTTTCAATTGGCGTTTCTGTTTTACGGCATATCTACCTTTATTGATTGTATCATCATCATCATCATTTCAGGGTGATATTACCCCTGCTACAAAATGACATTCGACCAATACCAAATGTTTTTTCTACTCAGGTTTATGATAACACACATTAGTGCTTAATTTGATCATACTATATTCGAACAGTCAGGTTATTGGACTAATGAGCAGAGTGTGCGCCAAATGGTCTGGAAGACCGGGGTTCAATCCCAGGACGAGTCATACCAAAGACTCAAAAATGGTACTTGTCGCCTTGCTTAACGTTCAGTATTATAAGGTACAGATCAAGGGTAAAGTGGAGCAATCCAGGGAATGGAGTAGCGCCTTCTCTTACACCTCGGTAAGGTAGCTATTGAAAATGGAGCCTTCGGGTCACTCTCGACTAAGTTCGCGTTTTTTTCCTTCCTGGACTCTTATTCGTCACTTCAGTTCTCTTCTATTCTGTTTGCTCTTGTTCGTCAATCACCAATTGCTTTTTATAAACGGAATAACTGGCGGATGCCTTTTTATGCTTACCCGGATGGAATCCATATGACGGTTGTTGAACCAACATCCGAAGAGTTTAATTTCTCTTTAACACCATTCTTTTCGTTCATCACATTTACACGAGATGTGTGTGTGAGGCGGGGCGGATAAAACGAAAGAATTTTCACCAACTCAAGTTAAAGAGTTAACTTTACAAGACTGGAAATACGCTGATTGTAAGCAATGACTCAGAAGGTAATTTGTTGCAACCAACGACCATACCGTCCCCAAACCCGTCGGTAGAAGAACTCCAACACTTCTATAAGGAAGCACTTTCTCTTGCCTCTGGCGATGTTCCAACACGTTAGTAGATACTCTTCTGATCACAGTCCGACAATGTATAATAGAAAATTAAGAAATAAATAAAGGAAAAAACAAAAAACAAAAAGCAAAATACCATATACGTTATTTTATTTGGAAATAATCAATATACAACCTGGTCAGGGGACCAATTGTATCACTTACCAATTCCTACTTACCGGCTATATTACTCTAAAATGGACTCATAAGCCGTAATTTCCAAAGCTGTCTCAAACTTTCTTCTGTTTCAATGAGACAATAACCTGCTTCTAAATTTGGGTACAGTTTGTCAGAGGGCACTTCCCAGTTCGATCCAGAGACTTTTAGGCATTGAACATCCTCCGTTCTCACAGTACCCTTCAGAATTGATAAGCTAATTTTCTCATCTGTAGGACATCTACTTGTAACCCATCTAACAAACCACCATCTTGCTACCAAGCCAAAAATTATTTCAATGACTACAACACTGATGATGTATATTCAGCTTCTTTTCTTTTTCTTTTATTAACCAAAATGTATGGACAGGTAAAATAAGAGAGGGTCGAAGGTGGCTGAACTGCACACTTTGGAGTCAAGGTATGAATCTTCAGTGAAACCTCATCTGTTCCTGCTGTTTGGGTCGAAATCTCCCTGGTTATATATCATGAACGCCCACGCAAATCCTTGATTACGTCTCTTCTAGCGTGCCACTTACACGTTGCACGTGGACATGCTTCCTAAAAATGCCACACACGCTAATTCTCAGAGTCACATCACCAGCCTGCTGCCTACTCAATGGACGTGATCACGCTTCCTTCTAGCATGCCACCCATGCAATTTCCGCTGAGAACACCAGTATTCTGCTTACTTTAAGTACCAGTTGCATTTCCTGTTATATTTGTTCCCCGTGTCTGACTTCCGCATCTGCATCAACAGATTCCAAAGGGGTCTTCAAATCAATATCCAACAATAGCTGTAACTGTTTCTTTGTCGAAACCATATATTGAGAGTATTTGCTCTTTCTCTGTTTATGGAATCAAATGCTATGGAGAAATCTATGAACAATAGTGTTGGCTCGAATTTTTTTGTAAGATATGATTATGAAGCAAGGTGTTATAAAGCTTAGGAGGTGCCCGTGGTGTAATGGTTATCGTCGTAGGAAATGGACACGGCGACACGAGTTCAAATCCTGGACGAGACTGATTGCATTTCACATAGCACTAATACCCTTGGGAAAGGTATGCATCCAATTATTCTCCCTCCAGCTATGGGTAAAGAGTAGGACAGACTAGGTTCTTTAGCCTTGGTGAGGGAACTAGTCTAGGAGAAGGAAAGCTCTGAATTCAAACCTGTTAAACTCCACTTAAAAAATTGACCTTGTGTCATATCCTGCCTGGGTGGAGGGGTTGGTAGATGTGATGTGATAAAGCTTAGTAGCTATAGCCATAAGGGTTTTGATCTGTAGTTCTTTGTAATTCCAAAGTCACCTTTTTTTGAGGAAGGAGAGGATGCAGCCTTTTATCTATTTCTCTATTGTGTTTTGTTCATATATAGCATTGCATAAAGAAGTGTGCTATCAAATTTTCTCATCTTCCATAATTCAAGAGGTGTTTTATCAAGGCATGTAGCTTTTCTATTTTTAATTTTTCAGTACTATGTCAAGTCCTTCTTCTGTAAACTGTTCAAGTTTGATATCTAATTAACCATTAATAATTTCTTTAGAAAGTTTATCATTGATTTCAGGAGAGTTTTCCAAGTAGATTCTTGAAATGTTCTTTCCACTACTGAAGTCTTTCTTCTTGGTTATTAGCTTTTGCTTTTGCTCTCAAGATACTTTTCCTACTGGTAACTTCATGGTCAATAGTGCTAATTGTGATTGTCTATCTTCTACTGAGTTTCTGATTCTATTGAATGTATTCACGGCCAACTAGTAAATACGGCCCAGCATGTCACATTTCAAAACCGAAAGCTAACAGGCCAATCTAATACATAAAATAACATTCATGGCCGCATATGAAATTAACCTAAAAAGAGAATTAACGTTAAAAATTGAACAGAGAAAATAATGTAATCATGTTGGTAGAATTTATCTGACATTATTTTTTATTCCTTTTAATATTAAACGGCATATTTACACTTTGTATTTTACTAATCTACGAATTATAAATGGCTATGAGTTACCTTGCTTTTATGATTTTCAATCGCCTATACGGCCTGTTTTGGTCATCGATGCTGTTTAGTAAATTTGCAAATGCATAATTAATTCCATTTCAATATTGACTTTTTAAAGGCTTTCGTGATATTTTGTTTCACAAAAATGGTTAACAAATGTGTTGCATTTGGCTGTCCTAGTGGAAATCGTACTAATAGAGAAAAAGTACTGCCATTTTCTTTTCTTCTTGAAAAATCCGATCTCCTTGAGAAATGGGAGAAATTTGCAAATCATAGTGACAGGTTTCCTACAAAAAATTCAGTTCTCTGTATCAAATGTTTTGATGAAAAATTCATTTTGACAGGAAATCGAAATAAACTGAATTGGGATTTACATCCAATTCCAACAATCCATTCAGAATACAACAGAACCAAGGAAGCCTTTGAAACTCTGATGGAATATTCATCAACCAGATGAATTACAAGATTTTCTTTCAGGTGACACAATAAAGAATTTTGATTATTTGGAAGAAGAAAAGTTTTGTCATAATAGTTTTGAATAAAAAAAAATATGCAATTTATAGAATTGTCTTTGACCCAGAAACACATTTTCCATCAATAAAAGAATGTATTCGCATTGATTGAAATCTTCACATTCAGCTCCAGGGAGATGAAAACCCTATACTCATACCACAGTGGTTTATACATGGACACAATGGTAAACTTATAAGATTTTGCACGTTAGAAAATTTTCCAAACTACATACAAAATGTGGTGGAAGAACAACCATACCCAATTCTAAAAGAGTTACAAAAAAGACACTATTACAAAGAGGTTATTCTTCATTTTCTGCAGAGCTAATAAAAAAAAAACTTTACTACAGCACTGTATGTCAAAACAAACTTACAAATTACTTCTGGAAAAGTTTCCATTATTATCTTTTTCTTTATTAGAGAAAATTCAAAATGGTGTAGAATCTATTTAATAAAACCTGCCCTGAAGTAACAGTTAATGGTGAGTGGCAATCTCAAGAGATTCTGAAATGTACTTTTCAAGTTATAAATACTGGATTTTTTTATTAGGGCAGTTGTAGCAGACAATCATTCAGTCAACCTGAATGCATTTAACATTTTACTTGATAAGTTTGAGGGGGACAAAAAGTACTACATAACTATTCCCAATTTTCCCTCCAAAATATTTTTGTTTTTTTACTCTGTACATATATTAAAAGATATTTGGAATAGTTTACTGGGCAGAAATAAGTTTGTATTTCTTAGTTTTACATTTGAAATATAAAATATTCATATTTCTTCCAAGAATGGATATATAGATTGGTTTGACATACACAAAATATATGACAAGGATAACATTCTAGATGCTAAATTACGTAAAGTTTCAAAGCTAACATTCAAAGCACTGAATCGTAATTTGGCAACTGGCATTTTTCATGAGACAACTTGCAGCCTGTGGGAGTTACTTTCCTCATCGAACTGATACGTCAAACTTCCTTAAATTGATATTATCCTGGTGGACAATAGCAAATTCAAGAAAAAAATACACATCTAATTTTTTGACCAACGCAGTAAATTTACATGATGCGAAAATTCATTTCTACAGAAAAATTATCTGATTGGTGTGACGGCAAATTAAAATAAAAAGATCCCCGGATAAGCAACCATTTAAAAGCGTATGGGAACTGGTGCATTTAAATATTGTCATCATCAAACGGGGAGTTTATTTTTTTACACGTGCGAAGACGGGGCGGCCTGGCACTTGATCCCTCATGGAATAAGTCCTTGTTCAGAGTCTTTTCTCGGGCATATAGGAACTGGCATATTATGTGGGGGTTAATTTATGGCTAGACTGACCACCGTTGGCAAGGGGTTTCCAGATTTCACACTATTCACACAAAGGCCACTAGTTCTTCCTACCCCTAGAACACTGGAAGATATGGACCTCTAGGTTTAGATGTCATCATCATGTCGTGCCGCCAGCACGGATATCCCTGACCATCTCTTGCCACTTCTCCCTATCGTTCATCACCTCCGGCAGGTCTTCAGGGTTACATCCTGGGTCTTCACATAGCTGCTGTATGTAAGTTCGAGCTGGTCGTCCTGCTTTTGCTTGGCCATAAGTGGGGGTCCATAGGAGTACATCACTTACAAGCTCGTCCTTGCTTCTCCAGCAGTGTCCTGCGTGTCTGGTTCGTCTAACTTGTATAATTTTCGTGATGGGAGGCAAGTGGCCGTATAGTTGGTGTCTCGTGGGGTGTTGTCGCCAGGACTTGTTCAATATTGCTCTCAACATTCTTGTGTAGTTACCGTCTAGTTTTTTCTCCAGTCGTTTAGTTAGCGTCCATAGTAGTTGACAACTCCGGTTTCCCGTGTAATATTTTTAAAGGAATTCATATAGGACAATTTAAGCATGAATAACATAAGGCGAATAAAAGCTGAAAAGGAAACAAGCATGAAACAATTTGGTAGTAGACGACACAAATGAACAACTTCAACACGTGGGAACATTAAAATATATCAATCTTTTTACTATACACGCGGATAACATTTCAACGCGTCGGCTATATTATTAACGGATAGTACATAAACATAAATGTCTTTCTTCTTTTCTTTTCTTTCTTTTTTAGTCTTTCTTCAAATTCTGTGAGAGAGAGGGAGAGTATATAATTGGGTGTAGGGAGAAACAGTCTTATAGTTTACTTATCTTTTTCCGATGGATTCCTGTGGAGAATATTTCCTCTTTTACGGGCTAACGGACTTCATGTTATTTTTAGTTCTGGCTTGAAGGTATGGCTTCTTCTTGTCCAAGATACTTTTCGTCTTCCCCCGGTTATTTCGGCGGTAGTTTCAAGATATCTTATCACTTCCACTACTGTTCCGCAAATCCCGGTTCTGGTGCTTCACCCGGAGTTTGGCATTAGATCCGTTCACCACGACCTCTGTCCAAAAAAAGATTTTCTTATTCCATCCTTCCGCTGATGGAAGGAGCTCCCACTTCCGCCTTAGGGCTCTAGCCAATCATCTAGCTTTTTTCTTCCTTTCCCTGGTCACTAAGTGCAAACACCTGTCGGCCTCCACTCTGACCCACATTCTTTACTTTCTCCGACAGGCTATGAGGAACTGACCCATATTACTATCCTGTCTTCACGGTCATTCTTTTGGGTGGCCTGCTAACTCAAACACGGAGGGGTAGGGGAAATTCTTTATCTCTCCTCTCTCAGTGGGAGATAACGTGACATTGGGTTGAATCTTGGGCACTGATTTCAGATTTTTGTCTAACAAAGCAAACTTCCAAAGCTTTTGTTGTAACTTTGAGAGCACAGGCTATGCTTACACAAGAACTTTTAGAGGAAGGATATGAGTATATTTTCATCTGTAGATTACAAAGTGATCTACTTGAAAATAGACTTTCTCAGTATCAACAGATGAGTTGTAGTAGGTTTTTGGTGAGCCTCCATAAAGTATTGGATACTGAAAGAATATTGTAATTGTCTTTAATTGGAATCATTTTGAGATGAGGCTTCTTAATCTGAGAATTAATTTTTATTTATTGCGGACTTTTTGTCCTCATCTTGGTATTTTTTTTTGTGTTGTTTCTTCTTTCACTACGTTTCAGCCAAATTTCACCTCTGGCCTTCTTCAGGTGATTTACCGCGACCTCGGATAGGAATGCTGAGTCTTGTAACTGTATCCCCAGTAATTACTGCCTTCCACAGGCCCCTTGGTAAATCACCTGAAGAAGGCCAGAGGTGAAATTTGGCCGAAACATAGTGAAAGAAGAAACAACACAAAAAAAACCAAAAAAACTACCAAGATGAGGACAAAAAGTTCGCAATAAATAAAAATTAAATCTCATATGAAAGAATATTGATCTGTCAGTTTCTTTTAAAAGAAAACATCAATTTTTGGGAGGAAGGCCTCAAGCCAGATTAAAAGAATGATAACTCAATACTTCTTGATATTTTGGCCCAGCATGAATCGGAAATATATGAAGTCTCTTTGTCAAGAGACAGCAAAGAAATGGCATACACAATTTCTGGTTATATCACAAAAAAAAAAAAATGTTTTCAATATGAAATGTGTTCCCCAGGCAATGTTAGTGATGATGCTACAGAGAAGCAGTATTTTGACTTAATTTCTCAAGGAGGACTTTTGGTTTCATCAAGCCAAATGGCAGAATTTGTGCTTGTTTTGTTATATTTGTTTATGCAAATAAATTTATTGCAATATATAATCAATCCACTATAAGAGAATCTGCTGAAAGAATTTTGGAAACTTATTCTCCAAAATATATTTTTACTTGTGAACAACACACCGAAAAGGGACTTGAATTTGCATAAAAAATTGTTGTGAATATATTTTACAACAAACAAAAACTTGCATTGGATGAAGTTTGAAAACATACTATAAGGGTCAAAAGAAAATTGATTTAAAGAGAAATTGTTGGTAAGTTATTTCTACTAGTATTTGTTTTGTATTGCCACAAAATTTTTTGATAAGTATATTTTTTGTTTGATTTCAATCTTTTATTATTACATTTCTAAAGTAAAAGAAAAAAAAACAGTTTGTATCTATAAATAAAACAGGCCATATAGGCGATTGAAAATCATAAAAGAAAGGTAACTCACAGCCGTTTATGGTTTGTGGATTAGTAAAAGACAAAGTGTAAATATGTATTTTAATGTTGAAAGGAATAAAATTAATGTCAGATAAATTCTACCAACATGATTATATTATTTTCTCTGTTCAATTTCTAAAGTTAATTTTCTTTTTAGGTTAATTTCATAAGTGGCAATGAATGGATTATTTTTTTTGTTTACATTAGATTGGCTTCTTAGCTTTCAGGCCTTGAAATGTGATATGTGGGTCTGAATTTACTAGTTGGCCATAGATGTATTCTAGTTATTCTTTTTGATATGTTTTAGTTCTCTCTGGGCTTTTTTAAGTTTCTGTGCATTGGTGTTTGCTTGGTTTCTTTTATTAAGTAACAATAATTTTTTTCATGTTATCTTGTTTTTCCCTAACTGCTATTATTTCCAAAGGAACTCTACATTTGACTTTTGGTTTGGTGGATAAAAAATTGGCTTCTGCTTCTATGTGAGCAGTAACAAAATTTTGATATTTGTCATTTAGAGTATGAATTTAATAACTAAAAGTTCTATTGTATAATTAACAATTAAAATCACATCCAAAGCAAACTTCAACATGAACATAAGATAATCTAAAATTTGAAATTCTAGTGTAAAAAACAAAACCAAAAAAACATAATATTCAAAATTTCTCTGTCTTGACAGAAAGGATTCAAGATATGAAAAACAGAAATCTTATAGGTTTAAAAAAAAATGTTGATTATACTCATCAAAATGACCATTGAGGTAGGTAAATACTTGGAGAGAAAATTTTGAATAATATCTATATCAAATTGAACCAAACTTAAAAATCCAATAAAATGTCAAGAAAAAATAAACTGTTAAAAATAACCTTGTTTGTAGTTTTTTTAATGAAATATGCTTAAGAAAAAACTTGCTATTTATATATATATATATATATATATATATATATACACACACACACATGCATTCACAAACATTGAGAATTTTATTAGTATTTAATGATTAATAATCGTTTATCTAAAAATAAAAATACATAAGTGATTTTTATACTTTATTATGTTGTGATGAATATTTGTAACTAATGAAATGCAACAAAAAACAAAATAGAATATACCAAATAATTTTTTGTTTCAATAAATAAAATTTGATAGTTTTTTTTCCTCTTTTGTTCAAACTGTTGTTCAAGCCATTGTATTACATTATATAAAAGATATATATTCTTTATTATAGTCAGGTAATAGATTATTTTTTAAATATAAAAACAAGAAAGTGTTCATTTGATTCAATTGATTAATAATTCATCTGAAACAGTTAAGAAACTTATTGATTTTGGTAACAACAATAAAAACATGGTATAAAAAAGCCAAGTAAAAAAAAAAAGAAGCTATTCAAAGCTTTGGAAGTTGATTGCTCTTTTTTTTGGTTTAAAATATAACACTTCTTTTAAGGCTTTTAAAAATGTTCATAACTTTTTATTGTATAATTGATTTCTTTATAACGAATTTTATTCGAAAGAAAACAGTTGCTGAATAAAGAAGACACCCTAAAGTTGTGTGGAATCTGTAAGTGAGAAAGAGAAAAAATTTCTTTTTTTTCTTCTCTTCCTTTTATTCCCTTCTTGTTTAAAACAAGATAAGGCAACGAGCGGTAATAAAGTAAAAATGTTGATTTGGTAGAAAAATTCATTTTGTGAAGTGGCAAAATAAGGTCAGCAGTTGAAGTGGGGATTTATAGGAAAATTTATAAATACATTGGCAATAACCAGCTTCACCATTGCAGCATTTCTCATTGATTTGCTCTGAGAAAAAATTAGTTTATCTTTTTAAACAAAAGATGATGATGGGACTTGCAAGTTAACAGTTGAGTTTTCAGAATCCTTTTTTCGCATTGGCACCACTCTGAAATAAGAAGAATAAAAGGAATTATTGATTTAGAATTCTGAGTGATTTTGACATATTAGAAAATCAAAGAGTGGTACTGTGGTACCATGGTTCTATATCTATATATATATATATATATATATATTTATTTATAAAATGAACTGAAAAGTAATTCCCTATTTGAAAATACTTATAATTTCATTTCTAGTAAAAATTATAGTTAACTGCCAACTCACAAAATGAAGAAAGCCTTGATCAACTAATTTGTTATCAGTATTATTATGCGCCCAATATCTATTTAAATTTTTGTAGAAATAGATGGTCAGCATGATTTCTAGAGCATCCACCATATATAATTCTAGACATACACATGTATGACTATATATATATATATACACACACATACACATTTGCCCAGTTGGCTTGGGCTGCAGAATACACCGATTACATCTCTGCAGAGGGGTAAGACTCCATCAATGACTGTTCTGGATATGACACTAAACAATTTGAAGGTGAGGCTTCAGTAATGCTGGAGCTTTGGGGAACATGGAGTACCCCTTCATTGCCCTCACTCCCAGGTCTACTCTGGCCAGGAGTGATAGCACCTGATAAGGTCCTATTTATGGGTCAAATAGAACTGTTTGACATTTAAACAGTGTACTTATGCTAAATTGATGTGTCTGAAATAGAACTGTTTTTACATTTGTGTGTAAACAAAAAACTAAGTACTTACGCTAAACTGAATTGTTTTGATTAGAATTATTCGATCATTTTACTGTGTGTAAACAAATGATTGATGTTTAATTGAATAGTTCGAGATACATAGCAAAACATGAAACCATTTAACTTTGTTGACATGCTAAATAGAACTGTTTGATCATTTAACTTTGTGCAAACAAAAAACTAATGTTAAACTGAATTGTTTGAAATAGAACTGTTTTTACATTTAACTGTATATTTGTATTAGATAAAAATAAGTGTGAGCTCGGGCTCAGTTAAAAATATCAACCATATATATTTAATATATATGTATAAAAAGGATTTGACATTAAATAATCTACAATAGTTGACATGCCATAAAACTAAACCAAACATATACATATGATTGCATAATATGTAAACAAATGATTATATGATGTGTAAAGTTATCCTTGTGGGAAATGGAATCAGTAACCTGAGTTCAAATTCTAGATGATGGTTTGGTTTAGTTTTATGGCATATCAACCATTATTGGTTATTTAATGCCAAATCCTGTTTTTACACATATATTAAATATATGATTTGTAAACTTATTTTGTAGATACACACAGTTAAATGATCAATCAGTTCTATTTCTCACAATTCAATTTAGCATGAGTCAACAAAGTGTGATGTGGTATGCTACTGAGAGGGAAAGGGAGGTCAATTCCCCTACCCAACGGTGTTTGAATCAACAGGCCCCAAGGACTGACCGCTAAGGCAGTCAGAACGAAGGTCAAGAGCTACCCGCACTCCATGACCAATGATTGGTTGGATAAAGAAGGGAATGCAGGTCACTCGATTATCATAACCGGATGGAATGGTGGGAGAAGGAAAAAGCCAAATGATTGGCCCTTAGTCCAAATGCCATCTTTTTCATTAGCGGAAGTTTGGAAATGAAAGTTTAGTTCTGGACAGACATTGGCAAGAGATAGACGCCAATTTAGCCAAGCTCCGGCAAAGAGTAGAACAGAATCTTTGGACAGAAGACAGCAGAAAGGCACATTCAGCTGTAAAAGAAAGGAACCTGAAAATTAAGCCTTGTCAAAGATAAGTACAACTTACATTGTTTTTCCTTCTACCCTTCCTAAATATTGGAATTATATGTATTCAAAAGAAAAAAGAAAGAGAGAAACAGGATTTTGTTTCATCAACAGTAAATTAGCGAATGGACTTTGTTACATCCTCAGCCCAGCCACTTAAGCATTTTCTTAAGTAAAAGAAAAAAAGAAAGAAAAAAAAGGAGAAAGAAGAAAAGGGCTGTTGAGAGACATTTGTGTTTAATACTGCCTGCTGGCTTAATATAGCCAGTATCTTAAAAAGAAAAGAGAAAAGAAAAAGGAACTGTTTCTTAAACCTTGTTATTATTTGTTTGGTCATCACCTATTAAAACTTTGTTATATTTCAAATGCACCCTTGTGTTGAAATCTATTGGTTGTGTTATTTCTCTATTGAGTTGCCTTCTTTTGCACATATCTTTTTCAGCTTCGTATCACTTTCATCAATTCTCGCTAAATGTCTTATTTGCCTTAAAAACATCAGAAGGAAATTTTGGAAATTTGACTACAGTTAATATTTCTTTTAACCTTGAAGTCCATGTTTTCCGTTATCCGAGGGGGTATGAAAACGAAGGACTTGGTGGGGTATGTGAAAGTGAATTAGAAACCCCCTCGCCAGCGTCGGAGATCAGCCTGGCCTCAAATTAACCACCACGTTATTTGCCAGTTACCATACGAGGACTTATTTTGCGGAGGATCAAGTGCCAGACTGTCCCCGATGTCACATGCGCATAAAATAAACTCTCGTCCTGAGATACTTATTTATGCAGCATCATAAAAGTTAAATGGTTCCAAGTATTGCTATGTATCACTAACAATTCAATTAAACATCAGTCATTTGTTTACACATAGTTAAATGATCAAACAGTTCTATTTCAAACAAGTCAATTTAGCATAAGTTATTTGCTTGTACATACTTTAATGTCAAACAGTTCTATTTGACCCATAGATAGGACCTTATCAGGTGCTACAATTCTGGGCCAGAGTGGATCTAGGAGCAATGGCAATGAAGGGGTACTTTGCATTCCCCAAAGTTCCAGCATTACTGGAGCCTCATCATGAAATTGTTTAATGTCATATCTAGGATACTCATTGGGGGGGGGTCTTACTCCTCTACAGAGATGCAGTCGGTGTATTCTACAGTCTCAGCTGACTGAGTGGAATTCTGGATGAGTCTGTGTTTTATGTGGTGCTAATGCCCTTTGCAAGGGCATGAATCCATCTGAAGGAAGAGTCAAATCAACTTTACTCTGTTCAAGATAATTGACCTTGTGCTGCATCCTGCAGGGATTGGGCAAATACATACATATGATTATATCTATACACACACACACACACACATGCATAAATACTCATTCACACGCATATATAATTCTAAATACATACGGGATATCAAACTGTAAGTTTTCTTTGCTGGTATACATAGTTTTAGAACGTTGCTTCTTCTTCTTCCGAGCTGGGGCAATTGGGGGAGGCATCAGACTTGAGGCTCCCTGGAAATAAAGATAAAACAATATATTAGAAGCGGATATTTAAATCCCATCTCTTTTTGAAATTATAAAACCAGCAAATACAAAATTAGTGAGAAAATTTATTTGGAAAATAATAATCAGTAAAAAAAAAAAATATGTGAAAAGTATTGATTTTAATTTATTGTAATGGATAATTCAATAGATTAAGAAATATTCATGTAAAAAAATTAAAAATCTAATAAGTCATCCCTTAAACTGAGGATATCCATGAAGAAAATTTATACAAGTTTGTTTCTTACATAAAAATATGTGTATAACAAAGTTGGTTTTGTTTAAAATTAGCAGTAGTTTTTGTGATTAGGTTTGTTTTTGTATACATTAGGCAAAATTTCCTTTAGAATGAGTTGATCTGTTAAGGGGAAAATTCCAGATTGATATTTCACACAGCTATTGAGTTTCAAGTAGATAATTATAGCCAAATGACTCTGCAAGTGAATTTCTTGTTTCATACAGTGAAGCAAAATCATTTTTAATTCTTTTATTTCTGATTAGAATGTTTAATCCATTGAACTGGGAACCTCACATAACTAAAGATACAAATTTAACTGAGGATGAAAGAAAATTCATCAATTACAGTTCTCTGACTCAACTGTGACTGACATAAATTTCCACTGGTCACACATACATAACTATACGAAAATGTTTAAGAAAATATTCATCTTGGCATATAGAATTGAAAAAAATTGAATTTTAACAAGCTTTTAAATGTCAAAGAAATGAATTATGAATTAATTAAAAAATTACTGTAATAATCAAGTATTAAAATACTTCAGATATTAAAGAAAGTGTTGTTGTTTGACTATTATATAAAAACTGATTCAATTATTATTTTATAATTCATAAAAGTTAAGAATTGAAATTTTGTCAAATTTAATTATCAAGGTTAAGACATTGGATTTTTAATAATATTAAAACCTATAAGAATTATATTGATAATGATTAAAAGGTAATAATTTTTTATAATACAAGGTTGATTTATTAAGTAATGAGACTGTGCAAAAATTTTATCAGCAACTATAATTACAAATCAATTTTATTGTATGCAAAATAGTTTTCTTAGGAAGGTTCACATCTAAGAAGATGTTTTAATTCCTGGAAACAGTGATGGAAGTCATCAACTGACACTGCTTTCAGTTAATTTTTCATTATCTGTTGCATGTTCTCAACAATTTCCTAATATAAGGCTAGGTTTTGATTTTGGAGAACAGGAAATGGTCACAAGGACTCAGATAATGGGAATAATTCGGCTCTGGTAACTGAGAAATACACTTTTTAGTCGAAAATTGATTTGCACAGAGTGTGTGTGTGTGTGTGTGTCTAGAAAACTATAAGACCAATTTTTCTATATTTCAGGAGGGCAATTCTGATTGAAAATTAGCAGTTCAATGTTAATTCACCATCAAATATTGATAAAATCTGTTCTAAAGTTAAGACAGCATTTAATCTTGTGTTCCATTTTTTGTGAAACACAGAACTAAATATACAAGCTAGAGTACGGTCTCATACCCCTACCTCCCATCATCTATGATACATCCACCCCCTTGAATTTACATAGGGCTCCCACTCTACTACATGTTAATTTTCATAAAGTAATATTCATAGAAAATCCACCCTTCCTGGGTACTTAAAGCAAGCTTGACTTTCCCCATTAGTTAGGAGCTTTGGGAGTAGAATGTGCTTAACCTGTAAACACATTTATAATAATCCAAGGTTATTCAGAGGAATGTAAATTTTGAAAGTTAAACAAACATGAGTTAAATATTTTTGTCAGCTGATTTTCAATGAGAATTGAAATATTGAAAATATCAAAAAATAACTTGTATTATAAGCTAACTGATTATTTTCTTTAAGTGAGTTAAATATGTTGAAAAAAATTACCAAATATCTAAAATGAATGTATATTTTCAAGAAATTTGCATAATTTTTATTAAGGAGCCTCCTGGGTGTAGTGACTACTGTGCTGGACTGTGACAATATACGAAGTAAGTTCAAACTTCAGTTATACTGTTACATTTAACTTTAGACTAATATTCTTGGGAAAGGTATGAACTCCCTTACCCCACCTTCAGCTATAAGTTAAGTAGTACCACTTCTCTTCTACAAGGATGACTTTGGCATTAAATAACCCATGCCATTAAACAAGGAAATCAAACAAAAAAAAATTTTAATGATTGATTTTTACTGATTGAAAATAATTTTTTATTTTATTCCAAATCATAAAACAAAAAAAAAATCCATGTGATTTTCATAAAAGAAATAATATACATAAGTAAATCATGTCTATCTAAAAAAAAAAAAAATAAATAGAATAAAAAAAAATAAAAGAAAAAAAGGTGAAAATTATCAAACCAACAACATTGATAACACACACACACAGAAAAACTGAAATTTTACAATTTTAAACATGCATGTTTAATGCATCAAAAATATGAAAAAGTGAACCAACTTATCTATGTAAACAATAAAAAAGATTCATTCAGTTTTAAAAACTTTTAGAGACAAAAAAAAAAAGTAACCAAAACAACTCTAAAGATAAAAAGGAAGCTGTGCATTAGGGAAGTGTATAAATCAGTTAGTTGAGAGGAGTCAGACAGGACAAAAACTGACATGGACATTGTAGTTGACTAATTTGTGACAAGATAATAAAGAACCTACATGCTTTTCTGGAAGAGTATCTTTGTAAATGAAAAACCTGGCTGTTATGTTGTGACAAGAAACTGTGACTGTTTTTTGTTAAAACATTTTGAAGGGTTGTCATTTTCTTATTGTCCTTCTCAATGAAAAAAAAAACAACTACATCTTAAAAGCCAATGTTATCATTCAATCAGCTTTGATTAACAATATGCAATATAACCTTAATAATAACAACATCTCAAATTACTTATCTAACAATTTGTGCATGTTAATTTTATCTGACTTCTTCATAAACGATTATGATGATGTTGTTTTCAAGATTTTGCTGTTAGAGATCTTTTTAAGAACCAATTAAAAATCGTGGATCATTCCGTCATCAAAAAAACATGGATTATGGTGATAGGTGAAGCACTTTTACACCTGTATATGCTATACAGGAGCAAAAAATATTTAGCAGATATTGGTTCTGTTGTTAGAAAAATTATTCTTAGATCCACTATTATGAACTTTGGAGAAGAGGATAAACAGGATTTAGTCTTGTTTTCCTTCATCTTCAAATAGGAATGATGTCAACTATTTGAATATAGAGATGTAGTATCAATATTTATTAAACTTAGTTTAATATGGCACAAAACTGGATGGTAGTGAGAGGAAGTAGGTTGACTGATTTTAATGGCATATCAACCTACATAGGGTTATTTTATACCAAGAGGCTAGAAAATTGCATTCATTGTACATATATATATTTACATCTTTTGTGTAGTTGTTTCTTAAAGAGTACCTCTTTATTGCTCTTGCTTCCAGGCCCACTCTGATCTGGAGTGGTATTACCTGTTAAGGTCCAATCTATGAATCAAATAGATCTCTTTGAAAATAATTCATATCCAATAGAACTGTGTGCAAAACAAAACAACTCCCCGAAACAACTATACAAAATATCTAAATATGAATGTATAATGAATGCAATTCTCTAACCTTGAGGCATAAAATAACCCTAGATTAGTTGATATGCCATTAAGATTAATCAACAAAGTACCAAGCAGTGATATATGTTGTTTTATATTATAACTTAAGTGTGCATGTGTATACTTTTTATACAAACTGTAGATAAATATCTTTATATTTTATACACATTTTGTGAAGAATACAAATTCAAACAAGCAAGAAATTGTTATTCATAAAAAATGTTTTATAAATTACAATAACTATGTCATATCTCCATTGGATAAGAGATTTGGCTAGTTAGCCATGATGTTATAAAAATGGTTTAGGTTCAAGCAAAAATACCGAGAAAGAAAAACAAAATAGATGCAAACTAAACTAAATATAACAACATTTTACAATAGAAAATTAACTTCAACACAAAGAAAAGCTTGATATTGTAGCAGTTGACTGCTGCTGGGGCATGGGTACACACTAAAATAGTGGAAGAACAAGAAAATATCTCATGCACATACATTACCATGATGATCAAGTGGAGAATTGGATAAAAAGGCTTTACATACACTACAAAAGATAGGAGTGCCAAACTAAGCAACAAAGAGTAAAGAAAGGTTGAAGGTTCAAAGGAATTATGAAGAAGAAATGAAAAAAAGCATGTTGAATCCATCATGGATTGATTTTTAAAGTGAGGAAAATTTGTTCTTAGAGATTGAAAATTATATAGACAAGATTTAGCATGTCCAGTAAATTCATTGTTGGTGAATTAATCATATAGTGAATTCATCGTAGAGAAATTTTATTGCAGATAAATTATTCATGGCTAAATTTAGAATTGATTTTAAGAATTTAATAAAAAGTATAAAAGAGCTAGTTAGGGTTAGAAAAACCCTATATTATAAGAGTCAATTAATCTGATATAAATTTACCTTGAATGAAGATTCAGTTTAGGTCAGTTTGCCATACACATAGAAACAAATTTTTTCGTAAGTAATTTTTATTGATTTCATTAGATAAGACTTTTTTATATTTGAAAATTTTTGAAAAATATTAATGTTCTTGAGGTTTTAGGGTGGGTGTTCATTTTACACTGTAATGGCTTTCCTCTGCTTTGTGAAATGATATATTTAAAGTATTTGGTAACTATCTTTATTATTACGTTGTTATTATCTTTATTATTGTTCCTCTATATGAGTTTTTCATACCAGTTTTAACTGGTGATTTTTCACAGAAGTTCAAGTCATAGTAAGTCTCTTTAGGTTTCCAGGACTCTTAAGTATTCTAGCTGATCTTAACAGTGTTGTGGCCCAGATAGTCTCGAATCTTCCTCTGATCTCCAGTTCCTCTAGTCTCTTTTTTATACCTTTGGGGACAGTTCCAAGGGTAACAACTTTCATGTTCCACAGTCTTTGCAGCTCTGAGGCAACATTCAATTATTTACTGTTTTGTTTTATTTTTCTTTATAGTTTGTTGGAATGACAAAATCTGTTAGTTGATAAGTTTGTTTTTTTTGTTGATTAATACTAGGTCTGGTCTTCTGGTTGTGATTAGGCAATCCATTTATAGCTCCAAGTCTTTATTTCCATTTAGTATAAAAATGGTAGGCACAAGGCCTATACCTCCAAGTCCTAGATAATTTTGTACATCTTATTTTCTAATACAGATTCTGGTTTGTGCATATACCATTTGTCAGCATGGTTAAATTTTAATCTCTTGAACAATTTTCAGTGGATCATCTTTCCTGCTCAGTTGGGTCTAATCTTGTATTCCTTTTCTGCCAGTTTGCTGCATTCCCGTATTATGTGATTAACTGTTTAATCTGTGTCATCATCATCATCATCATGACGTGCTGCTAGAATGGATTTCCCAGACCTTTTCTTGCCATTTGTCTCTATTGTTCATCACTCCTGGCAGGTCTTCCAGGCTACATCCTGTATCAGGACAGAGCTATTGTAGATAGGTTCTAGCTAATCGCCCAACACTTGCTCATCCATGTGAAGGGGTCTACAGGGGTCATCCTTCTCTAGCAGTGTCCTACATGTTGTTTGTCTAATTTGGATGGTTTTCGAGATGGGTGGTAGGTGACTGTACAGCTGCTGTTTTATAAGCTAACCGATTATTTTCTTTATGCAAGTTAAATATGTAATTCCCATCAAGGGTTTTTTTCCATATAATATATTGACATAAGTGCTGTTTGAAAAAACTGTTTCATTTTATCGGATAGGTCAGATTTCCATATGACCAATAGCCTATTGATAGCTGTCCATGCCTTTGCTAGTTGCTTATTGATGTAATTTTCTGTTGATGAGACTCTGCCACTGAGGTAGGTGGACTTGTCCACTAGTTTCAGAGAACCACTGTTTAGTGTGGAGATGTCGCCTCTTTGATTAAAGCATATGAACTCAGTCTTGTATGCATTCACATGGAGGCTTATGCCATCTACTGCCTGTTCCAGACTATGCAGCAAGGATCCAGCCTGGGCAGGTATTTGCCAGAAGCGCTATATCATCAGCATAGTCTGCATCCATAATGGTTTATGTGGAGTATCGTCTGCTTCTTACTTTTGCTAAAGTAAAGCCATTTTCTTTCATTAAATCTATCGATGTTCAAAGCACATAGTCTAGGCAGAAAATAAACAGGCATGGGGCTGTGTCCCTTTGCAGCACACCTGCAACAATGTCAAAGAAGTCTGTGTCTCCATCTGGTGAGTGAACTTTTACTTTTGTGTTTTTTGGTCTAATGAGTAGAGTATTTGCCAATGGTCTGGAAGACTGGGGATCAATTCCAGGTCGAGTCATACCAAAGACTTAAAACATGGTACTTGATGCTGCCTTGCTTAACACTCAGCATTATAAGGTAAGAATCAAAGGTAAAGTGGAGCAATCCAGGGAATGGAGTAGCACCATCTCCTACACCTCAGTGTATTGAGAAAGGAGCCTTTGGGTCACCTATGACTATGGTCGCCAACTTTACTTTTTTACTTATGGCTGTGACAGTTTCTTTGGGGAAGTATTTGCTCCATCTTCCCTTTGTGTATGGAGTCAAATGGCTTCGAGAAGTCTACAAATAATAGTTGCCTCAAGGTTGTGTTTGCATAAAAACCTTCTTAATTTGAAGGATTGTCAAAATTTGTGATGTGGATCGATTTCTCTGAAAGCCATTTTGGTTCTTCCAAAGAATTTTCTCAATTTCAGGTTCAATATGGCTCTGCTATTTAACTGCATTTAACCTACACTTATTATTCTGTTGCCTATTATCAGTTTGTGCTTTGATATAATTGACTCTTATGGTATTATTTTGTGCTGCAATTAAAAGATTAACATAATTATCATTATTATCTTTAAGGTTAGCTGGGTTTTAGCTTAAAATGAACAATCAATACTTCTATTTATTTTTGATTTTTTTAAGTTATTGTATTTGGGCATTAGAATTAAACTTATTCTTAAATATTCAAGAAAGCATAATGAAAAACTAACAGCCTTTTCCATCAATTTTAAAATATCATTCTTGTAAAAAAAATTGTTTCTTTCCAAGATAGGTAAAAGTCTAAAATGCACTTTCAGACTAATTTAGTGCAAGAAATAATTGCCCAATTGTCACCTATGACTATTAACATTAAAATGTTAAACCAAAATACATCTTAATTTGCTAACATAGAGAATTTTAATGAAGGAAAAGTTGAACCAGTTTCATTTGAAAAATACCTTAAAATTCATACATTTTTTTCCTAATTCAACTTATATAAAATTAAACCTGACTAACACGTAATGTTAGGCCCAATATTGATGGAATGATCTTCGAGTAATGAGAAAAGTTAAATGACGACCAAAGACTTTGTAGCATAACAGCATGGTTCCTGGAAACAGTACCCTTGTAAAATTATTACAGTCTTGACCTCTTTAGAATAACAGGATAGATGGATGCGAGATGTATAATAATATTGGCATCTAATATAATGCCAGGCTCCTGAGAGAGATATATGAATTGTGGTATGCGGAAGATACATGAAGGGGCAATTCTTCAGTCCTTATGGCTAGGGATGTTGAAGCATCTTGCAGCAGGTTAAAATTCTACTTGTCACTTGGGCTGAATCTGTGGCAGTCACATGTGGCTTACACAAACATGAGCATGGAACTTTCATATCATATTGTTGAACATTCCCCAGGTTCTCTCCTTTTAATCTTGATTGCCAGGATTTGTTTTCTGTTGGATCATTAAATAAGTCTAAAGTCCATTATCAAATTTCTCATTGTTATTTTCAATAACACCTGTAAATCACTCAGCTCTCCACATATTTATTCTAAATTTCTCACCTGAGACAGACATCAACACATGACTAGCAAAGGCATGGACAGCTATTGGTCATATAGAAGTCAGATCTACACAAGAATGCTGTGAGCAATATTGACCAAGTCCTGGAGGCAACAACGCACAAAACAGCAGCTGTACGGCCACCTACCACCCATCACAAAAACAATCCAAGTTAGACGAACTAGACATGTGGGACATGGCTGGAGAAGTGGGGATGAACTCATAAGCGATATACTCCTGTGGACCTCTTCGCATGGACAAGCAAAGGCAGGATGACCAGCTAGAACCTATATACAACAGCTCTGTCTGTGCCGATACAGGATGTAGCCTCGAAGACCTACCAGGAGCGATGGTGACAGGAGAGGGTCAGGGCGATCCATTCTGGTAGCACGACATGATGATGATTCTAAATTTCTCAAAATGAAAACTATTCTATATTTAGTCATCAACTTGTTGCCCAAAACTATAACAATATCAGCAAGTCATTTATGATATGCTATTAATTTTACACTCAAAATATGTCACTATAACATTCTTCTCTTGGTTTACTGTGACATTCTTCTTGAGTTACTGATGTAAACAATAAACAATTGTCACTGTAACTACCAAGTAAAAAGGTATTTGAAACTTTCTGGTAAAAATCCACAGTACCCTATTATGTAACAACAGACAAATGGGTAAATTTTTCATTGTCAAAACAGTCTGATTATAGAAAAGAGTTTTTAGAATTCTATAGTTAATTAATTTTGATAGTTACATATTTACATGTTCAATATCTCTGAGAGAGAACTGCAAATGTGATTGTAGTAATGCTCAAAGAAATCTATCTAAGGGCTCTGGAAAACACCTTGAAAAGATTGCAAAATTATAATGACAGGGATGGTGAATGAGTGGAGACTTTTGGAGGACATAAGAGTGTTTTTGTTTCTCTAATAAAGGTAATTCTGCAGAGGGATTAATATTTTTTGAATAACCTGCATATTAAAAAGAAATAACTTCTGCAAAATAAATCTATGTTTTATTGCAACTCTTTATGTAAATTTATAAACTGAGTCATTCAAAATACTGTGAGCATTTAACTCCATCTTTTTGGTTGTAGTATGCAAGTAGTTCAATCAAGGAAAAGGACAATATATGAGAATTAATTTTTATTTATTTATTGCGGACTTTTTGTCCTCATCTTGGTAGTTTTTTGTGTTGTTTCTTCTTTCACTACGTTTCGGCCAAATTTCACCTCTGGCCTTCTTCAGGTGATTTTACCGCAACCTTGGATAGGAGGTGAAATTTAGCCGAAACGTAGTGAAAGAAGAAACAACACAAAAAACTACCAAGATGAGGACAGAAAGTCCGAAAAAAAAAAAAAAAAAAAAAAAAAAATCAATTCTCAGATTAAGAAGCCTCATCTCAAAATGATTCCAATTAAAAAGACAAGGACAATATATGTATGCATAAGTCAAAAATAAAGGTAATTCTGCAGAGGGATTAATATTTTTTGAATAACCTGCATATTAAAAAGAAATAACTTCTGCAAAATAAATCTATGTTTTATTGCAACTCTTTATGTAAATTTATAAACTGAGTCATTCAAAATACTGTGAGCATTTAACTCCATCTTTTTGGTTGTAGTATGAAAGTAGTTCAATCAAGGAAAAGGACAATATATGTATGCATAAGTCAAAAATAGCCCGATCCTTAATGTTATACAGGTATCAGACTATTCCAATTCTCCTCCTTTGGTTCAATAGGGGAGGTCATGCTACAAAGTTGATATTCCTGTGACCAGACTTGCCTCATTTTTTTTTTTGGTAAATCTTGACACAAGATAAAATCATGTCTGATGGAGATGATAACACACTCAATCCCCAGCCCAAATATAGTGAAAGTCTGGATGCTATGAAGTCACTCAATATATCTGGAATCAAAAGTCTGCCTAAAAGTTAATGGAGAATTATATAAAATCTACTTATTTGAAGTTTTGTCTCCTACATATCAAGAGGTATGCATATTCATTGGAAGATGCAAAAAGGATTTCCATTGTTGGCTAAAAAAAAAAACAAAAAAAAACAAAAAACACAAAAATCTCTTTCTTGTAGAATAGAATTTTAAGTCAGTTGATAAAAATCAGACACAAAAAGTGTCCTATTACACTGGAACAGAGAGAGAGAGAGATCTGCTATAGACAAAGCCATTGTCATTTCCACTTTGCAGTAATTATCCATAAAGTGTTCTATTACTATTCTTTAAGACGATGTTTGTGTAGCATAGTCGGTGACAGCTAATCGTTGAATAGGAAAGGAGAAATACAACAAACACAAACTGCTTCAAATGTTAGAACATGTTGCTTTATCCTCTCCATTCAGTGTCTGAGGCCATAGAAGTAGGAATTGGCTTTTCCTGTATCTTTGAATTGCTTGTCTCCTTGCACCCAAACCACCAAAAGAGAGTGAATCAAGAAATCCTATTGTTTTTTATTGGGGTTCACAGAACACCCCCATTCCCATTTTCACCTAGTGTGGTCAGCCCTGTCTGGATAGCCCACACCACGACTTAGATAACCTTGCTAAGTCCTGGTTTTGCCGTTGTCAGTTTGGGGTTCTAGATCAAGCATATTTTGTTACACCTTGCTCACTGGACGAGATGTTAAACTTTATCAACTTCTGGCAGGTAGCTTTTTTTGATAACTTATCTGTTTGTACCCTGGTAGCAATTGCTTATAATGTTACATCTGTATTCATTGAATCAATCAAATAATCAACTTGTAAAATATATTCTATAGAACAATGGACACACACATACATTCAATAATGAAAATGAACAAACAAGCAATATGACCCTTACCAAATCTTTCTTTGGCAACTGTGGAGAAGTTTCTCGACTGCTAGAAGAACTGTGTGAATGGGATGAAAAGTAGAGGTCTTCACATGAGCCACCCCAACTTGATCTCACAATTGGTTGAGCTTTCATAATGTTTGAACTGTTGATTAGATTGCCAATTGCAGCAACTCGTTTGCTTTTGCGAATTGCTTCTGAACGCTCAAACTCATCTGTAAAGAAAAGAAAAAAAAAGAGTATTTAGGAAAAAAGATTATTCAAAAAAGAGTTTTTAGAAAAGTAGATGAATGGACATATATATATCAATTTGGGTGTCTCATTATAGTGTAAGGTTAACAAGCTACTTGAGCAGACTATCAATGTAGTTACTTTCATCCTTACTTGATGCTGACATGTATCAGATGAATAATAAGCTACTTATAAAATACAATGCAACAGGCATACACACACACATTCTCTCTCTCTCTCTCTGTTTCATGTGAGAGAGAGAGAGAGAGATATGTAACCTTGTCTCACTACAGAGTCATAAGTAATTCCATTCTTATGGCCACACAAAGCATTACTCAACCAACTGTAAATACAGGTATACATATCATTTAGTTTCATTAAAAAAAAAAAAAAAAAAATCTCATAGAAAATCAAACATATCTATCATTTTTTTTATGCATAATATCTTCCTCTTTCTCTGTATCTCTCTCACTTTCTTGTTTCTTTTTGTCTTTCTTATTATAACTTTAGTCTTCTCTCTTTTCAGCATCACTTCATTTTCTTTCTTTCCGTTTACTGAAGTGATTTGAAAGGATATTTGTTGACAATCATCCAAAATTGGCAAAGACAACTGATGCCTCTACCCTTAACCTTCGAGACTAGCAAAAAGTGTCAATATATACATAAATAATCCCATTATTCAATTTTTATGCTGGAATAGGGAAAAAAATGTTCAAATGTTTTTCTGTTTTGGTAATTACTTAAAGTTATTATAAAATTGTAGATTATGAGACATAAACATTTGATTCTTCTGCCTAGATTATGTGCTTAGAATGTCAATTAATTTAATGAAAGAAAACGGTTTCAAGCTGTTAAAGGAAAGAAGCAGAAGGTACCCCGCACAAACAATATACGGATGTGGACTATGCCAATGACATAGCGGTTCTGGCAAATACACCTACCCAAACCGAAACCCTGCTACATAGTCTGGAATGAGCACCTGGTGACACAGGCTTCCATGTCAACGCAGACAAGATGGAATACATGTACTTTAATCAAAGAGGCGACATCTTCACACTAAAGGGTGGGCCTTTGAAACTAGGGGACAAGTTCACCTATCTTGGAAGTAGTGTCTTCTTCAACTCAGAAAGACATCAACATGTGACTAAAAAAGTATGGACAGCTATCAATAGGCTATCCGTCATATGGAAGTCAGACCTGACTGATAAATAAAATGCAGTTTTTTCCAAGTAACTGCTATACTGATGCACTACATGGACGCTAACTAAATGTATAGAGAAAAAGCTTGATGGCAATTAAAAAAGAATGCTGTGAGCAATATTGAACAAGTCCTGGAGGCAACACCCCACAAAACAGCAGCTGTATGGCCACCTACCACTCATCACGAAAACTATCAAAGCTAGACGAACCAGACATGTGGGACACTGCTGAAGTAGTAGGGTCGAACTCATAAGCGTTATATTCTTGTGGACCCCTTCACATGGACAAGTAAAGGCAGGACGACCAGCTAGAACCTATATACAGCAGCTCTGTGCCCATACGGAAGACCTCCCAGGAGTGATGGACAATAGAGAAGGGTGGCGAGAGAGGGTCTGGGAGATCTGTACTGTCAGCGCAACATGATGATGATCGATTTTCAACCTAATGTCTGAAAATAATTTTTTGTTGTATTTCCTCCTGAATTCTAGCCTTAAAATATAAGTCAAGAGTATCTTAATAAGCAGATAATTCTTATTTTTAAGTTAGACAGTTATGATAATGCCAGAAAGAGAGAGAGAGAGAATGGAAGAGGGATGACTAGTCAATCAGGATATTATACTGCTTGATAGAGAATAAGGGTGGAAGAAAGAATAAGAAAACAATAGAATCAACAATGAAGGGGAATTTATATATGACAGTGTTCCCTTTCCTTATATTAGTTTAAAAGGCTTACAAAGAAGCTAAATTATAGAATGTGGTGTAAATTCATGGATGACTTGTTTGGGTTATCCTTTGATATGTATGTGAAATAAGGTGACTTGGTATCAGAGGCAAGTAAGGGAGCTACTGTCTGTTGAAGTCACATGGAAGCTGGGATAATGAGAATTGGCTCTTTGGGGAATTCAGGGTGTTATTTATAAAGTTTTAAGAGGATCAAGAAAGTATCTACAGCTAAGGCCTTACCATTAGGAGGGGGGAGAGAAAAAAAAGAAAAAGAAAAAAAAAAGCCAAATTTCATGACTGCTATATCCACACATTTAGTCAGTGATCTTGAATGACCTTCAGGTCATTTTATTTTTTGATCATGGTGAAGAGTTTAAGAATCATAAGGAGATTTGACTAGGCATATATAATAGCAAAAGATTCATACTTGTTTTGAGGATGGAACCAGTTTTTCATTTTCAAATAACACAAAGAAAAAATCTTAACTATGAAAATAATATTCTACTTTTGAAAGACTGAAATGAAAATTTGATGTTTATGGAAGTTTTTTAATAAAAACATTTATTACCACATAATAAATCCAATTTATTTTTTCAGAAGGGATTACAAAATCATTTTAAAAAAATATCCTTGTAAAATGTACACATACCAGAAGGCTTCTCACTATTTGTCCGTGTTTGTAAAATCTCTAAAAATAAAAATATTAAAAAAATTAATAAAAAAATATAATTTGAAAACAGTTATGTGTGTGTGTGTGTATATATATATAAAATAGGACATCTTTATCATTTAATCAATTAATAATTGCTCGTGATAAAGATGAAAGTTTGGAACTAATGATCAATATTCTTTTTTTTTTTTCATTACATATAATATAGACATAAAAAAATAGAGTAAAATGATCAATAGAAATAAAAATGGACAAGTTGGTTTAAAAAAAAAGGCATATAAGCAGGTTGAATATTATATTTATTTTATAAATATAAACTTATAATTGGCACAAGAAAAACAAATGGAAATCTGTGATAAAATACAAGCATTGTTTAGAAAAGAAAAACAATAATTGCATCCCAAATGATAGCAAGAAAGCCACATGCACAATGGGAGAGATAATCAATTTATAAAAATATCAACAGGATATAAGGGTGTGTTGGACAAGCAACAGAAGGAATTACAGCCATTTAGCATAACACATTGTGTCAAGAAGGAAGTCTAGCTAAGATGCATAAGGTTTCCATAATAAAAAAGAAAAAATAGGAAATGAATTCTATGATTAATAAAAACCAAACAATGACCTGTGAGGAGTAGGGAGTAGGAGGTAACAGCCATGCAATAAAAACAGATAATAAAGTTACATGTTTCAAGTGAGAACCTAGTGTAAAAAGCAAGTGACTATCAAATAGAAGGTAAGATTGATTCAGTATTGATGAGGTGGGTCGGGTGTCACTGACAAAGAAGTTTTCATTCAGACTACGAGGGTGGGCTGAAAAGTCCATCTGATGATGTCATATCTACTGTTGATGACTTTTTTTGACCAATGGGATCCAAGCACTGCAATACCAATGGAAGAAGTGTGAGGACTGCAAATGGGGACTATGCTGAAAAATAAACCTCATTTGGTCACATTCCATGAGATTATCATGGTCAGCTTATGAACTTTTCAGTCGACCTTCGTAATATCCTCAAATGTTTTGCTTTGTTATTATATAAATACAATGCATTTTGGAAATTTCAGGACAACCGAAGAAATCAAGTTCCTTCACTTAATCTAAATTACACAAGAAATACCCCAAATCAGCTTTGTTTTTGAGTACATGTTTTAAAATAATGTTTGAAAATTTTATATATTTTTTCACTATCTCTATCATATGAATTGTTAGATTATCATGGGAAAGAGAAAGTGCTAGTTTATGTATTGTACATACTAAAATGTTTTAAGTGTTACAATTAGAACTTATTCTAGAATATTTTATAGAGTAAACTAATAATATAAACAATATATCCAATGTTCTTCAGTCTCTAAACTATAAATTAATTCTAAAATAACATATAGAAATAGAAAATCTTAATCATAAAAATAAACATGATTTAAAATGAAAATTTAATGTTTACATAAGTTTATCAATGGAAACCTTTATTAACCCATACTGTTCAAGTTAATATTAAATAATTATATATAAGTTTTGAGGTATTTTTTGAGTAGAGAAGGTTAAATGAGGATAAACTGACAAGAAATGAAGTCATTATAACAACAAAAGGTCATGAATAAAAATCTGAATAAATTCAGCTTCAAAAAACTAATTCTAAATCAAAGGAAATCAATTTGAAAATTTATTTTTCATTCCAAAACATTAAAAGATATTAGACTGTAAATAAAAGATGGATTTTGGAAATGAAAAGAAGGAGATTGCACTCATTATGGAAAGATAATTGTTTAGATTCTACTAATTTCTAAAGTAGTCATTCCCAAAGTGAGCAATACCATCCCCTTACTCCTGGGCAGTGGAAACATTGAAGGAGGAGGATGAAGAGAAAAAAAGAGATGTTGAGGGGGTAGCATCAGAATTAAGGAAGATTCTTTTTCACGATTTGTTACACACACTTAATGCATTTGCCTTTCAAAAAATAAAATTAACATAAAATTATAAATGAAAGGTGTGCTTATCACCATAAGAAATGGAACAGGTGACCCAAGTTCAAATCCTGGACAAGGATGTTTGCATTTCACTTTATGCTAATACCCTTGAGATAAGCATGAATCCTTCAGTTCTTCCCCCATCTATGGTTAAGTAGTACAACAGACTGAGTTCTTTAGTCTTGGTAAGGCAATCAGTCTTGAATTTAAATCAGCTTTACCTCGCTTAACAAATTAACCTTGAGTCACATCCTGCTTGTAATGGAGGGGTTGGGTAAATACAGTTATACATGAAAGTACCGTTTTATTTCCTTTTGTGGACCAAAGTTGGGGTAAATATTTCAAATAACTTATCTTGGTGATTTGATCTGGAGATAACAAGTTATATGTCAGTCAAATTAAAAAGATGCCATGGATGCTGGTGATCATTGCATTTTCATATTTACAAGAGCCAATATGTAGGTATTATGATAGATTTGTCCGATTAGTTGTTATAAAGTTGCAGTAGATCTAACTTCTAATAAAGAGGTGTGTGTGGGTGTGTGGTGGTGTGGGTACAAGAGATGTGGTTTGGGAGTCAAAGGGGTGGCAGCCCCAGAAAGTTTGGGAACTACAGTTCTAAAGTGAAAGTGAAAGTGGAAGATACTTGGCTAAAAGATTTTGTCTTACAAAAATATCAGCTGTTTTCTAAAGATATTTTCAAGATAACTTATGTAAATTGTTTTTTCAATCTTTGCTTTTATTAACACATTTGGATAATTGTACAAAAATGAGTATCAGTAATACATTTTGTATACAAGGCAGAGAGTTTCAAATTCTTGATTAAGACAGTGTCACTTTGATTCATTTTAGGATGTGGAAACAAGCAATCATCTTCCCACAATGCAGTTCAATATAATAATCGTGCATCAGTGCATTATAAAGGTTCAAATTTCACATACGGCTAATTCATTCATAAATTTTTCATGTTAACGAGACTTAACATCTATCTATCAATCTATCTATGTTACAGAGACAATATTAACTACAATAGAATTGATAGAGAAAGAGAAGGAACAAGTGATTGAGCAAGAACTAAATGCTACCTATTGAAAACATTGTCCACATCAATGCTCTGTCAACAGATCCTGGAAATAGCACAAGAAAATTCAAGTAAAACAATTCCCTTTCTTTATGTTTCTTTTCAAATCAGAGTTAAACTTTGTTGCTTAACAAAGTTAAATTTGATAATATAAAATTTAACTTGTTTGGTTTTAGTAGGCATGAGTTTAGTAAACAATATACCAGTTAATAACAAAATATTAAAAAAATATGGAACAAAATTAAATAATTTAAATACTACAAAAAATCCATTAAAATTGTAGAATACTTTTCAAAATGGCCATTTTATATCAGCTTGTAAATTGATAACTAGTTGATTTAAAAGTTAGGATTAGCAGTATGAGCTGGTCTTCTTAGATAGTAATTTCTGATTTCAGTTATATCAAAGCCAATCTTGTCACAGGATCACACAATTTGCTTACCATAAATTGTGGCATTCAAGTTAAACTTTTAACCCTAAAAAATCTCTACAAAACTAGGGGTTGAGTTATAAAGCAAGGCTAAAACCACATTTTTACCACAGAGTGGTCAATTAATGGTAAAGGTTTGGATTTTAGCTCTGCTATATAAGTTGACCTCTAGTTTGGCAGTGAATTTTTCAGGTTTAAAAGGTTGATTTACATACTGCAATTTATGGTATATTTCAACTATAGTTAATGAAATATGTAAAATAATTTCTATCTTAGTTGCCAGCTTCTACTTAAATAGTATGAACATATTGGTGATGGAGTTATGAACAAAATCTGCAAATGAGCTTAATATTTCTTAAAGTCTCTGATAATTTATACTGCTTGCATTAGGTAGCAGTTTGTATTCATTTTGCACTAATACCCTTGGAAAAGGCACAAATTCATCTTCTCTCCATCAAACTAAGAGAAAAATAGAGTAGAGTGGCCTCTGTAGTTTAGATAGAACAACTAGTCAAGGAGAAGGACAATGCTGAATTTAATTACCCTCCATAATATGGTATAGAGCAGTTTGCCAGAGTAAAACTCATTACCTCTATGTCTTATAGACCTTGGAGAAGCCCTGAGTCTTGCAGTAAAATGAGAAAAAGGTTGATGGGAGATAGGGATCTTATACTGAAGTACAGTAGGATCTTATTATCCATGATAGACAAGTTCCAAGATACGGAGTGGATAGTAAAATAAGGAAGCATATATACAAGGTATATCCAAAACTTTCATGAAAAAATCAGCAACCTATTTAAAAAACTTTCTGGCTTCACTTTAGCATATCAGAATTATTTGCATCATTATGTAGCACTTTGTTGCCATAATTAATAAAATATTACTAATTAAGTTTAAATTAAGACGAATACTAACAGTGAAATACATTTTACTATAGCCTGTAAACACATTTCATGACAGAGAGGATGAACAACCCACAAAAAACATATTAACAATTAATGAGACTTTTAAAAAATCTAATTTCAGCTTTTCCCTTCAAAATCTGATCATTCTTACTCCAAGGACATTTAAATTTATTATTTTTTAGTATTTTCAAAATAGTATTATCCTGAGCAGAGGAGTCTCATAGGTCAACAGCCAGGTTCAAACAGTTTAGTCAGGGAACAACTGGTACTCATCTATGAGAGTGGCATTTACTGATGAGCAAAAATAGCCATTGAAAGTTAATTATAAATCAAACTCAAATCAGGCATTCAAACTGCATCACTCTTTGTCTAGGTTAACAAGAGGTGCATTCTGCTAAGATTTTAACTCTGGCCTCAGTGCCTGGAAAATCAAAGAAAGATAAGGAATGGATAACGAGAGGGAGTTAAAGGAATCTGTGCTGTCACCATACCATGACGATGATCATCTGTAAAGTCGTAAATTACATCTATAACTTTTTAGATTCAAATTCTATTACTCTGAACAATTTTACAAAAATTTTAGTTTCATAAGAGTTTTGTTTGTTTGGGTTTTATGGCATCTCAACCTTTGTAGGTTATTTAATGCCAAATCAATTTTTATATAAATAAACAGTTTTATTTCAAACAATTCAGTTTAGCATAAGTACACAGTTTAATTGTCAAAAACACTTCTATTTCAAGCTATTCAGTTTAGTCAAACAGTTCTAATTCAGACAATTCAGTTTAGCATAAGTATGCAGTTTACAGTTCTATTTCAAGTAATTCAGTTTAGTGTAAGTACACAGTTTAAATGTCAAAACAGATCTATTTCAAACAATTCAGTTTAGCATAAGTATACAGTTTAGTTCTATTTGTCCTATAGAGAGGACCTTATCAGGTGCTACCACTCCAGGCCAGAGTGGACTTGGGAGCGATGGCAATGAAGGAATACTCCACATTTCTCAGAGCTCCAGAATTACTGGAAACTCACCATCAGATTGTTTAGTGTCATATCCAGGACACTTGTTGAGTGTGTGTGTGTGTGAACTTACCCCTCTGCAGAGAAGCAGTTGGTATATTCTATATCCCCAACTGATTGGGTAACAAGAGTTTTGAAGTTAAAAGTTTTGTTGATTGGTGAAGTTGTATATTTCTTTTAAATAGTGAAGTTGTACATTTTTTAGCCTATAAATTATGTAAATAAACCCCAAATTATTGAGTTTCATGTTTTAAGAAGATCTGAAGAGTCAAGTTGTGCATTTATTCTATGTTATTGGTTTTTACTGGAAGTAAATATAAAAGTTAACTAATTTGTATTATTTCATGATCATATCAGATATACTTGGAAAAAAAATCATTAAGCTCAGTCAAAAATTCAATACATCAATAAATTTATAATTGAAGAAAATATATTAATATGGATAAGACAAGATTTGAAGAGAAATGATGAAGAAAGGAAAGATAATTCTTTTTTGTTTTCCCAGAGCAAATATAACCAAGAAATTGTTGACTAAGCAAGAGACTGAGGGCAGAAAATAACAATTGAAGAAAGAAACTTACCGAAAACACCAGAGATTGCATTAAAACATAGTAAAGACAAAGAGAGACAGAAAAAAAAAATAGTCTAGTTACAGTAAAACTGATAAAATGAAATTGTTTATCTTATCTTTTATATATATATATATATATATATATATATATATATAAACAAAAACAAAAAAAAGCAACTTATGCTTGACTTTTTAAAATATTCAGTCAGAAATTATTTGGTTATGCTAAGAAGGAAATTATTCTGATAATAAAATCATTGCTGCAATACATCAATTATATTATAAATCATATATATACTACAAAGAATTACTGTTTTCATTCACAAAAAAAAAAAAAAATCTATAGATTAGTGTACAATCTGAATAACTGGTTAATTTTAGGCTACATGCAGATTTTCCAAACTTTTAACAAGATGTATAGTTTTTAAGGTCTTAGAAAAGAATAAGAAAAATTTAAAGATTTCTATTACTAAAAAAGGGGGGTTAGATCTCTTGTAGATATTTTGTTGCAGAAATTAACAACTTAAATTCAAATTCACTAATATCATTTATAAGAAGTAGAAGTTGGTTGAGATCCTATGATAAATTTGCTATAAATGGATTTTGCTTAAAACATTTTTTAAAATCATAAACAAAATGATTTTGAAAGTTTTCATGATATCAAAATAGTCAAGAATTTAGTCACTGTTTTCATAGAACCAATTTTTTTCCCCAAGTAATTTTTGGTGCTTTCAATCAAGAAAACTTCCATATTCTATAAAAGAAATTTTGAAAAATATTGATTATTAAAAATTTTGTATGTGTGGAGAGTTCAGTTTACAATGTGAGTATTATAATAAAGTGAACTCTTATTTTCTGTTCATTTGAGGAAATCCAGACTGTCAAATTAAGATTCTCTTTATTTCAATTCTTTTTTCTTTGTATTTTTCTTTTCTTTCAATTTCTTTTGATATTTTGAATTTTTGAGAATAAACAATTTTTACTTTATGGCATAAATACAGTGATTGGTAAAATACCCCAAACAAACAAAAAATTTATTTGAAGCTTAAGCCTTAACTCCTAATCTAAAAGATATTAATAAATATTAAAACAATAATGAAGATAGTAACCAAATGCTTTAAAGTCTCTGTTTTATAAGACAACTAGAAAGTAAGAGTTTACTTTAATATAGCATTTACATTGTAAAATTTATATCCCAAAGATTAGGAAAAAAATTCTTTTTTTTTGAAAAACAAATTCTCAGGGGATATAAAGGTCATATCAATTGAAGACACCAAAAATTCAGAACTTTTTTTAAAAAAAATAAAATAGTGAGTTGACTAAAACCAAATCTTGACCAGATAATTTGTATTTTTGTACATCTCCTTTGTGCTGTTAAAAGCTATATAAAAAAAAAATATACATACGAGGCAAATCAAATATTAGTCAGATAAACAATTTTTTGTGATGTCAAGATTATAAACTTTTATGCTTTATTCTAACATGATAAAGAATCTTTAATAGTTTGAATATTTAAATTTACATGATATTTGATTTTAAATGCTTGAATATTAACTGATAAAACAGTCACAAGGGAATCAGCATTAAGTGGATTTTGGCAAAGGTTCTTTTCCTAAAGTAACTGTGTTTGGTTTAATTAAAGGTTTGATAGGGTTATTATATACAGATAAAACATTGTTAAAATAAATGTAGTGAAACCTGAACCAGTGAAGCTAGGCACCTGGTGAAGAAACATATAGTAATCAGGATAAGATCACACATAAACAAGCTATATTCAATGATAATAGAAACAACAACCATTCCATGCACTGAACAGTACATGCACATCTTCAAGAGGATGAATAATAGTTGATACACATCTACAAATACAAATCAGTTAGATGAATCAAATGAGATAATAAAGACAATTGGAAAAAAAATTGCATCATATTTGGTTAGTTAAATGAATTTTTACGTTAGTCCTTCTTGCTAGCTAATTAAGCAGAAAGAAGAATTTAGCAAAAATAAAAAACAAAACAAACAATAAAATGATTAATTCCTGCTATTAAGAATAAGTTAGTGACTATTTTTTGCGAGAGAAAAATATCTAGCAAAAAATAAATGAATATTCATACCAAATATCTGATATGTATTTGTTTATAAGAATATTTAATTTATAGATATAACGAAATTTTTATGAATATTTTAAATAAAAACGTAAGGGAAATAAACCTGTTATTGTATTGGAGGAGTTATGTCCCTTACATTGCACTTTAGCAAAAAAAAAAAAAAAAAAGAAAAAAAAAGGAAAATAAGAAAAAAGTTGAAATTACATGAAGATATAAATCCAATCTTTCAAATATTGTGATTACAATGACAATATAAAAATTGAAAGTTGTTTTTTTAAGAAATGGATTACAATTCAAAATATGAAATAAAGATAAAAAAATTATATTCTCTAAAACCTTTTATGACATTTTATATACACAACACCAAAAAAATATTCCATGCCAAGTTGCTGCTGCTGCTATCGGAGTACAATCCATTGTGATGTATCTTTAAATAAGCATCTTGCATAGAACTAATTAGGGGCACCCGATTTCCCTTTCAGTATGATTTGTAATAGAAATGATTTTAGAATGTTCTCTCTTAGATTAGCAAACTTATAGCCACTACATACTTTTAAAGAAGGTAATTTTTTTTATCAATTTTGAGAGTCCTGAATTCAACCATAATAAAAGATTATTTCTACAGAATTGGACAAAAAAAAAAAAAAAAAAAATAAAAGGCTGTGATAAAACTGAACCATTTTTTAAAATTATTGTCCCAAATTTGAATGAAACTTTAATGGCTTAGCCACACATAGGAAATGATTATTTTTCTTGATTACTGCTGTCAAAGTTCCCATTGAAAGTCATATTTTTTATGAAGAAAATTCTCAGAAATACAAAAAAAAAAAAAAAAAAAAAAAAAAAAAAAAGAAGAAATAAATAATAAAAATGAAATTTCTTAGAATTTTCTTTTCCTTGATTTTATATCCTAATTTGTGATTAGTTTTTTGTTAATGGTTAGTAAATAGTTTGAAAAAAAAAGGGCAAAATAATTACTTCCTATGCATGTCTAAGCCATTGAAGTTTCATTAATATAATAATAAAAATGTTTCAATATTTTCACTGTCAGTTTATTTTTGTCCAATATTGTACTTGGTTAAGAACATAAAAATGTATTGGGAGGAGTTCATAAACACACCAGAAATTGTTTGAACATTTGAACCTTCTCTTCTTTAAATTCTTGACACATTTCTCTTTTTTCTCTTGAAAGAGAAGGTTAAACCTATTCAAGTTATTAAGTAAAAAGTGCCACAAAATCTGAATTCTAAATAAAATACTTAATGTCTAAAATTTTACACACAATTTCCAATGAATTATAACAGTAAATTAATATTCATGTATTCCTTAAACAAGAAGTAAATTATGAGAAACTTCATTGTAAAGAAAGAGTGCAATGTGCGTTTAAAGCTAGACAAAGTTTAAGAATCCAATACTAATTTCAAGCCATCATTATTTTTTTTTTTTTACTTTTATTTCTGTCATTTCAGTTTTAGTTGGTTTTCATTTTAACTATTTTGATTGTCAGTCCATAACTATTAGTAACCAGTAAGGATTGGAAATAAAGATTAAGTTCTCAATGAGACTTAAATTCATATCTCTTTCTTGTGGTAAGCCTTGTTAATCATAACAGTTGCTCTGTTGGCTGAGTTACAAAAACCCTTATGGTTAATAGAAGATCAAATCTAACACTTTAAACTTACCCTTCTTTTTCCTACACACTAATCATTCAGAGTTACATTATTTATTCATTTTTAATATATTTTTTTCATATATAAATTGTATTCATAACAGTAAAATATGAATATTAACTCATCATGATATAATCAATCTTAAACAAATTGGAGTAATAGTATAGTTGATAGTTGAATATGAAAAGACAACTTAATGCCAGGCTGTATTAAAAATATTTTCATTTTGTGAAATTTTATTCCAAAGTTTATTTTATCAACATACTTAAAGACTACCTATGATATAATTGTGTGTGTGTGTGTGTGTATATATATATATATATATATATATATATATATATATATATATATATATATATTAGTGAACACTCTAAACATTATGCCACTGGGCGGGTATATATATATAATTAAATATTTTAATTACTTTTAAATGTAATTATTTAAGATGGATATATAAAATAATTATAAAGGATTATTGCTTAGTTTACCTAGAAAGATAATAAAAATGTTTAAATTGATAAATTTACTTAAATTATTTCAAAAACAAAAACTCTGTAAGAAAACAATAACAACTTCCTAAGTTTACATCAAAAATATGTCAGTCTTTTTTAGTTTTATCTTTTTACAATAATGATAATTATCATTTGTAATTATCTGGTATATTTTTCTAATTGTCAAGATTATAAAATAAACATAGTCTTAAAAAAATGAAAAAGTAGAAAAGATCTTTTTAATACTTATTTGATCATTTCATCATGTCTTAATCTGGCATATACGGATAATTTTTAGATAGGAAATTTATAAAGATCAACATCATTAAGTTGGAGAAATTTAAGTGAAAAGAAAAATTGATTTTTGTAAAAAAAAAAAAAACAGAAATTAATCTTTAAAACTATATTTCGCATATTACTTGCAAAGATTAAAACATATTTCTCATTTTTCAACATTTTTTATCATAAAATGCTATATTTAGTATGTAATAATTGACTATGAAATTTAGTATGTATTAATTGAATATAAAATTGGGTATGTATTAATTAAATATGAAATTTAATATTATTAATTGAATATGTAATTTAGTATGTATTAATTAAATATGAAATTTAATATTATTAATTGAATATGTAATTTAGTATGTATTAATTAAATATGAAATTTAGTATGTATTAATTGAATATGAAATTTAATATTATTAATTGAATATGTAATTTAGTATGTATTAATTAAATATGAAATTTAGTATGTATTAATTAAATATGAAATTGGGTATGTATTAATTAAATATGAAATTTAGTATGTATTAATTAAATATGAAATTTAATATTATTAATTGAATATGTAATTTAGTATGTATTAATTAAATATGAAATTTAGTATGTATTAATTAAATATGAAATTTAGTATGTATTAATTAAATATGAAATTTAATATTATTAATTGAATATGTAATTTAGTATGTATTAATTAAATATGAAATTTAGTATGTATTAATTAAATATGAAATTTAATATGTATTAATTGAATATGAATAAGCCTGAAATAAGATGGTCATATCATCAGACAGAAATAAACAGAATTAATTATATCAGTAAAAAAAAAGTTGTGTATTTGCATGATATACAGTGGGAAAATATCTTAACTTTTTGAGTTTACTCCATATAAATTGTTGCTTTTAATTGGAAAGGACAAAAAAGAAGTACCGTATATACTTGCATATCATGTGACTTTTGGAGACTTAAATTTTAACCTAATATTAAGGGGTTGCACCATATACGAAATACAAACTTTATATGTGTAAATAGTTGGCTAACTGGTATACCTACAATTTCCAGCTGCAAAAGTCAACAAATAGTCCTGGATATTTTTGGATAATAAATGAATATATAGGGTATATAACCAAAGCATTTTAATAAAGTGAATTAATTAAAATACTTTGTTATTATTTAGGGAATAATAGATTATTTATTTGATTGATGGTTAGTCAATGTGAATTAAATCTTGAAAGAAGTTCAATGATATATGTATGTATATATGAGGTAAGGCATAAAATGTTTTATCTGTAACATTGCAAATTAGACTTAAAACCTGAAAATCAACCCCAGGCACTAACACTTATGGAATTAAGAAGATATTTCTTTTTGAACCTTCTACAGAGGAAGAGTGGTTGCCAAATTGTCTTAGATATGGGCAATTTTTTCAGAATTAAAAATTAGAAATAAAACCTTGGATTCAAGCAACAGCAAAATATAAAGGGACATAAAAATAATTAAATAGAATAATAAAAAATACCTTCCCAATTTCATATTTAATCTAAAACAAAAATTAATTCTGAGGAGTCAAAATTATATTTTTTTTCAATAATATATATTTTGCCAAGAATCCTCACTTAGCACAGAAAACTTTTTTTTAAAGAGATGATATATGTGATACTAATATGCCATCAAGCAAATCAAAATGGTCAAAATAAATATATACTATTTTTAAATAGTTGTTACTGAGTGTATGAAGTTTATATGCAAGTGTAACAACTACAGCAGGAAAGAGGTAGTATATACAGGGTGGAACGATAGAATTATCGCCCTAGAAAAGACAACATGATTCCATTTCCATTTAATGAAAACTGGTTTTCTTTTTTTGTTGCAGACCACCTACTAGTTGGCCAGTTGTGTACAAATCCCAAGAGTGATAGGAGCCTTCTATCATGTCTGAAAGTGACACAATGTTCAATGAGCGAGATCGGAGATGAGCCGCTGTACAACACATGCTCTCTACTGATCCAATTCATGACAACAGGACTATTGCCAGCACCCTCAAAATGCAAATCTGGATTGCCACGAATAACAGGGATGTGCCCAGGGTGATGAAAACAAAGTTTCCGGCTACAGTTATGGTCTTTGGTGTGGTTTCAAGTGAGGGCTACATCATGCCACCTCACATCTTCGAAGTCGGCTTTAAAGTCAACACCAAAGTGTACCTGGATGTGCTGAAGAGTGTGGTGATCCCCTGGTGCAATCAGGTGGCCGGTGGCAGACTCTGGGTGTGGCAGCAGGACTCGGCGCCGGCCCACAAGTCCAAAGAGACCCAGGCTTGGCTTCAGAAGGAGTGCTACGACTTTGTACCCTTCTCTCATTGGCTCCTCCTCCTCCTCCCCCGACCTGAACTCGCTGGACTACTTCGTTTGGTCATACGTCGAGAACATCACCAACATGACCTCCCACAACACCAAAGCCAGCCTGATCGCCGCCATCCACTGAGTATTCACCGAGCTCCCACCGGCGCTTGTGAAAAAGGCATGCTCTCAGTTCCGGATCCGTATCGAGGCGGTGATTGAGGCTGAAGGCAGCTACATTGAATAGATGTCAGCTCTACTACATAATCAAGTTACCTGAATTGATTTTTTCAATAAAATAAAACTGTAGTGTTGTTTTCTTTGGGACAAAAATTTTATCGTTCCACCCTGTAGATTCTGAAAAGAACTAGATTTGCAGTTAAAGCAATAAAATAAAAAAACAAAAATAATGATTTGGACAATGATTAAAACATTTAAGATAAATAAAAATTTAACATATTCACAAAATGTTTAATGTACTGTGTTTTATTGACTAAATAGTTTGCTTTGGTTTCTTTGTTTAATGGCATATCAACCTTTGTGAATTATTTAATGCCAAAGCCATCCTTGTAGAAGGACAGTAGTGGTACTATTTAATCCATAGCTTGGAGAATAAGAGGGTTTGATACTTTTCCTAAGAGTATTAGTTTGAAAGTGAATGTAATAGAATGACTGGTGTCTGAACTTGTTTACTTTAAGACCGCAGTTTAGCACTTTAGTCATGGGGACACCCCACTGAGATTAAATAGTAAGAAAAAATATTTAGTAAATCGAACAATACAAAAAATAAAATATTAGGATATCTAAAAGGATTATATATACATTGTAATAATAAACAACAAGAAATGTACTAAATGAAAGACAATAAAAATATGAAAAGAATTGAATGATTAAATAACTGGCAAAATTTGGTAGGTTGAAAAAGGACTATATGTTTAACCAGACATATGGCCTAGAAGATAAATGTCTTGGTTAAAGTGTATCTAGTTAACTGGTAGTCATGAGTTCAATGTCTGGTATGGGCAGTGTATAAAATTTATATACTCTGGTTCAGTGAATGAGACAGACAAATGATATCTTAAGGATACATTAATTAGGAAGAATGAACTGATATAAGATATCTTTTAAGTAAAAGTTAATTAACACCTCGAATTGAATAAAAGGCAAAGCTTGAGATATCCAGGGCTAAAGAACTTGTAAGAAGGCTGAAGAGTAAAATGGTTGAAACATTGTGATCATAACAACAACAAAGATGAGGATACTAGTAGATAATGAAGAAAGAAACACTTTAACATATTAAGGTGCTTTGTGATATAAGTTCATTTAGTTTAGCTTTACAAAATAAATCCAGTTAGTACCATGTAAGATAATAAAAAAATTTTTTTTACACAATATTGACTGCTAAAATGAAAAAGATATTTTACATATTGTAAATCCTTGTGAACCTCTTTTTTCAATATCCATTGATACATTATTAAAATTTTCATTGTGTGTGTGCGTGTGTATGTGTGTGCGTAACTTTAACCCAGTAAAAACAGTATATCATCGAGTGATTTTTATTAGAGAAATAAAAATAAAATGTTTTTACTTGGGAAATAAAGTTATTTCCAGTCTAATTTGCAATTGATAATTGTGGGGAGTCATGATTCATGATGGAAGTCAATTTTTAATTATGCAAATTTTCAATATACAGACATTACTATGAAATTCCTGACTTCTTCCTAAATAGAAGCATTGATACCATGGTTCTAATAAGAACCCAACAGGCTCATGGGTTGTCTAGTTAGAGATAAAGTTAACTATTATAGTGTAAAATAACTATTTAATTCAAAATCAAAGAATGAATTAGAAAAAAAAATCTTTGACAGTTTGATAAAATAGAAGTCTGCAATAATTTTAGTTTGTAAAGAATGTTTCTAACTTAGAGGTATATTAACATGATATTTATTACAAGGATTATAGAGTCAACCAAAAATAATGTGAAAATTGAAATGTTCAATTTATTGATGATGATGATGAAGAAGAGAAGGGAAAAAAGGGGACCAAAGAAAATGAATTCATTTTAAGAGTAAAGGATCAATCTTAAATTAAAAAGTAAATTTACAATGGAAAAATTACAAAACTAAATCAATAATAAAAGAATTTATGAGAAGTTCTTAATTGAAAGTGCAGATACATGTATTTACCAACCCTTCCGTTCGGGCAGGATGTGACAGGGTCAATTTTTAAGTGGAGTTTAACAGGTTTGAATGCAGAGTTTTTCTTCTCCTAGACTGGTTGCCAAATCAAGGCTAAAGAACCCAGTTTACCCTACTATTGACCCATAGCTGGAGGGAGAATAATTGGATTCATACCTTTCCCAAGAGTATTAGGTATGTGTAAAATGCAATAAGCCTCATCCAGGATTTGAACTCATGTCGCAGTGTCCATTTCCTATGATGATAACCATTACTCCACTGGTACCTCCCAAAAAGAAAGTGCAGATACAGATGTACAAAAAGTGATCAACTCAGCGTAGCCATTTAATTTTATTTGGGGTTATTGAAAGGAGTGTCCAAATACAGAGATTTAAAAAAAAGAAGATTTTGAAGGAATTCCTAAATGATGTCAGTGATTGAACCCATAAGCCTGATATTTTAGGTTGGGTACTATAAAAAGGATATGGTTCAATATAAGCTTAATAATCATTAAAGGTGCTCTTTATTTCAACATTAATAATTTTCTTAAAATCAATAAAATATCAGATACTTTCTGATAGATTTGAAGAAACTAGATTTGATAGGATTTCAATTGAGTGCCTTCTAAACAGTCATCAGAAGAATTACTTTCGTTTGTTTAAATCAAAAAAGTTCATGATATTCATATTATTTAAATTGGTGTTTTATAAGAAAATGTGTTCTATTTCTAAATAAGTTACACAAGAATCTACAAGCAGCAACAACTTGTTGTGGATTTCATTCAATATTAAATGATCACTGAAACTCAACAAATACTCAGTGGTTTCCATAAATTTTATTCCCAATATTTTTAGGCTGAGAAATAATTAACTCAGTAAAGAACAAAGTGAGTTGATACTGAAAGCAATGCTGAATGATTACAATATGTAATTGCTAAGTTGGTATATTTAATATGTAAATGTATCAAATATACTCATGTATATGGATTGGATTCGAAAGATCTAACTTTTAGGCAAAAAATTGGCATTGTCCTCATAATACTGAGTAATAATTTTGCCAAGTTGAAATTCAAACATAATAGGGAAGTTAAGGAACAATTCTTGATTTCATGATCGTAAATCAAAAGTCAACTTATACAGTAGGATTTCTCAAAGTGGTTCATATAGACCCCTGGGGTGGGGGCGAATAAAATTTTGGCAGGGTGAATAAAAGCATATGAATGAATTTACAAGTTTGCATTTATAAATTCCTTTATAATATGAGAACAAAAATAGCTGGGTCATGTAGACGAATAGCTAGATATTGTACAGCAAGCAGAAAACTCAATTGGATTTGATGGTCACTAGTCCTGTGTCATTCACATACACCCTGTTCAAAACATACAGGCTATTTAAATGTGTTGTGTCTTGAGTTGTAAGAGTCAACATACATCTAAGGTAAGAGATAATTTGGTTACAGAGAGTAATACAGTTCACTGACTAATGTAAGCAACCTTAATTGTTTTGTTGTTGGGAAGACAGACAGTCAGTCATACTGATGTCTAGAGTGAGCACTGCTCTAAAATAGTCCTTAAACTAGTCTATTCTGTGGGGAGTTCCAGTCACTCCTCTTTTTTTGAATTGACAACTTTGTCTGGAAGTTGTATTTTTTCTTTTCAGGTTTATCTCCATAGTCTTTGAAAATGTCCTTTTCCGTTTACGTGAACATTTCCCCTCAGGAGCTACTGAAGCCATCGGTACATCAAATAAGTCATAAATAACTTTTATTGGTTCTTCCTTTTGGTTACTTATATCCTTGGAGTAACTTTTCCTGATCTTGTTGTGATAGTCTTTTTTGGGTCTTTGATACATTAATCTCCTGATATGTTTATCAATGACACCAGCCTTCCAAATTTCTTTCCCATATCTGTAGTCTTTAAAGGAAATATTTTCTCTTGGCATATATAATTTTGCATCTGTTTTTTCTTTATTGTTTTGTTTTATTTTCTTTTGGCAACAGTTTGTCAAACACAGATCTTATTTTTCTTGCAAATATAACTGTTGGTGACAATCCTGAATTAGTACTTGGGTTTGGTGTCACATGATATACCCTTAAAAATTGTAGGATATTGTCAATGGATTCGTTTCTATCCAACTTTTTTAATGCTCACTTGAAAGTGTCTACAAATTTTTCAGCCTGTCCATTAGATCACGGGTGATATGGTGCAGTTGTTATGTATACAATCAAAAAGGCTTTACAAAAAATTTTGAACTCTTTTGCTGTGAATTATGTCCGACACAATTGTATCAGGAATACCAAATCTAGGAAAGAGTTCATACAAAAATCTAATTTTATCACTGCATGTAGGATTTTTACATTTCATCACCTCTGGCCATTTTGAGAAACTGTCGACCACTATTAAATATTATTGTCCCTTCATTGGACCTGCAAAATCTATATGCAGCCTTGACCAAGGTCTGTCTGTCTGTCTGTCTTTTGCCAAGGCGTAAATTTCACTGGTGGTGTCTTTGCTGCTATTGCACAACCTCTACAGGTTTTACATTTTTTTTTATTTCTTTGTACATATTTGGCCAAAAAACATAGTTTCTCATTCAAGTTTTTATTCTCATTATGCCAGAATGACTTGTGTGAAAGTCTTTTAATATTTTTTTCTTCAAAGACTCTGGTATCACCACACATTCCTCATATATCCAAATTCCATCACAGCTAGAAAAAATTTTTTCACCATCAATTTTTTTTGTACTGATAATTGTTTATTTGTTTCTTTTTCTTTGTGATACATTTATCTATTTTTACTTTATTCCAAATTTCCTTGATTGTCACTGGTAACTTTCATATGGTGTTACGAATCATGCTTTTTATTTTGCTTTCAAATCTTAGGGCAGCTATCACAGTTTCCTCTAATGGTTTATATGGTTTGGGGATTAACCTGGATAATCGATCTGCATGCCCTAAACTCTTTAATGGTAGGAACTCCATCTTGAAATTGTAATTTAGCAATATTATTCCTCATTTCTGAAGTTGATTTGCAGTATGTGTACGAATCCCTTTTTTGGAACCAAAATTAGACAGTAACAGTCGGTGATCTGTTTGGAGCATAAAGCTTCTTCCATGAATGAATCTATGGAACTTTTTAACTGCAAAAATTATTCCTAAAGCCTCTTTTTCAATTTGGTTATACCCTTTTTCAGCTGGCAATAAGGTTCTTGATGTATGTTCAATTGTTTTTACTTGGTCGTTACTTTCTTTGTGCAATATTACAACTCCTAAACCCAAATTGCTAGCATCACTTGCAACAATAATATCCTTCTTATCATTTTTTTATTTCCTCAAAAGCACGCTGACATTCAGTATAGCAATTCCATTTTGAATCTTTTTTCAATAACTTCTTTAGAGGTGATCTTAAAATGTTCATATTTGAAATAAAACCACTGTAGTGTAGGAATGCTTGTAGAGCTGATGCATTTGTTGGGGCTGGCATGTTCTTTATAATGTTTGACCTCAACGGGTCTTGGCTTTCTGCCTTTTGCATCAATCATCTGTCTCAAATACTTAAATTTTGACTAAAAAATTCACATTTATTTAAACTATATTTCAAGTAAAACCACTTTATTTTTCAAAAAACTTCTTTGACAAGTTTGGCATGATGTTCTTGGCTTTCACTCTTCATTAAAATGTTGTCCAAGTAAGCTTTTGCAAAGTCTACATCATTCAATAGTGTATCCATGATTTGTTAGAAAATGCCTTATACAAGTTTTATACCAAATGACAATCTATAAAATCTACACAAACCTTTTGCATATTTATAGTTAAATACTTTATACATTCTTCATTCAAAGGAATCTGGAGGTATGCTTCAGACAAATCCAGTTTTGAAAATACTTTGCTACCACTTAATTTCGCAAATATGTCTTCCGGACTTGGCAGAGGGTAATTGTATGTTTCCAAACAATCTTTCAATTCAAAGAAAGGCTCTCGTTTTTTTGTTTTTCTTTTTCACATGAATAGTAGGACTAGCCCATTCACTGTAATTTGTTTTGATCAATATGCCTATTTGTTCTAAGGGGTCTAATTCTTTGTTAATGGAGACTTTGGCTGGAAAAGGTACTTTCTTTTTGGCCTAAAAATAAGTGTCACATTCTCTTTAACTTTGAATGTTACTTTAGCTTTTGTGCACCTCCCAAGACATTCAGAAAAAATTTCGGGAAATTTTGTTGTTAATTCTTTAAAAATATTTTCTATGTTGTTAGAATTAACATTGACATAATAGCAGCATGAATTAATTGGTTGGTTCAAAAGGTTGAATGACTCAATCCAATCCATAATGAATAGGTTCTGGGTTTGATTCATAATGAATCTTTTTAATTTAACATTTTTCCCATAATGTTACATTTAAATAACATTCACCAACAAATTTTAATTTATTTCCTGTAATGTCATGTGCAATTTTTTTGTCTTTAATAGCATTGGTATGCCAAATTTCTTCCAAGTTTGTTCATTTATCAAAGTCATATCTGAACTGGAGTATCCAATTGGAACTTAACCTCTGTATTGTTCATCTGTACTTTCACAAACTTTCTTTTCATTTTTATTTCTGTGTTTTCTGTTTTAGTTGAGTTAACTGTATTTTTCATTTTTGTACCTTCCCTTCAATTTTTTGGCTTTCTGCAATGCATAAGCTTGTGACCTTTTTGGCCACAATTAAAGCATCCTTTCCTTCTTATAATAATGAATCTGCCCACAACCATAACAAGGATCTATTTTACAGGCAAATTTTTCTTTATGCTGTTTTTGTTTAATTGCATTTATTTTTGATATGTTGCATTCTTCAATCTTCAGTGTCGTGCTGAAGATTTTCTAATCGTTTGCATTCTTCTGCGACCATTGGCAGACTGATTTAGGATTTTGTTCAAATTTTGTCATCTTCAGGCACTGTCAATCCTTGTACAAAAATCAAGCATTTAAACATATTGGAGTAACTTCTTTTAATTTGAACCTTGGACAATCCCTGCAAAAGTAGAGTAATCCTCCCCACTTTTTTTGTCAGGTTTAAACACTGCCATCTTGTGTTAAATAAAGAACTTTTTTCCCCCAAATATTTTTTATGAATTAAGACAGTCTCTTCAAACAATATCTTCCCAGGATTTCTTGGAAGTATGTAGTCAGTATATTTTTCATGTTTGCTTTGACCTAATTCCCTGAGCAACAGATTTATTTTCTTTTTGTCCAACCATGTACAGCAATCTTTTTGAAAAACCTCTTCATAATGGTGAAAATATGCCACAAATATTACTTTTTCTTCTGAGATGTTCTTAGATTTGCTGATTGAATTTAATGAATCCTGCAGAAAAGAATTTGCACTACCATGTCTTTTTTTCAAGACTAATGATTCAAATATTTTTTCCAACCGTTTGTTTTGTTTTTCATAGCATTCTTGGTCTAAACATCACTGCTGTTCTAAATGTTTGTTCTAAATTTTTATAAATTCCATCATTGGGTCTTTAAAATCATTCATGTTCCTTTGTAGAGATGGAATTTAACTGACCCCAAAATTTCCTACTGTTCTTTTTTTGTAAATAAGAATTGCAAAACAAAAATCTTTCTTGTTTTTAACAAGGCTGACCTTGTCATGCAGACTTGAAATTACTGTGTGTTTGTATAGTTCCATGGAAAATTTTCTAACATTTAAGTCCTTTGTAGCCAGATGTTGGTTGTACTTAACATTCAAAAGTTTGTTGCTGGTATCTTGCTGAAAAAATTCTACATTCGATAGTTCAACATCAGAAAGTTGTAAGAGTCGACACACATTTAAGATAAGAGATATTTGGTTATGGAGAGGAATACACTTCACTGACTAATGTAAGCAACCTTAGTTGTTTTGTTGTCTGGAAGACAGTCATACTGACATCATCACTGCTCTAATATAGTCCCCATACCAGTCCATTCTTTGGGTTTTCCAGTCACTCCACAATGAAATGAATAAACAATTTGGCTCTAACTAATCAACATCTTTTCAGCATTGTTAACTACAAATATAATTAGATTTCCAAAAAAGAAAATATTTAACAACAATTATATCTTAAATAAATTATTTAATAAAAATGCAGGATTATAAAATATCCCAGTTTATAATAGATCATGAGATGTCTTATTTAATCATAATAATAAAACTATAGATTTAAAAAATAAATAAAAATAATGAAATTTTAAAAAAGAAAAAAATAATGAGAAAGTAAAATTAAAATAAAACGCCGGAAATTTTAATTTTCATCTATAGTAACATATTTTTAATGAATAAAATCAAAACTAAATAATTATTAATTAAAAATCCCACTCTGACTGAAGAGATCTGGATCTTCATTAGTTAAGTTAGTTTCAGCATTGCTGGTGTAGGAGATATATGATACAATATTCCATTTATAACTTATGTAGTTTCTAAAAATTTAAATCTTGAAACCAAAAACATTTTAAAAATCTAACCCCTCTCATCATGATATCCAGTGAAAATAAAAAAAAAATGGGCAAAATTCAATTAATCTATTTAGGGATGAATAGAAATTAAATTTGGTTATAAGGAGTGCATTAACTAAAAGATTTGAGAAGCCCTGATCTATAATATACACAAAAATTGAAATTGTATAAAACTGGATTGTTTTTTTTTTAGTCTTTTCTTTTGGCTTAACTCCAAAAGTAAACTATTTTCATAGAGGTAATTTATAGAGAGTTACAACCCAAATCAACCACCGTTAACCCATATAGAACTAATTTTACTTTTATTTACCCCTCCCCCCCCCCAAAAAAAAAAACAAGACAAACAAAATAGATAGTATTTCAGTATTAAAAACACTCCTTGAAATAGAATATATCCTATAATGATCACAATATCTTGAATATCTTATCATTAAGGGATGAGAGGTGAAGCAAGTTTGCAGCTCTCCTTTATAGCCCACAAAATAGATGTAACTCAAAATGCATGCTGTTCCTTCACCATAGGAAAATTATATGCATATACAATAGCAAAAAATTAACAATAAAAAAGAAAAAAAAAACAAACAATTGCATTTTCTTATCAATAAAAAACATAACAATAGAATTGCACAAACAACATGATACAGGAGATATACAAAATATTTTTTCATCAATGATTTAAAATTAAAAATGTATTAGATCAATTCACATTTTATCCAGTTTGATAATTAAAAATCACATTCAAACATGGTCCACTGAGGCCAAATGAATGTACAAAAAAAAAATCACTTTTTATTCAACATCAACATCATCATCATTCTTATTATTTATCCATTGTTGCTTTTTATTTACAACATTTTATAAATTTAAGTAGCTAAAATAGTAAAAGTATTATCACATAACATGACAACCATTTTTGGAATAGGAGGTAAATAGAATGGCAAAAATTATTTAAAGTGATGAAAAAAAATGATATAAAAATAAATGAAATAATGAAAACACTCATTTCAGAATATCAGACAAACTTCTGTAAATATTAATTTCTGATAAACAGAACTCATATGAAATTATGTTTTGTTACTTTTGTTAAAAGGATATTTTAAAGCAATTACCCAGTCATATTCAATATCACCTATAAATAAGTACATACCAAACAACTTTTTATAAAAAGTTCATTTTCATTTGAACCAAAGATATTAGGATTTTATTATTTCTAGTGTCATATTATAAAACCAGACATTATTAGTTATTATTTATTACCAAACTCTACAGTATAGAAACTTTGTCACCATAAACATAAATAGGTAGCAATCCAAAAAGTACAAATTTATTTTTTCTTATAGAGATATGATTTCATTTTTGGTAACAAAATTTTAATGCCGTAGAGTTTGGTAATAAATAATACCCTATTATATCCATATTGATAGTATAATATTTCACAAAAAATAAAAATCCTGATATCTTGGGTTTAGAAGAAAATGAACTTTTTTTATAACAATTTGGTATGGCTGTACTTATTTATGGCCAGTGTGTGTGTGTGTGTGTGTGCTAAGTTATACACACACACATATATATATATATATATATATATATATATATATATATATATTACTTAGCAAACTTAAAAAAATGCAACATCTAATAACATAAATACTTTCCACGATAATACTAAATTCTCAATAGAAATAATAATTTTTTCCATTTTCCAGTTCCCAAACTAAAAAAAAAAATACTGTATAAAGAATAAGTAATTGTTAGAATTGAAATATATTCATAAAAGGAAAATGTATTTATTGCTTTGTTTTACAATTTCAGCATTATAATAAATAATTATTTAATCAAGAAAAAAAAAAAAAGAAAAGAAAAAAAAAAAGAAAAAGCAACAAATATTTTATTGTATGAGATATAAAAGAATTTTCTAATTATTTAGGACTAGGATGTTTTATATTGGCAAAATATCTCATTGGCCACCCCAGAACAATAATTGTTTTCATTATTTTTCATACTATCAATAGATTGTCTTGAATCAGCATCCAGTTTACTGACAGAATAAGATGACCAAAGAACAAAGACATTACTTTGAATATATCTTATCAGTTGTTTCCAAGAAGTTAACCAGACAGACAGAGAGTCAGAAAGAAAAAATTATAAGCAAAGAGCATAAGGGAAATAAATGTGTTCACTGTTATGAGATAATCAATTAAAACTTAACAAAAATCTCTCAGCAATCTTAAGCAAGAACAGCTTTTTCAAATAAGTATCACCAACAGATAATAGAAAAAAAGTGACAAAAAGAAGTAAAGGTGTATGATTAAACAGAGAGTTTATAACATTATCAACAGCAAATAGAAATAACATGAAATACCTGTTATCACAATATAAAAGCAGAGCTTGGTTTAATTTAAGCAATATCTTTACAACACTGACCATATTGTTTGTTTATAAATTAGAAGACCTACAACATGTGTTAATCATCAAGGATAAGAAATGACAAAAAAGATCTGAGAGGAGAATGGAGTCCTTTCTAAGACATAAATGCTATAAACTTGAGAGTTAGCTTAAAAGTTGTTTTTGTGTTGATGTTAAATGAGCAGCAGACTATGTGCCTTAGATCTTGTGGCATCTACAATTGAAACAGTCAGTGAACATTTATTAACAAATGACATTGAAGAAATAAGCCATATTCTTGAAAATGAAGTGAGAAAGTCAAATCATTTACTCACAAAAAAATAAACAAATAAATAAGAGTAAATAAAGAAAAAATAAATAGAAGAAACAGAATAAACTAAATAACAAAAATAAGACAAAATAAAAAGTAAATAAATAGGATGAAACAAAATAAAAAATAAATAAAATAACATTTCAATGATTTTTATATTCTTTGAAACTTTTTTTCATTATACAATGTATTTTAAAAACCAAAAGACTAGATTATAAAAATGCTGAGTAGGGATTCTAAAGAAAGAGGAAAGTGTTAATTTTCTCTCAGATGATTGACTAAGATGAGAATCCATGAGCTGATGACAGAAAAAAGAGAATACCCCCAGGAAGTAACGATAGTAGAGACGGATAATATGCAATCAAAATTCTTGCAGAGTTGAAGGGATAATATTTCAAACAGTACAGTATTTAATTAAAATTTCAGTCAAAACAAAAATGAGTTAAATTGAGTGTTGAAAATTAAAAAGCAAATTATTTTTGCTAGCAGGTTAATGTGAAAACTCTTCCAAACACTTATAGCCTGGGAGCCATCTTGAATAAATTAGATAGGAGAAAGAATTTTTCAACAATACATTTGTTATTATAAAAAACATGGACTACAAAGAATCAGTCAACACTGTCAAAAAAGAAACTCAACCAGAAGTTAAAGAGTCTAATAAAATAGAAATATAACTTACCAGTTAAAAAAAGACAACAGAATTTGTAAATAATGATGTATATGTTTAACAAAAAAAAAAGTGAGCATTATAGGCCCCCAAAATTATCTCACAAGATGGCAGTCATGAACCATATAAACTATAGCTTTGATGATTTCAACCATACAGAATGCAACAGAGTTTTTCTAAAAAATAAGTTGTTTTCATAGTCCTCCCCAACCATCTTATTTTCAAATGTCATCTGTATTAAAACAGTTACATGAAGCAAATTATTTTCTAAGTTAAAGACATTTTCCAGTCTGTGTATAAACCCTCTCTCTAATATATAAAAGAAAATTTTTTTAAAACATGGAATTAATTAGTATATCTTGCTTTTATTACTTTAACTAGATAAAAATTATGATATCAAGCAATTTTTTAATGTTATATCTATTTAGTTGGTAGAGTATAATGACAAACACTTATTTGAGATTTTTTCCTAGAAAATTAAATCTGACAACACTTTTGAAACATTATATTTTGAAGAAAAATCAAGCCTAGATAAGAAGAATATAAAAAATATTCTAACTCTTGAGAGATTGGATTTTAAAAATGGATAGAGACATATTTACTGATGTTTTTCAGTATATAAAGACTAAAATTAATAGTACATAAGATAAAAACTGCAAATGCAGAGAAAAGACAGTATTAAAAAATGTATCCAGATGTTTTAATAGAATAAAACTGCCAGAGAGAAAAGAAACTATAAAATAAGATATCTATCTATCTATACACAAAACAAATTAAAACTGGAGATATTGAGATAGAACTTTAAGAGAAGTATTTATAAAATTCTTCTTTCCTAGCTCATTCCTGTGTAAGTGTATTATATTTTCATTGTATCTCTTTCAATATCTTAGTCATAAAAGTGCTAGACAGAATATGATCATATTCAGAGAATTAGTTTTATTTAAATGATGATAAGCTACCAGAGCTCAGTGGTAAGTTTTCATCTTCTATGAATAGAAGTTAACAGGTTCAAGTCTGGTTTAATTGTAGCAAGGAGATTCGGAATATCAAAAAGTAAAACGTTTGATTTAGAATATAGTATAGTTGTATGTTTTTTTTTCTAATTATCTATTATAATGCTGTGATTCTTTTATGTATGTAAAATTACAAAAATGGCAGTCTGAAGTAAAATTTTTGTTAATATATTAAACTTAATCTCTAACTTAGAGGATGATGATGATGATAATAGTAATAATAATAATAATATGATGATGATGATACTAATAATAATGTATGTATGGGGGTGGTAGTGGTCTGCAATTGCACTCATTCTGATCATTATAATTTCTTAACGGAGTAACTATTAAATGCTATTAAAAGTACTTTCTACTTTTCTCTGCAGTTAATAATGACATCACTTCAATAAATATGATGTGCTAGTCATCAAACTTAATGGTTGCTGAAGGTGGCATTTAAGTGAATACTATTAAAATTAAAAAATGATTGTTGTTTGTGGAGGGGAAAATACTTTTAATATTTTACATAGAACTTTGGAAATATATCAAGTAGATTAATTTGCTTATGAGAGTTTTCAGTTCTTTCCACTTTATGATGAATAGATCTAAAAATAATTTCATGTTAAAATCTTAGAAGAAAACAGAAATTAACACATAAAAATCAGAAGTCAGTGATTACCATTTATGAATTAAAATGCCAGAAAAAAATCATTTAAAATATTGAAAATGAAGAGTTTTTTAGGAGAAAAATAGAAGAAAAGTACTATAAAACTATACAAAAAAGAAAAATAAATAAAATAGAGCAAAAAGTAGTCATTTTCTATAAAAAAAAGAAATGGTTGATTTGTCAAATGTTATATAGTTCAGGTTAAAAGCATGGTAAACCAAACTTTTTAGACTTTATTTCTCCAATGCAGGTATCATCGGGGAAAAGTTTAGGTAAACATGTCAGGCTTTTAACCTGGACTAATACTAACAAAAATAAAAAAACAAAACAATCAGAATGCATAGAAGAACAGACCAGAGAATCAAAATTGAAAAATTACTCATAGGTTAAAATAGAAAAAAATAAGGGTAAAAAAGTTAGTTTAAAACTTATGTAAAAGAATAAAATCTACTTAAAAGAAAATGAAAGTGTTATACACCTTTTCCGCAAATTAATGATATAACCAATAATACAATATTGTTTTCAAATACGTAAATTGAAGTAATTTATATATTTAAAATCAGTAATTGAGAAACAGTTTTGTTATAATACTGGGACAATAAAAATGACTGTGTTGAATCATTTATCCTTGTTGGTTCTTAACTATCCAGCTAACACTTGAGTTTATACGAAGACTCTATTAATTTATTATATAAATGAAATTCTAAAGTGGGTAGTTTTAAAAATGCTAATTTAATGTTCATATTCAAAAGTGTATATATATATATATATATTCATCTCCGTGATAATTTGGGCTAATTCATTCTCCAGTTTTCATCAAGTGAAATTTCATACAATGCAGAACTTGATATTAGTGATTTCTTTAATCTGGTTTGCAATTTATATAATGCTTGGTGCCTTCTTGTTCAATTGCAGGGCTGGACTTTCACCTGCTGAGGTTCTAAGCTATATGAAATTTGACGTTCTTCACTAAAAAATAAATTTGGTAAAAAAATGAATAAAGAAAAAAAATTATATATATATATATATATATATATATTTCTTTAAGAAAAAACAAAACCGGTCACATTAGGATTATAAATTTATTTCCATCCTGTTATGTTTTTGATATAAATCAAAAACACGAAAAAAAAATTAACAGGACTTCTTCAGATCTTATGGATAAAATAATTCAGAATAGACACAGGAAAGAAGGGTGGGAGGGATAGAAGAGGGGTGAAGAGTTTTTTCCTCATTTAGCCCACTTCTGTTTTTTTTATTTTATTGCCGGTTGGAATTATAGTAAACTAATTTTTTTATTTTTAAAAATTCTAATTAATTTTCGACTTAAAACTCCATATTTAATACTAATTTAGATAACATAACTTTATTTGATCACTTTACGTAAGAATACAGTAATACTTATATCAAATTAAATTCAAGATTTAAAATTAAAATTAAAATTTTTTAAATTTCAATTTCATTTTCGAGCCTATTAATTCAGTTACCCCTTTATTGAATACTACGTATATATGATAAGGTTTCTTCACATTTTTTATTTTATTTTATTTTTATTTATTTACCTTAAATCTCAATTTAATCCTATGTTTTTTAAAACATTATCTATGATAATTTTTCTACAGTTTAAATTTAGTCCTATGTCTACATCTAGCTATTAATTCACATCTCTTATCTAAAAATTTTTCAGGGTCTGGGTATATCTCCAAAAATGCTAAGATAGGGCTGTTTGGTGTTTCAGATGTTTATAGGAGAAAGAATATTTATGATTGGCATATCTAATTTTCCATTTCGTGGAGGAAATTCCAATATGTTTTTTCATCCTTAATTTATATATATAAATAAAATTTTTAATGAATTAGAGTAAAAGAATAAAAACTCCAGGTAAAGTTAAAATATATTAAAAACAATGAGACCTTGAGAGGTGTGGCTCTAAGTTTTAGCATATTGGTAAGTCTCGCACTGCTCACTTGCAGAATCTTGTGCTACCATTTTATAGGCTAACTTGAACAAGTTGGGCCTCACCCTCCACCCCAATCTCTGTACAACATTCTAAACAGTCTCCACAGAGAATCCAAAGGTGAAAACAGATAGCCTTAAAGCTAAATCTTAAAAAAGATTATAGTTATGTGTTGGGGTTTTAAAAAATCTGGCATTGTGGATCATATATAAGAAGGGAGATAATTGCTCTCCTTAGAATTCAATTCTTAAAGCTGAAACAATGAATTGATATATACAATGTTATCTAAAAATTCAAGACACATGAAATCTAGCCAAATAATGTGGCTAATGAAGGAAGATTAGAGAAATAAACATGGTCAAGAATAAAAATCATTGCCTTAGTAATGAGCTTATAGTAGCTGATATGAAGCCATAAAAGATTGAAACTGGAATCAATAAAGCAATTTAAAGCCAAAGTTGGGAAAGAAGGTACAAGCTCAGCATAATGTAGACTGCAGGCTGAATGATGTAAGCAGGGTTGATCAACAAGTGTCTCTTCATGGGAGATAATTTGATTTAAAGAAAGCCAGAAAATAGACTGTTCATAATACAGTGGCCCCAAAAAATAAGGATAAAGAAAATTAAATACTAATAACTCATCTCAAAATCTGAGATATAAATTCAATGTATCTGCATCCTTTTGCTTTGGAAAGAGGATTGATCCACTCAAAATTTTATTACCATTTACGGTGGAAATTGGATTTAACCAACAGTTTTGAAAAAAACCTCTTCTTATGCCACAAGAAGCAGATACACCATCAATGACTTCCAAACATCTTGGCAATCCAGTATGATTTTTTTTTGTGGAAAATTAACAGGATTATGAGAATGACTAAAATTTAATTATGCAGTGAAAGGATTAATCACAGAGCTTCAGGGTAATATACTATTATTTGTAAAAGTAAAAGTAAAGTTGGTCAACTGTAGCCGAAGGCTCCCTTTTCAATAGCTACTACACTGAGGTGTAGGGGAGGATGCAACTCCTTTCACTGGATTGCTCCACTTTATCCTTGATAAGTACCTAATAATGTTGAGTATTAAGCAAGGAGGCATTAAGTACCATTTTTTGAATCTTTGAGCTGGGATTGAACCCTGGTTTCCCAGGACATTGGTAAACACTCTACCCACTAGAACATTGTACTTTTATAAAATTGTTGTGATATTCAAGAAGAAAGCCAAAATGTATAAATAGGATAAAGTAGAGTTGTCGGGAAGTGTTTCTATTTTGTTGCTTATGTTTTGTAGCTGAATAAATCTTATACCAAGTTCACAGTATCAAGTAAGAATAAAATACATATAATAATAATAATAATAATAATAATAATAATAATAATAATAATAATAATTAAAAAAAAAAAATCGTATCAGACACAAGCTAAAATGTTCTTGATGCTATTGTAGAAGAGCAGGTTTAAAAGCTAAAATATTGAATTATGATCCTGCATTACTCATTCTGTTATTTCACGTCTTTCATGTGTTACAACACTTATAAGTGGCTCCAGGGAAGAGATTGTATCAGCATGGATCTGGCACTCCCAAATCGTTGGAAAACAACAAAGCCTCGTAATATGAAGTATTACTAGAGTGCCTTAGGTAATGATATTTCGACCTTGAAATCATGAATGACTCCACAGACATCATTTGATAAAGGATTTGTTGGAAGCATATACATGTCCACCAAACAATGGCCAACCTAAATCCTGAAACCTTTCCTCATTATCAATATTGATTTAATTTATTGGTTTAATACATTTTTTCATTCTAAATTAGAAGTATCAAACAAATATATTTATCTTCAAAGTTGAATGCGGTTAAATAATATAATAAACTGAAAGTTATGGAATATTTGTTATATAACCCACTTGTTTACCAGATTTATTCAAAAGTATATCTAATGTTCATTTGTATAAGGAAATATATAAAGCAAAAATTAATGAAAAAAACAATAGTATAATCATAGCAGTATTGATAAAAGTGTCAGGACTTAAAAATAGTAAGATACAATACAAGATTACAGTTTTCTTTTCTCAAAAGAGATGGTTAGGTTAAAAAGAATGATTAAAAAAGGATTCATTGAAAAAAAAGATAAGAATGAGTGAGGGAATGTATTGGAATAATGAATTCTTTTTTTAAAATTGGAAAAAGATGGAATTTTTTTTTCACTTAGTTGGTAAAAGTTTGTGAAGAAAAAAGGGGAAATAATCATAACGGAAAGAGAAAAAGAGAATCTGAAAAGAAAAGAGGATTTTAATATCACTTCATAAAAATTATTAATACAGCAGAAAAATCTTTACAGCAAATATAATTGTTAATATATTTCTAATATACAAGATTAATATATAATTGGGAATAATTAAGTAATAGTTTGAGGAACTGAAAGATATTTTAAATTAGTGAATATTTTCTTTTGTTGTTTCATGGATAATCTAAAACTGAACTCAGAGTTTGACAATTTTGCTTATTTTTTTGTATGTTAGATTTTAAAGATTGAAAATATATAAAATTTATTGCACTTTCCAATTTTGTAAATATTATAAAATTATTTTAATCTGATTAAAGTGTATATATGATAATATGTTTACTGTTTCCAAATCATTATATATGGCAAAATATATAAATTTACAGTTTAGCTTAAAAAATTGAAAATTATGAGTTAATTCTTTTTAAGACTAAATGTATAAAAATCTATTAGAGATAAAAACAGTATTTTTTATATACACAAATTGTCTTTCTTTATTTTGTTTATCATGAATTACTAAAGAGAATGATATGTATAGAAGTTTGTGATTTTTAAACAACACCTAACCATATCTATGCTAAAGTAATTCAACAAAATCAAAGAATAAGACAAGCAAATATTTTAGTGTGGAGTAGATTAACTGTAAAGGTTTAGAGAATGTTGGGAAAATAATAGAATAATTGAGGAGCAGAAGGGGCTAATCAAATCTACACTTACTTTCTTGACTTTCAGAAGAGCAACCAATTAAAACTATGATTTTAAAAAATAAAATTTATCAAATAAGTTATTGATGAAGAAATATTGCATTTTTGGGGGGACATTTTCACTTGAAAGAGAAAAATAAAATACAACAAAATAAAACAGTATAACATTAAGTTTTTCAACAAAACTTTAAAAAATCATGCATAATAGGTTGATGCATAATGCATAAATATTATGAAATAAAACTGTTTCAGTATAAATACTGTTATTAACAAATAACTATCAATTTTAACATAAGACATAAACAGAATAATAGCATTAAATAACATGAAAAATAAGATCTCAGATAATGATAATATATAAATATATATAATCATTAAGTTAGATAAAATTTGCTAAGGCACTACTTTCATCTATTTAGATCGTTTTATGAAATATATAATAAAAACTAAATAAAAATCATCAGATTGCACATGGAGATTATACAACAAGATCATGGACAAAATATCTATGTCCAGGTTTTTTTTCTGATTTATGAATATATCACAATAAAAGATTCTATATTACATATTTATCATGAAGGACATGTGGTTGTTAATTTCAGATAGATCGGATAAACAAAATAATCCAATCTACTGGGTTAATCATATACAAAACAAAGTTTCTGCGACCGTTCCAATTTCCCAAACTGACAAGTGTAAAATCCATTGAGACAGGAAAAAAGGATACAAAAATATACAGCCCCCCCCCTTCACCACAAAAAAAAAAAAAAAAAAAAAAAAAAAAAAATTATAAGGCAGAATATTTTCCTCTTTGAATCATATTTCCAAGAGGTAATTCTTGTATAAAAAGAAAGATTTAAGTAAACATAAACGAAGAAGACTGTTTGTATCAAGGTTAAAAAGAGAATGGATGGCACAAATTGCTGGTGGAAGCCTTTTGCTGTATATTTGCATAAATTTATATCAGAAAGAGCCAAGTTGTAAATACAAGGCAAAGGATCCTAAAAGGAAGCATTGAAAAGTCATAGGAAAATCTGATACAGTATTCTCTTTGTATAGTTAAGCTTTGTTCCCAATATAATATTACTCTTATATTTAGTATTATTCAATTTTTAAAAAATATTAAATTAATATTACATTTACATTTAGTATTATTAATAATAGATTAATTTCATCAATTTTTAAAAATTTTAAAATAAGAGTTGTAGTTAATAAAAACTTTGTATTTAATGAGAAAAATGTTCAAATATATTTTGAAATTTACAAATAAAAACATAACAGCAACAGAACATTTTTAATTCCAAAATATCACACAATAAAATATTAATTAATAATCTGATTAAAAGACTGACAAAAGAATAATACCAAGAGAAACAGTCTTTCAGAGAATGTATCTTTATCAACACAGTTAAGAAATTTTGGGATAAAAGAAAAAAAAAAAACAACAACTTATATCCGAAAAATGTAGTGTAAATGATTAAAGTGTGTATTTCAGTAATTTACTAAGAAGTTCTTACATTTGTATAAAGATCAAAAAGTTCTTTGGTATCACTATCAAGACTTTACAGATTATTTCTGAAAAGGTGGAAAGATTTATTTTATTTTTTCTTTTATAGGATATTGCACATTCATACTATATTTAATATAAAATACTTTTTGGCATTAATCATAAACAAATGAAAACTTAGTAATTCATAACCAACTCAAATTATTATATACATGTCTGAAAGTGAATGTATATATGCAGGTTGATGATAACAATTTGAAATCGGTCATGGGCAATTATCTATCTATCTATATATGTTAAAAAATCAACATATGCCATTTTAGAAAAAAAATTCATACAAATATTTTTACTGAAAGTATAAAAATATTTCTTTGGCACCATATAAATAAACAAGTCTTTATCTATTTTGTTTCATACAATATTAAGTGATATATAGCTACAAGAAAACATTTATAATAAATATCAGCATCCACATGCAAATATATGATAAAGAAAAGCATACAAAAATTTTAAAACAAAAAAGTAACTGTTGGTTAATATATTCAAATATCATAGTATTTTATAACAAATAAAAAAGTAGAAGTTTAAAAAATCTGTAAGCTATCCCATTTCTTAAAAAAAAAAAGAATATGTATTTTTTACAAACAATATAGAAAAAAGGTAACAGGATAACAATTTGAAATGAAAGTTTTACTGTTTTAATAAACTTTAAAGGTAACTTCATATTCTTTATGTGTAAATAAAAAATAAGAATGCAATAAGAAATTAAAATATAATAAAAACAAATTAAAAAGAAAAAAAAAGTAATTGAAAAAGTTAGTGTTGGTTCTGAAATTTCCTGCAAAAAATGCTAAACAAAAATGTTATCTTGACAAAAATGAGAGAGAGAAAAAGAAAAGAACAAAATGTGAGTACTTTGATATATTTTAAATCATTGTCTTTATATTTAGAATTAGTTACTGAAAAGAATTTCAATATCAGATATTATTATTATTTTTTGAATTAAATACTCAACCATAAACTGAACCTGTTTAATGATATTCGTTAAATTTTATTTTAGATAAGTGAACTTAATTAACGAAGGGAAGTAATCGAATAACCAACTCCTCAGTTATCTTTCTTGTTGATACAATACAGAATAATTTAACTGAGCTTTGATGGGTTTTAATAAATTTATTTCATTTGAAGAAAATACGGCGAAATCACTCACATAAGTATTTAGCAAGCAAAATAAAAAGTTGTAAATAGGAAATAACATATTTATCAGTAATCAAAAATATTCTTTTAAATGTTTGCAATTAAAAACAGTAAAACTTTCATGTTCAAAACACTTAAATATTTTCCTCCTGGAAGAACATTTTAAAATAACTCAAAAGTTGTCAGATCCACTAGACAGAGTAAGGTGTTGTATCTTATCTTTAATACTGCCATGAGGTATATTACGAAGAGGGGATATTTGATAATTGTCCAAAGATTTCTTACGTTGACATTTTGCTGATGCTGAACTGCTCAAATATTGCTTTGGCTTTTTTCCACTGTGATCTCTCAGATTAGGATTGGCCTCTGATTGAAAAAAGAAAAAAAAAAAAGAAAGAAAATGAAATAAAACTTTTTGAAAATTAATCTAATTATTTATTGGTATGTCAAACTATATATATATATGGGTGTGTGTGTGTGTGTGTGTGTGTGAGAGAGAGAGGAAATGAAATGATTCAGACAAAATATATGTAGAAAAAGATAAACAAACGAAAGATATATTGATGACTTATAGCTTGCATGAAATTTTTTTCAGTTATATTATTTTATTTTCATGCTTGAAATAATGTTTCATGGATCGTTTTTGTATTCTGGCAAATATGAAGTTGAAATGCATGTTGGTAAAAAGTAATAAATAAATATATAAAAAATCATCAGTTACACCAAATATATATCTTTTGTCCGTTTATCTTTTTCTACACACACTTATATATATAAATATGTATATACACACAAACAGACATACTTAATTATGATTAAAACTTAATACTATAAGTGAAAAACACCATTAAATTTTGATCATAATTAAGTATGAAAGTGTGTACATATAAAATCTTTACAGCGCTCTATGCACAAAAATGCTGAACAATATCACAATATATTTCAAGTATAAAATTATGCACACACACTTAAAATATGCATGTGTGCATATATACATATATACTTTGAATATGCATGTGTGCATATATATATATATATGCACACATGCATATTTCAAGTATTCTCAGGTCTTGAACACTAGGTTACTCTAAGATCGACAATGTGAAATTCTCAGTCATATGCTGTTTTATTATCTTATCTTACACTTGAAATATATATATATATATATAAGCAAACATATTCAGGTTTGTAGAGCTGAAAAAATAAAACAAAAATAACAGATTCTATCCTATGAATATATTAAAAAAATGAGTGAAAATGTAAAAAGATATATAATATAAAAAAAGAGACAGGTTTACACAGAGTTGTTTTTATTAAAACGGATGACATATATTGCAATGATTTCATTTATATGAACACAGCACATCACTGTGAGGTTTTGTTAGCAAAATAGAGTTAAAATAACTTAAACTCTTGCACTCACCCTAATTGTTACAATTTCTCAAGGGAGATAACCGTTAAATTCTAATAAGAAAGCACCTATTGAATTTAATATTTATTTGCAATTAATCATAATATAATATAGATTTCATAAATAGGATGTTATTTGACATTGACATTAATATCTGCCAAAAGTGGTCTTTAAGATTAATTTGTATGACTCATCACTTACATTAGAATGATGATTTCGATACAATAATTCAATTGCCAAAAAAGGGGTTTGCCTACTAAACAACTATATGAAGAGGTATACACAACTAAACAATCTGTATAATAAATTGATGATGTCTAGACTGCCGTCTAGAACAATCAGAGTAGTTTCAGAGGGGCTATGATCAATAGAAAACTCATTGGAATGCTAGTTGAATAGTAAGGGAACTATTTCTAATTTGATATTTCATTCATTGTTCATCTCTGTGTTGATAAATACAGCTTCAGTCAAGATATTTTTTAAACAGACCTTGTGTAAGGTTAAATCTATATGATTAATATTTACCACTGAATTAACCCCTCTAGTGGTGATGCCGTCAACATATTCTTGTATCTGCCAATAGGGTGAGACAAAGGAGGAGATTATGCTGAAAAATTATTATTTCTCAAGTAAGCTATATACTTTTTTATTGTTAGAGTGCAGACATATTGATGTACTTGTTTTTATTGCAGTGATTTCTCTTCTACATTGCAGGTAAGTTGCAAGTTTAAAATCTTTAATTATAAATTCAAATCTAAAATTGAATTCAAGATCTTGGATCTATATTTGCTTTTTAGTTTTTTGTTTCTTTTGAGAATTACTTTCAAATTACAGATATATTTCAATGAAATCCTCATCAACCGAACTAGATTCTAAAAATGCAATATCATATATATATATATATGTGTGTGTGTGTGTCTGTGTGTGCGCCCAGTTGGGCAGCAGTCTTTCATTTAAGCATATTTGATTATATAATAAAGACACATTTTGTCTATATAACTTTATTAAGATCCTTTCAAGTTTCCTGATAAGTATGTTGGTTTTAGGTCGGAATTGGTAGATGAATTTACCAAAATTGTCGCAAGCCCTTTTGGACCTTTCATAGGCCATTATCAGGAGTATTTTTTAAAAGAGTTTTTTATTTTTTTTTTTATAACATTACAAAATTACATAAACGTAAAATTGAACAAAACAGAGATGCCAATGACATCAAACGAAGTTAAAACAGGACGCTAACAATGGAAATAGAATATTATCAAGAAAAATAGAATATTAAAAAAAACAAAACAAGAAAACCCCTAATATTTATTCAAAGTACACTGATGATATACTCCTTCTCACTAATAGTATTGATGAAATCAAAATAATACAAGAGACTTTTCAAAGTAATTCTGTTCTTAATTTCACACAAGAAATTAACAATAAAATCCCATTTCTCAGTGTCCTAATAGACAAGCAATATTGACAGAATTTGCTACCTCCAAATATAAAAAACCTACCAACATTAATTCTTGCACCCTAAGTTTTCATAGTGAATGCCCCTTCTGTTATAAAAGAACCATCATCAAATCACTTATTTCCAGAGCTAAACTACAATCTTCCACTCAAACTATCTTCCTTAATAAACTTAAAAATATGAAACAAACACTTATCAATAATGGGTTTTCCAACTACATTGTTGATACAGAAATTAAACATTTCATTAAATAAATTGAACAAAATGACATAGATAATTACCTAAACCATAAACAATCAATAAACCTTTACTACAAAAAGCAATTACATAATAACTAAGATAGATGAACACATAGTAAAAAACTTTATCCCCAAAAATGTCTCCCTACTGATCCTACCAAAAAAAAAAAAAAAAAAAAAAAAGACTTATCATTTACAACAACAAATTTAAAACTTCCAAGCTAATTATTTTCACTAACTTGTCCCTTTCCACTGAACTTCTTGATAGGACAAACATCATATATATGTTCAATTGTCCCTTGGGAGACTGTGTCTCCAACGAAATTAATAAGTATGTTGGTCTTACCACTACAACACTTTCCAGACATCTTATTATGCACCTTAATAATTCTAGCTTAAAGCTAGAATCATTAAGGTGCATAATCATAGTCTTACATCTTAAAATCCACTATTTCCAAAATCAAATTTCAAAAAATTCTAGTTGAAAACACCACTATAATAGCACATGAAATTAATAAGATACCACTACAAATTCTAGAATCCCTACATATAAAAACAAAAAAACCTAGAATTAATAGAATTAACTTTGAAAATAGCGACAATGTTTTTTTTTTATATTCTATTTTTCTTGATAATATTCTATTTCTATTGATAGCATTCAATGTCATCAGCATTTCAGTTTTATCCAACTTTGCATTTATGTAATTTTGTAATGTTATAAAAAAACTCTTTTAAAAAATACTCTTTACACATGCAAACAACCTCTGATAATGGCCCATGAAAGATCTAAAAGTGCTCAGGACAATTTTGGTAAATTCATCTACCAATTCCAACCTAAAACTAACACACTTATCAGGAAACTTGAAGGGATCTCAATAAAATTATATAGACAAAATGTGTCTTTATTATTTAATGAAACATGCTTGAATATATTAAGAAAATGACTCATCAGGAAAAGAAAAAGAAAAAACCTAAACAATCACAAGACTTTACTTCATAGGAAAGAAAAAAATGAGTGAGTCGCAACACAGTAAATATAGAAAAAACTCTCAATAGATATGAAAAGCATGTTTAAAGAGGAACCAAATAAGTAACGGAAGCTACTTGAGTTTGATCAAAAAGGATCTTGAGGAAAACTGCTAAAAAGTTGGTACAAATGGATATATAGATATCTCCATCAAAAAGGATCTTGAGGGAAACTACCAGAAAGTCAGGACAAATGTGTATATATATATATATATATATCCATCTGTCCCAGCTTTTAGCAGAGTTTTCCTCAAGATCCTTTTTGATGAAATTGGGCAAGTGAGCTATATATATATATATATATATATATATATATATATATAAATAAATATAAATTATATATAGATAAATAGGGATATCATCACAGTTTTAAAAGAAATATCTAAATTTACTTACTGTATGTGAGTATGAGAAGTTCAATAACATCATCATGTCCATGCATTGAGGCTAGGTGAAGTGGTGTGAAGCCCTAGAACAATATAAAGATTTGAATAAGATTAAAATACAGTTTGATATATGTCAGAAACAAGATCAGTACAGAAAAAAATTAGCAAGTCACACAGGATGAAAAGCAAAGTTTAATGACTTTAAATCAATTCCATCTCCTGAATTTCATTGAATTAATAAATGTTGCTTTTTTAGAACCCATAAGCAGTAAATAAATACCAACATAGACTTATTGTAATTATTTGTATATCAGACACTATTTTTCCTGATTCTTCAGCTCAAAAGTTAGAGATTATACACAAAAACTATATAATTAACTCTGTTCTGGCCACATCCGTCATCATATTTGGGATGGGATGACTGATAGTAAGTTATATCTATCGGCCAAACTTATTGCTTTACATCATTACAGAGAAATATCCACTGGAATGTGTATTTGCTTATAATCTATTTTTTCCTGATGTGAACTTATTTTTGCTGCAAGCTTGTTGCATTTTTGTGTAAACATATCTGTGTGTTTGCTCTTAATAGTGTAAATTTTGTGTTTTAAGACATGATGCAAACTACATAAATTCTTATGTTTAGTCAGTACAAAGTGATAAAAAGTTGAACAAATGCTAAATTCAGATTAAATTCAGCTGATGCAAATTCTAAAAGGTAAGTATGTATTATATACAAGGATTTTTTCCCAGAATTTCATAGTCCAAAGTTAAGTGTGCATCTTATACAGAAATAATTTCAGTAATCACTGCAATTAGTTAAGCAAAAAATCTATTTCTTTCCAGTTTGACTGAACCTTATCAAGGATGATGGGAGTGAGAGATATTTGTCAAAATGCACACAAACTCATTTTCTTTTCCATTGAAGTGGCATATCAATGACAAGATGTATTTTTTTATCAAGGTATCTGGTGATGGAACTGAATACAGGAATGTGGAAAAATACCTTTCCCATGGGCATTAGTGATAAATAAAAGAAAATAGCTACAGCTTTTGGTGTTGATGACTTATATTATGTCACTGCCCTTTCTCCTTAATGATTTATATATATATATATATATATACATAGCTGTAATTATATTTTTCTGAAATATGCCTGGATCTATATAATATTCATATATATATATATATGAATATTATATAGATCCAGGCATATTTCAGAAAAATATAATTACAGCTATGTTTCAACCTAGAGTACATACAAGAAATTGCTGAGTACTAACAAATCTTATTTTTGTTGTTCTCTTCTCCCCAAAAATGTGTGAATAAGTTAGAGTCAAAGAGCAGCTGACTCTATCTGTCTAAAACTTTGCAGGAAAGAAGAAGCTTACAGGGCCATAAGATTAGCACTGAAAATCTGCACCATTAACCATCTGGCCCTCAAATATCCTATAACTGAACTCATAAAATTCTCTCTCACTCTCAGATACACACAAAATAAGTGAGCACAAAATGCATTTAAACATAGCTTTTTTAAAAAAGTTATCCTATCATTCCATTAAGAGAAAGATTGTGAAATAAATAAATAGATAAGTAGCCATTTTCAAAATGTTAAATCTAAATTGAATGCCTACTCTTATTTTTGTAAAAAATTATCCCCTTTAACTATTCTTGATAAAAATAATAGTTGAGAAATCTAAATAAATTTGAACAGGTTTTAATTCTCAACCACACATAGCAGCAATGAGTCCTCAGTTTGCTAAATCTGATTGATTTTAGCAGCTTGTCAATTTGTCTAGAGTTATTTTATGCTTAGAGGTTAGGGGATCACATTCATTGTACATTTATATCTACATTTTTTGTGTAGTTGTTTTCTGCACTCATTTATATGGTTTTAAGTAACTAAAAATAATAATCCTTACTAAACAATTATAGCTTCAAGTATCTATTCTTAATACAAATAATTTGCAAAGTTATATGTTATTAAATATTCCTATCTAATATGAATAATTTTCAAACAGGTTTATTTAACACAGAGATAGGACCCTAACAGATACTACGACTCTGGGTCTGAATGGACCTAGGAATAATAGCAATGAAGAGATACATCACATTCCCCAGAGCTCAAGAAATGGAGCCTCACCATCAGATGCAGTTTAGTGTCGATTGCAGTACATCCCTTTTTATAAGGGTCTTACCCCACTGCAGGGGATACAGTCAGTGTAATCTAAACTCTACTGACAGGATGATCACTAAACATATTGCCTATTTCAGACAGACTTAATTTAAGAATAAAAAATACACTTATGAAATAATTGAACTTGTCACAAAATACACTAATGTGAACATTATCTAACATGATCTCCCTGAATCTCAAATATTGGATTTATGATGAATATCAAAATAGCACTCAACTAGAAATATCAGGCCTATAGATTCAAAGGGTTAAGTATGTGATCAAAACTAACATACTGCACCTCATATTTGCATCAAGAACAAATTAGTTATCAAGTGTCTATAGTAAAGATGGTTTGTTTAAGCATTAGCTTATGTACAGACAACAAAGTTTTTGATAAATTCTTTGCACAATAGTTAATACATTCACATATTTCTAAGAACAGCCATAATATAATGGTATAAATGTCTCCAAATAGTGCAAGGTAGTTTTTATATATGAATTGAATAAAAAAATGAAATATCAATTAAGTGAGAATCAATCCTAAATCCCTAAACAACTACTTCGATACATAATAGTAGTGCATAGATCTCAAAATCAACTTCTGGTAGTAAATTGCATTCTGACAACATTATAGTAAAAAAATATCAACTTTTAATCAAATGAAAAACTTTTCTCAGAAACCATCTTGAATATGCATCACTGAAGACCTACTCTATTAGGATTCAAATCTGGTCCCATAACAACTTGGCAATAAATAGTAAAATCAATATATATGCATAAATTCTGCAATATAGTACTGAACCTTTTATGTATTTCTCTATTGTTTATTGTAGTAACAAGATCATCTATATTTGAAAATTATAAATTTCAGCTTTGAAGACTTCAAAGTAGATTCATAAGAAATGTAATACATTAGAAATAAAAATTCATAATAAGAGCTGCAAAACGATTATGTTACTAATTGCAAAATCTAAATCTATTTAAGATTCAATGGATAAATCTATTTTAATTTATAAGTAGATACACTAACTAGGATGTGTGCATGGCATAATGGTTCTAGGCATGGAGAATGTAAATAAGGAGCTGAGTTCAAATTCTGTCTGAGGTTGTTTATATTTCCTTTGTACTAATGTCCATAAAAAAAGGGTTAAATTTACTTCCCCTCAAAGGTATAGCAAGGCTGATTGGACTCTCCAGCTATGATGTTGGGAAACCACCCTAGGAGAAGGACAATTTAAAATTCAAAATGTGGAGAAAGTAACAGGTAACCATTCTACTACATCTCTTAAGAACAGTTGTGGTAATGTGCAATTTACTGATAAAAGAAATTATGAAAAGCCATAATTGGTTAAGTCCTAAGAAAGACCAAGGCACTTTTCATTGTACTTGATATTTTAGAAAAGTTTCCTTTTCATGATTGGATGAACAAGTTCTTTGTTGCAGAGAGGGATTTTTAAAAATCTGTTTTACTCAGAATGGTAAATAAGAACTCAATTAATCACCTAAAATATCCAAACATGCACAAAAGGATTTTTCTTTATCAAGGAAAAAAAATGTTTGAAAGCACGAAGAAGAAAAGAAAAATCTGAACAAAATTTTGTAATTTCTGAGCAGATAAAATTTTTTTTTTTCCAACTATACAATATCACAACAAAATTAATTTCAGCAGCTTTACTGCCTGGCTGCTGTACTGGCATGCTGGGTTATCAGTAAGAACATTATCATTAATGCCAACCATTAAAACTAGTGAATGTTTTGCTGGGGAAAGTATTACTGTTAAAAAATACAAGAGAAAAAAAAGTTATGTTTGTTTTTATAGCTATTAAAATATCACATTGGAATAGCATGTCAATAAAAAGGAATAGCATTTAACCAAAACTGTAATGGTGCTATGCCAGGATTCTTGAAGTAGGTGATTAATGCTGGCATTTAGTGAAAGTTGGTGTAAGCAGTTCCAGATCCAATATATAGTCAGAGAATTATATATATATATATATATATATATATATATATATATATATATAAAATTTTTCTTTTATTTCTCTAAGTAGAGATAAAAGAGGAAAGTGGCCTAAGTTATTTTGAGCATACACGTTTTAGCACACAAAGCATGATCTAATGTTTATCTCCTATAAAAAATGATTATGCAAGTTAAAAAAATTACACCCTTCTTTTTTATTATAATATGAAAACTAAGTAGTTTGAGAATTAGAACAAAGGATTTATCTATAGTCTCAGGTTAGTAGGGTATTTTTCAATTATAATTTAAGATAGATCTTTTTAGTTATTCTAATTTTATTAAGTTGCCTTACTTATCACACTAAAGAAAAATGACTGATGAACTAACAAGAGATAATTCATTAATGTTTTTACCTACTTAAATAGTTACTCTATAGCTTCACCCATTGTCACTGATAAATTATTTAAATAACTATGTAAACATTTTCGATTCATTCTAATGGTTACATATGAGCAGATGCTGAAAAGGTCTCAACCTAACCATGACTTTTTTGGTAACTTTTTATTAAGTTTTTTTAAGAAGAGTTAAAAAAACTTCAAAATGATATACCAAATATGTTGAACTATGGGATGGATATGTAGAATAGTAAGTACATTTTTGGATTACAGGTCATTCACTTCTTAGAGGGACTGAGGAATTTTCAGCAGCCCATTCTGAACAGTGATACTGTAAATGCTAAAAAAAGCATATGTAGAAAAATTCAGTGAAAATTATTTTACTAGTGAAAAGCACTAAAGATTAATATAAACATGTTTTGTATATTAATTACAATCAGTTTATATAACTTATAATATAGGGTTAATTAAAGGACTTTCATTCATTCTAATGATTACATATACAGTAACACAACAAATGTTAAAAAAGCATATATAGAAATTTGGGGGAAATTATTTTGCTACAGAAATGCACTGCAAATTATTTTATAATAGAAATTCATTAGTAGTTATTTTACTATAAAAATACATTGCCTATTATATACTATCTGTTTTTATAATTCATAATGGCTGGCCCAGCGGTTAGAGTGTTCGCCAATGGCCCGGGAGACCTGGGTTCAATCCCAGGTCGAGTCATACCAAAGACTTTAAAAATGGTACTTGATACCACCTTGCTTAACACTCAGCATTATAAGGTACGGTTCAAGGGTAAAGTGGAGCAATCCTGGGAATGGAGTAGCGCCCTCCCCTACACCTTGGTGTAGTAGCTATCGAAAAGGGAGCCTTCGGGTCACCCTCGACTATGGTCGCTAACTTTACTTACTTTATTATTCACTCTAATGATTACATATATAGGGGCAGTAAATCATGGTTTTGTTTTAGTTCCAATTACATTTAAATTGAAAACAATTGGAGAGGTTTCAGCTTCTTTTAAATTACTTTAGAGCAACTTATTGCTACTCTACTTATCTTAAGTAATTTTCTGCATTAACAAACCAAATGATTTTAAAACTAGAGGGAAACAATTGATAACTTAACATGGAAATTTGTAATTTTTGGCACTTAATTTGTATGGTGTACATTGAAAATAAAGAAAAAAAAAGGATTGTAAGTAATCTGGAATTAAGATAAATTTGGCTCATAGAGTAGAGATATCATGTGTATGGTATATACTCAAGCATCATCTGATACTATTTTAGATTATTTGTTGACTTTTGAAGCTGGAAATTTAGGCATAGTAGTTGGCCTAGCCCAAGCTGCGGCCAACTTTTTACATACACACAAAGTTTCTATCACATGTATGGTGCAATCCTTTAATATTAGGCTATAATTTAGACTTCAGAAAGTCACATGATATGTGAGTATATACTGTATAATAAACTTGTTAGGATACCAAAGATTGATAAAATACTTTATTCAGCATGTTAAATATTAGTAAAAGCAAACACAGCATGTTCAAATTTTTAATATCAGCTAAGACACATTACTTAACAAAATCCAACATGATAAACTTTGCAAATAATCTACTTTATTTAGAAATGTACTGAAATTTTAACAATTTTTTCTAATTCAACTTCTTTCATGTTATTTAACAGCAACAGAAAATTATGCAAAATGACTTTTGCTATTCAGCTCTTGTATTGCCAGTAGTGAATAAACTTTCATTTTCCATTAGAATCAAAGTTATTTGAAACTAAATTGGAAGAAGCATAATCAATCAAGTAAAAGAAAAAAATAGAATAAAAAAAAGAAAAAGAAATAGTAATGCTATGAGAGGTTTTTTGATGATGCCTTTGAGCAAAAGAGCACAGATTGAATATACGCTATTTAGAAAATTACTCAGGTGATTTCTAATTAGACTGATGTCATGGGAGAAAAGTAATTTTCTTTGTACATTTAAATGTTTGCAGTTGAGAAATGTCAAATTCATTGAATGTTAAGGTACACATTGGAGGAAAGAATAACAATAAGTTTTTAATGTGTGCATATTTTTTGTTTTTTATTAAAAAAAGAAAGAAAGATAATTGTAGTTTATGTTTTTTGCACTATTTATTCATAAAAAGGGGAGGAAAAAAGAAAGAAAAAAAAAAAGAATTCAAACTTACCACCTTTAGAATTCAGTGAGTAGAGGTTGCCAGATTTTCGTACAAAAATTGAAAGAATAGAACAAAACAACATGTTTTAAAGCTTCCAGTTGTAGCAGTAGATGGTTTCATCAAGACTGAGCAATATTGAATTCTTGTTAATCAAATTACAAATAAGTTATTATTGCTTTCTTATGACATGAATAAAAGCAAAACTTTCATTTGTATTTTAATGAATATGCTTTATAAAAATCAAAAAAAAAAAAAAGACACTATAAATTAAAAAAAAAATAAGATGAAGAATTTCTTATTCATTTACTTACAATACTTAATCAAAAGTATAAATTCTCATAGAAGCATAAATTTGCAAACAATAAAATTTATAAAAAAAATAATACAGATGTTTGATACAGTTGTTTTTTTAAGGATCATTAAGTATATCAACCTAAAGTAGTAAGCAATTTGATGACAATATTTTTAATGATAAAATGAATTATATTTATTTGGAGGGTAATACAAAAAAAAAATGTAAAAATAAATGATAGGTTATTTTTTTTTATTTTAATATAAACCTTGATTAAAATTCTGTTAACTGAAAATATGTAATGATGTCAAAATGGTGAGTTAAGTCCCTACCAAACCTGAAAATAATTATAGAATAAATTCCAAGAAAGGTAAATCAGTTGGATGTAATTTAGATTTCATTATTTAAGCCAATGATTTGAAAGTTAATTAATTACTCTTTTCTGTATAGATGGTAATTAAAAAAATTCTTCTAAGTATTCATTATTTATTTACTAAATGAAATAAGTATGTAAGTATACTTATTTTGGAAAAAAAGATTTTTATACACTAAAAATGAAAAAAAAAGAAGATTACTGGTGACATTTAAAATCACAAGTTGGAACTCTTCGTCATTCGCTTATATATTTAATATACAAATATACTGTATATGCTTGCGTATAAGTTGAATTTTGAAGACCTAATTTTTAGACAAAAATTTGGCATCAACCAATAAAAGAGTAATAATATAGTAAGATTGAAATTAAAAAATAATGGGAAAAACTAAGAGCAACTTTTGGGTTCAAAAATTAATTCTATGAATTAATAATTTCGTACACATAAATCAAAAATTGACTTATACATGGTATCAACTTTTACGTAAGTATATTGAAAAAATATGCATTTGTACATACTAGTTTTGGAATAAAAACTATTAAAAACTAAAGCAAAAATGATGAAAGGAATATAAATGGCACATCTTAAATTTTTTTATAAAACTGCAACTACTAACTTAGCAAGATAAAGATACTTGTCATATACACAAAGACAAAACATTGAGTAAAGGTTTTATTTTTAGAGTTACAGTCTTTAGCAACAATTGTTAAAAACAAAAAAACAAAACAAAAAACGAATTGTCAAAATATTTGTTCACAATCATGATTACTTAAAAAATATTTGCTATAAAAAAGGAATTGATTCTCTTTTAATTAGAAACATGAAGAATTAACAATTTGTAATATTTGTTGTGAAGAGTTAAACTGAAGATGATTAATTACAAAAGGTTGCATGGTTAATTATAAATCTGAATCATATGCTTTACATAGACAAAGAAAGAGAAACATTTTGAATAAATGCTTAAAACTATTTTGAATAAACAGGACACGCAGCATATTCCAAAAGAAAATAGAAGAAAAAATACTTACAAACTGTATCCAAATGTTCACAGATGAAATGGGAAAAAAAGAAAGAAAAAATAAAGGGAAAAAAAAGAGAAAAAAAATTAAAATTTGAATAATCACTGTGCACATATTTGCAAAAACAAACCAAAAAATCAAAACAAAGAAATAAAAGAAAGAAGTGAGTTAACAAAAATAGAAATTTAAATTAGAATTCTAATACCTACCAGATGGTTTCTTAATATCAGGAAATAGAGAGAAATTTTATTAACCCATAAAAAATTGAAACAAAGAAAGAAAACAGCAAGAGTTGAATTACAAAGAACATTTACTGTTCAGTTCAACAAGATTTCCCACAAATTTCTGTCAAGTATATTAGTAGCAGAAGTCATCATAATTGTAGTAGTTATTCGTGGAACTTGACTACAAAACTACATATGACACCCGATATAACTTTTTTTTGTCCTGGTTTCATGGCAAAATTCATCTATCAAAACTGGTTATTAATCTTGGTAATTTGGAATCAGAAAGTTTTAGAACTCTTAATTTGTAACTCTACCATTGAACTCTAAGCATTTGAATCTACTTACATATAAAAGATAATGAGGGTTTATAAGGATATATATATATTTGTAGGTGTTTTTTGTAGTTATTGTGATAACACAAAATCACATTGAACAATAACAACAAAAAACACATATAAATCCTTGAAGCTATCAGTACTAAAAATAAACAATTAAATATAAATAAAATAGCATTCAACACTGGCACTAATATACTAAACATCTTTAAAAACTAACATGCTAACTAAAGCACCTCCACTAATAATAAACTCATCAAACTATTGAAAAAAATATCTACAAAAGAATTCTCTGAAGATGACCACTCAATATGGCCAAAAACACTTGGGAGCAGAGCCTAGGGTAACTTCGCTATCAATTGGATCCTGATACAAAAAAGCTGGAGAAAAAGATATGATCATAAAAAAGGAAAGTTCTGTGGTCTTTGTATATATATATATATATATATATATATATATATGAGGTGTGACAAAAAATATCAAGACTGAAGCTTTAAATATTTGAAAAATTTAAAGAAGATATGTGGACAGCTGAGTAGGTTATATAACCAAGTGATGATTTTTAGATTTCATCTGGTAGAGTCAGCGCCAAAGTGGACCTCAACTCCCCCCACCCCAAAACCAAACAAACAAGCAATGAAGCCAGTCTCAATACTTTTTGAACAGAATTTTTTTTTTAACCAAAACACAGGATTGTGCAAGTACAGCACTCTCTATACCCATCACACTTAGCTCTATGTAACTTTTTCTTATTTCCTAAATTAAAATTCACCTCAAAGATAAGAGATTTGAGGATGTGAAGGACATTCAAAAAATACTACTACTGTTTCACATGATATCAAAAAAGGAGTTTCAGAGGTGTTTTAAGTGAATACATTCTGGAATAAATGAGATATATGCCAAGGTGACTAATTTGGAGAAATTAATGTTTCATTCATTGTAAATTTCTGTGTTGGTAAATACAGCTTCAGTCTCAAAAGTCACTTCTCTTCAGGTAATGTTTGTACACTTTGCTAGCACTCAATAATTTTTTTGTTTTTATTAAGAGATATGAACAGAAGATTCATTTTGGCTTGAAACATAAAGGTAAAATCTGCAGTATTTTTTTTTGGGGGGGGGGAGAAATTCATTTATATTCTTAAAACCGTGTCCAGTAAATTCATCAAGGCTAAATTCAGAATTCAATCATTGCTTTTAAGAAGTTAATAAAAAGAGCAAAGTGTTAGGGAAACTCTATAAGAGCAATTAATCTGATATGGTGAATTTACCTGTGATAAATTTATTGGCAACATATTTACCTAGAATCCTTAAAAACAAATCCAGAATTGCAGGGGTTCAGGTGGGCAGGTAGTAAAAAGAAAACAACAACCTGTTAAGGCTTTCCTTTTTCTTTGAAAGAATATCAGGAGAAAAAGGAACAGAGTATTGAATGTACACACCTAAATATTTGCAGACTATTATATTGCATAAGTGAATTACCACATGAGATATCTTACACAGTGTTCACTTAAACAAGAAGAAGTGTAATGAATAAGTAGAATAATGGAAAGAAAATGAAGGTGAGAAGGATGTGAGAATGCACTGGAAGGAGAAGGAAGTTGAGAAAAGATGACATGCAAAAGATATTGGAAAAGATACAGCTTACAAGAAGTGCAGTTGAGATGAGGAAATGGAAAAACTCTGGACAGCAAGGAAGATATCACACCTCTTAGAAATATTAATAATAATGATGAGCAGTAATCATGCTTTTCACAAGTTAGCAGATAGTGGAATGTTTTGGAGGAAGGCAGTGTGAAAGAGAGAAACAAAACGTAGGTGAATTTGTTGTTAACATACTCAGTGAAAAACGTACAGACAATGACACGTGGCCTGGATTTTTGTTTGTGCCTAATAAACCACTGATAATGCAGTCGCAGAGTCTCTTTAACCATATTAGTGGTGCATAGTTTTATCTCTATCATATACTGCACTCAATTTTTCTCACTGCCTTCCAGATCACAACTCTATCATCTTTCTGCACCTTCCTTGTCATCACCTATTGCTTAAAAGATGGTGAATTGATTCAAGCAAGACTGGCCTGCTGTTAACTGGGTGGTCATGTGAAATGGCTGGTTGGATAATTGGGAGACTAAGTTACAGGAATTTCTGATAAAGCCATGCCAACAAGCACAAACTTGTAATAAGTCAATTACAGACAAGCAGGACACAGAAATTACTGGAGATAATAAATACATCCATGGCTAATATTTCATCATCTAACAATGTTAGAAGACGTATTTTCCTCTAACAAAACGTTAACTTTTTATTCATTCTTCTTTGCATTTTTGTTCCTAATGTTTTTATATTTAGTGTTTCTTTTTGTTTTTAATTATGACAATGAAAGAATTACTTCAGATTAGCATTTCAATATATTTTTAAATGCTATTCACTGATTGTTTTCATTCATTCCACCTCTTCCTTTTTCTCTGCCAGATTTAGTTCAGTGTGTTTTGAATCAGACAGATTTTCTACACTTTGACTGGCCCAATTGTTCATTGATATTAGTGTAATCCATAGAAGAAAAATAAAAACAAAGATGATATTGGGTAGCTTTGATTGCTATATGTACTTATCCATCTTGATATAATGTTGTTTGTCAAAAAAGATCCCAACTGATATAATATTGTTTGTCAAAAAAGATCCCAACTGATTTCAACAAAACTTTGGATCAACACTTTACGCTTCCGAAATAAAGCATTTCAAAAAGATCACCATATATGTCAACATATAAGATACAAATTTAAATAATTACCACCCCCCGGAAATTTTGCCCTCTGTCCAGTGTTGGGAGCCACCTTTATAATCATCAAAATAGATAGGTATAATGCTTGAATTTAGAGTAGTGGGTAGTATTCCCTCAAATACAAAAGTCAACTGTACATCTTATAGGCCAGCAAATATGTAGTTTTCTTTTAGAAAAAAAATTAATATACACATGTTATATATCTAAAAAAATGGAATTACATCCAATAGTATAAAAATATATAAATATGAAAAAAAAAACAGATCTTCAGAGGATGATTTTATTGGTAGTTTAATTGTTTGCAAATGTTAAATCTTTTTTTAAACATTAATAATGACTATATACATTTTTACTTACATCAAAACACCAAAAAAAAAGTGAAATAATCATGGATTTTTTAAACCTTTATATTTGCATCTCCCAGATTTTTAAATGATGAATTTAACTATATTGAAAATTCCTTCATGCAACTTCAGTATTCTAAATCTTTTATAAAACAAGCCAAAATAAAAGCTCTCAAAATTTAAAAATGTAAATGTTTTCCCAAATTTTTAAAGAAATTTTCAAATAATAATTTATCACACAGATATATTATTTTATACAACAATTCAACCACTAACATCATAAAAAACTTAAACAACTGCAGAATAAAAACAGTTACTAATTTTTCAAAAACAATTATGATTTAATCAACAATAAGCATAACAATACCCACATTAAATCTAATGCTGGTGTTTACACTATCTAATGTATGGGTTGTAATAAAAAAATATATGGGGGAAACATCCCAAAACCTTCCAAACAAATTCATGAACATAAAAGGGACTTGAAAAAGGAAAAATAAATAACAGTTTGGTCAGGCAAAATTTAGAAACTAGTCATGGCTTTAATTTTTAAGATTCCAAAATGATAGTTTATATACATAATAAAAAATGTTGGAAAATTGTTGAATCTATTATCATTTCAAACCACAATACTATCCAACGGAGATCAGGCTATTTCCGTTTATCTCCTTATCTAATCAGATTGTGCTAAAAAGTTACAAAATCCCTTATTTAAAATAATTTGATTTCCTTCTTTATATATATATATATATATATATATATATATATATTGATAAACAGATAGATTAAATAGATTTAGAGAGATAAAAAGAAGCAGACTGACATTTATAGAGATAGATAGATAGACTGATGTGATATGATTTTTTTAAAGGGAATATATTATGTTTTTAAAATAGATTTTGAACACAGAATTAGGAAATAAAATGTTTAAAACTTTCACATTTTTTCATCTCATTTAATAAATACAAAACTTTAATTCAAAGAAAATTCAGAATAGACAACATCACATATTCAAATACCCTGATGAAGTTTAATGTTTATAAAAAAAAAAACAAAAAACATTTTAACATTGGCAAATAAGTCATCTATAAATAAAACCATACTCAGAAGACCATGTGTTTTTTTATATTAGTACATTTTCATACATGATATATACCTAACTTGAATAATGCATAATTACAACAGTATACAGATCACATATAAAGATATCTAGCATTATCTTCATAACAAAAACTGTGCAAATAATTGAACTGATATTAACTTGAATGATTGAAAATCAATTCAGTTATCCTTTTTCTCAAATGAATTGTATTCTTATCTTCATTAATTAAAGGAAAAGAATAAACATGTAAATTAAATTAGAAATCAAAGAAAATTCCCAGATTTCATATAAAATATGTTAATACCTTAAACTTACATAAGCACAGAATACATATTGTAATAATTGATAGTATCATTATATATTCTTTTTTTCAATGGCATATATATAGAAAACTGTAAAAATTAAAACAAGTATTTGATATGGTAATTAAAAACTCCAGGATATATATATATATATATATATATATATATATATATATGCAAATAATTCAATTGTAAATAAAATCATCTCTTGAATACCTTGTATTTTTTCATATTTGTACACTTACATAGAGTTGGATTTACTTCCAGTTTCCCATATATATATATATATATATATATATATATATGTGTGTGTGTGTGTGTGTGTGTGTGTGTGTGTGTGTGTGCATAGATTCCACTAAATAATTTTACAATTCATATACCCCAAAAAGTTAAATTTTTCATGTTCAACAAATATAAACACAAACTAAATTGTATCATCATTAAGTATATAAATCAAAGTTTTAGATAAAGCAAATTTTTTAGTCAGAAAATTCAAATGAACACTAAAAAAACATCTGATTTATAAAAAAATATTTATTTAGGAAACTTGTTTCTCATTTCTTTAAATATCTCATCACTAACTCTACAAATCAATGACCATATTTTAACTAATGAATCCACCACTTTATTCAAACAACATATTTTTATCATAATTTTCAACAGACACCTAACTTTTTATAAACTCGATACAATGCAATTGCTTGACTTTACTATTAGTGTGAAATAATATAAGTATTTCTATAATTATCTTTGTAAGGAAAAAAATCTCTACATTATTGGTTTGTATCATATCTTAAATAAAAAATAAATATACACAAATGGTCCATCTATAATTGTTGTCGCTAGAACACCTCATTATAATGTAATGGTTCACTAGTTAGTCTTGCTGATCAATTACTACCAAGTAGTAAGTTCAATTCTCCCTAGGTGACTCATACTTGTGGCCTTATACCAAAAGTAAGCTCAACTCAGTAAATAACTATAATTGTTACTGCTAATCAAATATACTGATAGATGTGAAGCCCCTCCCCTCATGATCAACAACAAAGAAATATGCAGATAACAGAGGGTATCCAAGGACTGATTGAGTTATGGGGTGGGTCTGATCAGAAAGCCAGCATCATATCAAATAATGTTGCAAAAAGATATATTTCAAGATTAAAGTTAAAAGTGAGTTTTAAGGACTGATTATAATTTCAAAACATTGTCATGAATAATTTATATACTTTAGTTTCTGATGAAAAAAAAATCTTTAAAAGTCTTAACATAAAGTAAATTCTAAAATTACTCTTCTAAACAAATCATTTCAAAAACTGTCTTGATAGACAGTTTCAAAATGATTTTTTTGGACAACAATTCTTTTGTTTTTTGGCTATGAAGTTTATTTTTTGCAAAGCAGTCCATTTAAATAACTAAAATTACAAACTTGACAGTTTTCATACATAAAAGAATATTTTCAGAAGTCTTCTGCATATTTTTTTTAAATTTGGAAACTTTACAATTATCCAAAGGTAATCAATAAAAATGAATATTTCATTTTTTAAGTTTGAAATTTAAATGATTTATTTATTGTAAAATTTTAGAATTATCTTAAAGAGTATATATCTGAAAAAAGTTCCACAATTTTTGCTTTCACCAGATATTTAGCAGAGAAGTTTTTATTGAATAAATGCTTATTTAAAATAAAAAGAAATTTGTTCTTGTTTTAATCATTTTAATGAAAAGGAAGAAAATCTAAGAAAAAGGATGATGGTATTATTATTAATAACTAGTAAACAAATTCTTTGATCTATAGACTGTGATCTAGTAGGGTTGCTTAATTCTGCTGATTTTATAAGTACTGAATAAACAGTAAAAAGCTTTCCTATAGTCTACATGCTCATTTGAAGAGCCACACAAATATTAACTTTACCAGTTAGGCCATCACACTGTCTTTTTAATCAAAATAGCACTTACTAGGTAAAAAATCTTAATATTTTAAAATATTTTTTCTATAAATTGAAACTTAATCTTAAAATATTTGTATTTTGTTGGAAGATTTTGAAACTTTATAATTTGCTTTGACTATTATTTACGAACTTAAATTTTTTCAATAATATATATTCAAATATTAATTTAACATTTATATATTTTATATTCATATTAATATTTAAAAGTAAATCATCAAATAGATTAAACTGAAACATGCCTGTCATTTTAATGACCACTGTACTATATCAGCAAGTACTCTTCTTATTAAGCATAAACAAAATAATTAGGAAAATACAGACTTATATTATTGTAATAGAAAGTAGTAATGAAAAATAAAATAAAAATATCAAGTATTAATATGATACAAAAATAAAAAAATTTAAAGAAATTTGTCTTAAGTTAATTGAGCTAAAAAAAAAGATGCACTTTCACTATTATATCTTTTACTAGTTTTCTTTATTTTATTGTAGCTTTTAATAACATTCTAAGCTGAATATCCTCTAACTGTTAAAGTTAAGGGAGTGATGAAAAGTTTTTGCCCTGACTGAAAAAGAAATGATCTAGACTTATGAAACAGATATACTATTCTAGATATTCATTCTGACTTTTCAACAGAAAAAAAAAAGGAAAGATAATTTTCTTGACAGGACTGAGAACTTTTTAGTACCTCCTTTTTTATATATATATATATATAAATAAAATAAAATAATCTATATTTCTCTTATATATTTTAGTAACAATAAATTTTAGAGAAACAGTACCGTAAATAAAGCATAACGTTAGACAAAAAGAAAAAGCTGAAAAGACTTGAACTCACATCTCATATCCAGAGAGCTTATCTTATAGGGCCTGAGATTGTCCTGAGGACACTAAGATATTCATTGGTGACACAGAGCTCCCTTATTAGGGACATGCCATTGGACAGTCAATTTAAAAAAAAAATGACTGAAATAAGTATAACCAACTATTAAAGAAAGAAAAATTTTTGGCAGATCTTTTTTACATCAATTTGGGGTAATTTTTTTCAAGTTTGTCTAAATTTGTGAAAAAGATTTTTTCTACAACAGGTTAACAAATAGAGATCTGCACTGTTTTTTCTATCTTTATTTTGGTTTAGACTGAAAAAGAAAATTTCATTTTGGTTTGGACTGTTGTTAAGCTTTGATATGAATGTGTATAAAACCATAATTAGGTTTCATTTCATTTTTTATGATTTGTACTTTTTGAATCGTCAATAAAAAAAATATTGTTTTGGACTTTCTTCAGTGGCTTAAAAATTTGCTTTTATTTCTCACAAGCTAAAAATTATCATTTTTTTCTCTTCTTTAGGAAATAAAAGATATTCATTTTGGTCTATTTAGTCTTGAAATTGTGGTCTGCATATTTTTTTTGGTTTAAGAAAGAATGAAACATCAGTTAAACAAGGAAGGTTTTTATAATAAATCATTTTAAATTTAAACTGTTACTCCTCCAAATTTTCTTGCCCAATTGTATGTTTATTACAAAGCAATAATATTTATGAATTATTTGAATTCTGACAATCATTATTAATTTTTCATCCTATTTATTTGAATGACTGGAGAGTATTTGACTTAGAATATGATAATAAGATGAAGAAAACTTATCTAAAATTAATACAGATAAACTACTTATCATGACTATATTATCAATTATATGGAGACACTTGTGGTGTAATTGTTATCATTATAGGAAATAGACATGGAGATCCAGGTTCAAATCCTGGATGATACTGTTTGCATTTCACATAGCACTAATCTTCTTGGGAAAGGTATGTATCCAACTATTCAACCTCTAGCTATGAGTAAATAGAAGGGCAAAATGGGCTCTTTAATCTTGATATGGCAACCAGTCTAAAAGAAAAACTCTGAATTCAAACTCGTTAAACTTTGCTAAATAACTGATTTGGTGTCGCATCCTGCTCATGGTGGAGGGGTTGGGTAAATACATTATCAATTAGACATTTCTAATGAACCAATCAGTAAAACATTTGAGAAAATGATAAATTTAGCTATCCTGTCATTATTTAGTGAGTCTAAATGTACCAACCAGAAGCATTTTATTTTCTTCCAATTCTTTATCTTACACATAAATAAAGTTACAAGAGTTGTTCTAATTTATATAAAAAGTAACATACATGCATGTTGTAATCATAAAGCACATTTTGATTTAAAAACAAAACTCAATGTATTTTTACTACAAATAAAATTAACATATAAACTATTTGACAAATTAAGTTTAAATTTAAGACTAACAAATATTTATTAAATATGATGAATCTTTTCATCATTTATAGTTTTCTTGCAAGCTTGAAGAATAGATAAAGCAGTTCTGAAAAAAAAAAATAACAACCCAAAACAACTTCTACAAATAAATTTTACATTCTGGCTGTAGTCAATAAATAATTCAAATCTAATCAAATATTTATTTTGATTTTATCAATAAAGAAAATATCATATTCAATGAAATATTATTTTGGTAAGACTTTTCTAATATGGTTCCACTATATTTTATAGAATATTACAATGAGAAAAACAAAAACAAAAACACTACAGAATTAGAACTGAATAAAAAAAAAAGAAAAAGATAAAAACTATGTATATATTTTTAACAACCCCTACAGTATTAGAACTCAAAAAAATAAATGAATAAAAATAAAAACTATATATATATTTACCAACCCCTCTGCATTAGCAAGATACAACATAAGGTCAATTTTTAAAGTGGAATTTAAGAGGTTTGAAATCAGTTTTTCTTTCAGACTGGTTGCTATACCAAGGTTAAAGAGTCCAGTCTGCTGTACTATTTACCCATAGCCAGAAGGAGTATATATATATATATATATATATTTGAGAAGTATATTCAGGCAGCAGATTCTCTGGTAGGCAAGTTTTATTGAAAATGACACAAGGATTACGCGTTTAGCTATTTATTTACCTTTTTTTGTCAAATGAGATGTTACAACAGTAGTTGTAGGCCGTTTAAAAACTGTTTAAAGTACTACAATAACAGAGATTTAGGACAGTTTTTAAATTGCTTACAAGATCTGTCGTGATATCTTGTTTGCCAAAAAGGAAAGCTGAATAAATAGCAAAAAACTAAATCCTTATCTGTCATTTTCAATAAAACATGCCTACAATATATATATATATATATATATATATATATATATATATATATATTTATTTATTTCTGGTTCTCATTTCCTCAGCATTTTGACCAGTTAACAAAAGGAGTCAGACCTTCTACCCACCACACATACAAGGGAGTAGTGAAAAGTTCTTGGCCTGACTTAGAAAGGAATAAGTTAGGGAAGGGGTATCTACCCATTTTAGCCTTGCAAGCTACTATTAAAAATTATGAGGTCAAAATGATCTACTTGAATGAAAAGATGCTAAATATATTTATTTATTTATATCTATAACGAGTATACTTTATATGTAAGTTTTAAGTAACAGCAGACTGGTTGCTCTGCAATCAATCAAATGGCCCCTGCCAAAAGGGAGGATAGATGATGATAGGTTAACATTTAAACAATCATTTTTTTTTAACTGTGTGCAATCTACTTGCACAAACTTTGCCATCAACATATTGGGCACTGCTGACCTAAAGTTATCAAATGGACATGTAACTTTACATATTCATCCTGAAGTTTCACATGCTCAATGCAATTTCCTTTAATCCTTCAATGAAAATAAAAAAAAAATAAAAAAAAGTAATTTTCTTCTAGGCTGAGCTAAGAACTTTTCAGCAGCCCTTTGTATATATACATATATATATATATATATATGTTTCTCTGGTATTTAAAGTTACTGAAATGTATAAGATATATATATATATATATATTTCTCTTATACATTTCAGTAACTATAAATACCAGAGAAACAGTTGCATACAAAATGCAACAGTTGCATATGCAGAAGCATACAAAAAACATTTACCCTAAAGGATGAAAAATCATGAAACTGAATCTTTATCAAGCCAAATGGAGTCCTACGTCAATAACTTCTGGGAAAAGTATAATTATGCAACGTTTACATCAGAGAGAAAAAAACAAAACAGACTATAAACAAGATCACAACAAAATTAAAATAAATTAGAGAAAAATAATTAACTACTAAATTTGAAAATATACTTGGATGCTTAATTGTAAATTCCAAGAAGAGTGAAAATAATTGATTTTTTTTTATTATCATACATAGTATCTAAATTGTTTTTAACTGACTTGTGAAAAAGTTACCTCCCTTGAAATTCACAATGAACCAATTACAAAAAAGAAAAATTTAACTGGTTTCTTTACTCAATCAGCTCTGAGCACTACCTTAATTGGTAAGTATTCATTTTAGGGTTAAGTTGATTGAAAAAGTCAATAAACAAACACTGTACAAAAAAACAATAAGGAAATTCTTCGTCAAAAACAAAAATAATCAAAGAAAAAAACAGTCACACAAATGTATAGAGAATTTTGAAATTGACTTTTCATGAGAAAAACTAAATAAGTGAGAAAATACAAGGGCAGGCTGAAATTTCATACGATGACTTTATATCTACTGTTGATGACTTTTTTTTTACCAATGGGATCCAAGCACTGCAACACTGATGTGGAAGAAGTGTGTGGACTGCAAAGGGCACTCAGTTGAAAAATAAAACTCATTTGGTCATGTGAAAGTATTTGGTCAACCTATGAATTTTTCAGCCACCCCTTGTAAAATTTTAAGTATTAAGCAAGATCTTTAAGTTACCGTTTTTTGGTCCACATTGATCCCTTGTTTTCCACACAGCAACTTTACCACGTCTGGTTTCCCATGCTTTGCTGCCCAATGAAGTGCTGTCTGAAATAAATAATGCCAGGTTCTCAATTTATTACTGCAGCTCAAATTACAACATTATACAATTTTAAGTTTGAAAAGAAATAACATATCGATTTAATTTATGAAAAGGAATTTTAAATGGGGGAATACAAAATATATATTTAATATTGTTTGACTGAAATTGAAAAACATTATTAAAGGAAAGGAAGGTCATGGAAAGAAAGTAATATATAAAAGCAGTAAGAAAGAGGCATAATGACTGCCATTGCTATATACATATGCAAACAGAAGTTCCTTATATTTCCAAAGGGAGTCAATAACTTCTTTAAAGAGAGAGAAATAATACATTGTATTGTACTAGTTTTGTGATATTTTGTTAATGTGAGGCATAATTTAGAAGCTCCAGATGCTTTCTTTGCTTTTTAATACCCACTAACTTTACCATTACACTTCTGCATAAATTTATGATTGATTTATTTTAATGGTATGTCAACCCATTTAGAGGTATTTTATGCCTAGAGGTTAGGGAATTGTCTTCATTGCATGTTCATTTTTACATTTTTTGTGTACTTGTTTCTCAAGAGGTTTTCTTTTTGAATAGGCATCATTTTTCAACAGATCTATTTTAGATGAAAACCTAATAAGTACTACCACTCTAGGTCAGAGTGGACCAGAGAGTAATGGCAATGAAGGGATAGTCCATACTTCTAAAATCCCTAGAATTGGAGCCTCACAATCAGATGCAGCTTAATATATGCAGGACACCACTTTTTGGAGTGTCTTGACACTCTGCAGGGAATATAGGCAGTGTATTCTAAAACCTGCTGACAGGGTAGGACTTAAATTTAGCTTTCTGTACTAAAAGTAAATATGTCTAGTGAAAGGAGAAAAAAATTGGTGAATAAGTGCTGAATTATGCAATTCTTTTTACTAAAATTTGAACATTTTTTGGCCCACGATGTATATTGTGCTTTGAAAATGAAGAAAAAAAAAAGAATTGTCAATAGTAGAAAATCAAGTAAAGTGTTGATAGATATAATGATGCTAAGGAACAAGTCATTATAATTTGAAATCCTTTGATCAATCCAAGGAATCATTTTTCAAAGTATGTGGTTAGCTTCTCCTTAACAGGTAGGATGTGACACAAAGTCAATTTTTAAGCAGAGTAAAGCTGGTGCAAATTCAAAGTTTTTGTTCTAGACTGATTGCCTAATTAAGGCTAAAGAATTCAGTCTGCCCAACTATTTCTTCACAGCTGGGAGCAGAAGGGGAGAAATAGATCCATCCCTTCCTCAAAGGCATTAGCATCTAGTGAAACACAAACAACCTAGTCCACAATTTAAACTCGTGTCACTGATTCTATTTCCTATGATCATAACCCATTATACTAAGCTCACCTACTCTTTATATTTTTTAAAAGTAACAAGCCCGAAACATTTAAAAATTTTGTTTAAACAATTGAACTTCTTTGTATTTTTGTTATATTTTGGCTGATTCATTCTTCAGCCTTCATCAGGTATATACATTTGTATTTCTTCAGAAATATGTTAGAATCATTATGGATTTCAGGAAGTATCTGAATCAACAACATTCAGGTTCCATCAAAGTATTTCAAATGAGTCTAGGGAGAATAACACCCTTTCGTTTCAGACAAATTTTCAGAGCAACATCAAAATTAGAGTTGATCCCTTAGTGCACATTAAAAAATGTGCAAGATGTTTCCTTACCTGGAGGTACTTTCTTCTCTCTAGATCTTCTAGCAAGTGTGTAATTAATGGCCCCCATGACATCAGCACTTGACTATTCTTCTACAAAGTAGATGCTATCTTCAGCCAAAAAAAATACCACTTGTTTTTAGCTTTGAAGTAAATGTTATTCACTAAAATGATCTGTGAGCACAATGAACTTCACCTGCTTGAAGATTTATGAGAAATGCTATGATATAGCCACAAAACATAGCAGATAGACTTTCAGGGTAATTAATAGACAGATGTAAATTTATGTAAGATGGTGAATATGTAAAAATAAATAACCCCAGCAGATGAAAATAATGTGAAAAATTCTTTTTATGATGAAGAGCTTCTAGGCAAATGTTCTAAATAACCAAAGTGTGTGGGAGTGGGGGAAATACACAGGTTATACTTGCAATAATCTTGTTATATTATTCATATATTACTAAAAATTCTCATTTTATATATATATATATATATATATATATATATATATATATATATATATATACATACACACCCCTGGACAAAAATATAAGACCACCCTCAAAAATGAAGAAAAAGATATAGTTTACAATTTTTGAATTATGAAAATCATATATGAAAGATAAGATATAAAAATAATCTAATTTAAAATATGAAGAAATTTCAATTCATTTTTATATGCATATTAGCATTTATGCTTAATCTTAAAATTTTGTTTTGACATAAACATAAGACCAATGAGCAGAACTATAGAATATAAAGGCAAGTTTTTTATTCAATATTTTGTAGATCCACCGTTAGCTTTGATAACCTCAAAAATTTGGCTTGGCATATTATCAACTAGTTTCTGAAGTTGAGCTGAGGATATTTTTTCCCATGCATCTAAGATGGCGTTTTTGAGTTCAGAAATAGCTGAGTACTGTTGACCTTCTTCATAAACCTTTGCAATAATCAATCCCCACAAATTTTCTATAGGATTGAGGTCTGGAGAGCATGCTGAGTGATCAAGAAGTCTTATTTTTTGTTCAAGTAAGTACTACTTTGTTACTGATACATTGTAGATAGCAGCATTATCTTGCTGAAAAACCATTCTTCTCTACATGAACGATGCCCTTCTTCTGCAAGAGATAAATCATTTAGCATCTTCATATAATTTGGTGCTTTTTGTTGACCACTGACAAATTGTAGCCTAAGTTTTCCTGAAGATTTTAGGAAGCATTATCTAGTTTGTGGGAGTATTCTGGAAAGGGGGTTTAGTTTATATTGTATAGTTATTTATGTGGCTATATTATATTAATTTTGAGGTTTATTAATTTATTTACTCTATTAAGTTACAATTTTCTAGTATTTATGTATGTATGGTTGCTTGATCATATTCATATTTGAAAATTTATTAATTTTAGAACTACATTTAAATAATGAATCTATCAAAAAAGCATGCTGAATTAAATTTGGTATAAAGATTCAATTTTAAAGAATTTATAGAGATAAGGAAACAACATTCTAATTCAATCAGATTCTTACCTAAAAGGATTTTACTATAAAGGATTTCTTTGTACATTTTTCTGAACGGCCATGAAACAAAACACACATTTTTTTCCACATTTTCAAACCTTAAAGTTAGAGGTAAGTATTAGACACAAGAACTAAATATTAACTTTTTATCCAGCTATGTGCATCAACATATTCAGGACAGTATGACTGAATCTAAGTTATATCTATGATCCAAATTAACTATTGTGTAACAAACACTTCTGTGTTATTCTGCTACAGAGAAATAGCCACTGGAATGTGTGTGTGTGCTTATAATTTTGTTACTCCAAGTGTGAGCTAATTTTTCCCACAAGATTGTTGCATTTTGTGCGAACATGTTTTTGGTAGCTGAAAAGACTGCATAAGTGTTTTGTTTCAGAACTTAAGTAAACTGTATAAATCTTTATTTTTAGTCCATATGAACTAGATAAGAATTGAACAAATGTTAAATTTAGCAGCTACAAATTCAAAAAACTTAGTATTCATTATAAACAAATTTTTTTTGTCTTTTTTTTTCAGAATTTTTACAGCCCAAATTTAGGAGCGCATATTATGCCCAAATAATTACAGGCCCTGTCGACCGGGGCTCTAGAATACACCGACTGCATCTCTGCTGTGGAGCAAGACACCAACAATGAGTGTCTGAGATACGACACTAAACAATCTGATGGTGAGGCTTCAGTAATGCTGGAGTTTTGTGGAATGTGGAGTATCCTTTCACTGCCATTGCTTCTAAGTCCACTCTGGCCTGGAGTGGTAGCACCTGATAGGGTCCTAGCTGTGGGTCAAATAAAACTAAACTGTGAAATTACACTTAACTGAATCCTTTG
>OY757906.1:80835086-81045086 GCA_963585895.1 Sepioteuthis lessoniana | reverse complement strand
TTCAACCATAACAACAGCTTCCTTCAAAACCCGTGCCTTATAAATTAAAAAAAAAACATTTTAAAGAAATGACAAGAAAGACTAAACAAATAAATAAATATAGCAGCCACACTTCCTGTCATTGATTACATGTCATGCATTTGAATTCAAAAATTTTTCTTTACTTTTCATTTTATTTCTTTCTTTCTCATTTCCTTTTAATTCTTTGTTTCCTTCTCTTATTTACTACACCACTGTTATTACTTCTAGTCCTTCCAGTTGTATTAAATAATAATAATTATATATATATATATATATATATATATATAAACATTGTCAATTATTATATCAATCATTATAATAATTGTTAATCATCATTATCATTATGATAATTAAAAAAAAAAGAAGCAAATACAGCAAACTGATACAAAAGAAATACAAGAATAGGCATGACTGGGTAGAAAAAGAGATCCACTGGAAATTGTGCAAAGGATTTACATTTGACCATACTAAGAAATGGTATATGCAAAAACCAGCATCTGTTCAAGAAAATGAAACCCATAAAATTCTTTGGGACTTTGAAGTATAAACAGATCACTTGATCCTGGCCAGAAAGTCAGATCAAATATTAATCAACAAGAAGAAAAGAACTTGCTATCTCTTAAATTTTGCCATTTGAAGTGAAAATGAAAGAAAGTGAAAAGATAAGCAAATAGCTGGATATTGCCAGAGAGCTGAAGAAACTTTGGAACATGAAGGTGACAGTGATACTAATTGTAGTTAGTGCTTTTAGAACAGTCCCCAAAAACCTGGAAAAGAGACTGAATGAAATGGGAATCAGAGGAAGAAATGAGGCCATCCAGACCACAGCATCTTCAAGTTCAGGTATAATACTTAGAAGAGTCCTGGAAACCTGTGGAAACTTGCTGTCACCCAGACTTGAGTTAAAACTGATGTGAAAAACTCACAAGGCAAAAAAAAAAAAAAAAAAAAAAAGGTGTCAATAATGAAAATAATAACTACCCCCACCAAAAAAAAGAGACTAGGTTTGGATCAGTAGTTTCAGCCACAGATTAATGGTTTGAAAAATATTGACTGTGATTCTAATTTCCAGGTAAGTAATATTCATTATTTCAAAGAAATTTCAAACATCTTATATTTAGTAATGTGTCTAGCATTTGGAAATTTTTTATGATGTTTTGTTAAAGTAATTTTACAATAAATGAAAATTAATCTTTAAGGAAATATCATAAACTATTTTAGGTTGAATACAGTATTTTTTTCCCCTACCCAATGGTTGACTCTGAATTCTTTTTTGTTGGTTTCCCTCATTATCATTTCTCTAACTAGATGTAAGTGAAAAAAAAAATAAAGGCAATTTTTCAGAATTAATCCACTTCTATATGCTATTTTTAAATTTTGTACCCACAGCAAACTGTTGATCAAAATGATTTAATTTTCTTCTATTTTTCTCATTTATTTTTTATTTTTACTTAAATGTTCAATGGTATTACAGAATAAAATAATATTGGTAACATATCTATATGAAGAATTGTCAATCATAATTATTTTACTCCTTATGAGTTTTTCACAGGTACTCTTTCATTGGAACCTTAGGTTCCCAGTACTAAGTATTTGAACCAATCTTAACAATGCGGTAGTCTTAATTGTTCCACAGATCTTCACTTCTCACAGTTTCTTTTCCAAGCCTTTGGGGACTGTTCCAAGGGCATTAACTACAATTGGCATCAAAGTCATCTTGATATGCTACAGTCTTTTCAACTCTGTGGCAAACTTCAAGTATTTGTCTATCTTTTTGCTTTTTTCATTTTCACTCTGGAGTTGGTTGGAATGACAAAATCTAAGTTCTTTTTTTATTGTTAACATTAGTCTAGTCTTTGGGCTGAGATTTGGTGATCTGTTTGTATCTCAAAATTATTGTGATGAATATTTTCTCTCAGCTCTTAATTTTAGTTTCAATTTTTTTTATTATTAGGTTCTAATTTCTATGACAATGAGGAACAGTAAATATGAAAGACAATAATAAAGAATAAACTCTTGGTGAGACTCAAAGTCATATCCCATTTTGCCTCAAAGAAGCATTGTCATCCATACTAGTTGCTTTACCAAGTAAGCCAAGAGAGCCACTAGTATTACCAATAATAATTCCATCACTTTGTCTCTATAGGTGTCAGCACCATATTTGTTATTGTTTTTATGCATTTCCATATTTTATTTATTTACCTTAAAATTTTTTAATTTATGTTTTTGAGATTAAACATTATTATTAATTACTTTGACTTGTGTTTTTGGTCATCTTTTAATTTTAATTGCTTGATTGGTAAATCAGGCTTTCTCCAGTTAAAAAATGGGTATAAGTTTGAGTCTATTATTGTCTCCAAAATACATTGTTCCTTACTGTTATTTAAATGACAACCTACTTTACTTAGATGTGGCACAAGGCCATACGAAAGGGGCACCCAATGAGACTCGAACTCACTCGTGTAGGTTTGCTAGTCGAGCTTGCTAACCATTGCACCACCAGAGGCGCCGAAGTGAGTTGTGATAAAAAAAAAAAAAACAGCAACTAGAGTTAAAAGATGAAATTGGGTCTGATTTCAACTGAACTTTCAGAAATTGTTGGGATCATCACTGAATAGGCTTTAAACTGAATTTAGTGAAGATTATCTCATTTTTTTACTCCCCAAAATGAAAGTACAATAAAATGATATATAATCTCAAAGTAGTCAAGATTTGCAATAGAAATAACAAAGTAAGATGCTTGAGGTCATTTCAGATCTCTAAGAAAGCAACAACTTCTTTAACAGATATAATAGGGAAGGGATAATCTATTAATTCCTTTACTACTCCTCTTTTGAAGGAGTATCTTCTGAGCAAAGATTTGCCTGAATCTATACAGAAATAAGAAACAAACAGTTAAAGCTTCGTGATATGAAAAGTCCTCACTCGCAAATAGTGATATAAGCAATCAATATACAAGTAACTGTAAGAAACAAGTTTGATAAAGAAACATCTGAAAGACAGATTCTGAATGACAAAAATGAAAACTTTGTTACCACGCACATAGAAGCAGCTGAATGCACACCAACTAAAACAAGAGCCAAATATAGAATTCACTTTTTAATTTTAATAGCAGTTAGGGAAAAAAGAGATATGAAAAAAGTATCTTTACTTAACAAAAGAAATCCAGCAAATGTCAATGTGCAGAAACTTAAGAAAGCCCAGAGAGAACCAACACATACCAAAAAGAACGTCTAAAATACATTTAAGGCTATATCAATAAAATCAGAAATTCAGTAGAATATAGACAATCATGATTAGCTTGGCAGACAATAAATGAGGTAAGTAGAAGGAAGTGCATTTTGAGAGCAAAACTAAAAGTTGCCAGCCAAGAAGAAAGATTTCAGAAGTGGAAAGAACATTTCAAGAATCTGCTTGGAAAACCTACTGAAAAAATTATCAAGTCGATTAGACATCAAACTTGGACAGTTTATGGAGGAAGAATTTGACACAGTACTAAAAAAAATTAAAAGCAGAAAAGCTTTAGCCTTAACAAAATACTTCCTGAAGTATAAAAGACGAGGACATATCATGAAATACTTCTTCAATTATGCAACACAGTGTATAAACAAAATACAAAAGAGAAATGAACAAAAGATCGTATTCTCCCCTTCTTTAAGAAAGGCGTCTTCAGAATCCCTAAGAACTATAAAGATATAACACTTACTATAATAGCTGCTAATGTTTATAATGCCCTGCTTCTCAAATGAATTTGACCTGAAGTTGAGAAAATTCTTTGGAAAAATCACAACAGATTTCAGAGAAATTGATCCATAACCTCACAAATGATGACTATCTACAAATCATTGAAGGAGTATGTACAAAAAATTTTGATGTAACACTGTTGTTCGTAGATTTCTTCAAGGCGTTTGATTCCAAACAGAGACGAAAGATGGAGCAAATACTACTAGCATATGGTCTCTCCAAAGAAACTGTTACCACTAGAATGATGCTTTACAAAAACAAGAAAGCAATGGTTCACTCACCTATTTAGAAACCAACTTCTTCAACATTGTCGCTAGAGTTTTGCAAGGAGATACATTAGCACCATATATGTTTATAATCTTTCTAGAATATGTACTATGAATCTCAATAGATTTAATAAAAGAAAATAATTTCACATTAAAAAAGACAAGCAGAATCTATAACAGATGCAGACTACACAAATGATCTAGCACTTCTCACTTATATACCAGACCAAGCAGAATTCTTACTGAATAGTCTGGAACAAGCATCAGGAGACATTGGCCTCTATGGGAATGCAAGTAAAACTGAACTCATGTGTTTTAAACAAGAAGGAAGTGTCTCTACTTTATGTGGCAAGTCTCTAAAATTAGTAAACCGGTTCACATTCCTTGACAGCAATATCTCATCTACTGAAAGTAGTGTTAACATATTTGTAGAGAAGGTGTGGAGTGCTATTGACATGTTGTTTATCATATGGAAATCTGATCTCTCAGATAAAATAAAATGGGATTTCTTCTAAGCTGTGGCTGTGTAAGTACTACTGTATGGATGCACAACCTGGAATCTAATGAAACTCATAGAGAAAATGCTAGATAGGAACTTCACAAGAATGTTACATGCTGTTTTGTACAAATCTTGGAAGCAGCATCCAACAAAACAGCAGCTTTACAGCTATTTACCCCCACCCATCTCACAAACCATCCAAGTAAGATGAAAAGGACATGCTGGACATTGCTGAAGAAGTAAAGGTAAACGCATAAGCTATGTTCTCTTATGACTCCTACACATGGATGCAACAGTGTTGGCCAACCAGCAAGAAGTTACATACATCAGCTCTATGAAGACACTGGATGCAGTCTAGAAGACCCGCCAGGAGCAATAGACAATAGAGAGATAGGGAGAGGGAGTCAGGGAACTCTGTGCTATCAGCATGATTTGATGAAGATGATGATATATTTATTTTTTATATGAAGCGGTATAAAATATTTTACTTTAAAAATACAAAACTTACATAAACTTAAAACTTTTTGTCAAATTCAAGTACATTTATAAAATGTATAAGTTTATCTTTATTATATTCATATTTTTTCAACTTTTATACATTGCTATTACATAACTACAATTATAATCTTCTCTTTAAAACAATCTAAGAACCAGAAATATTTTCATCTGAAGATTTGTTTACATGTGGAAACAATATGAAGCCTTAAAATCTATGACGTTTTGGACAAAGAAACTTACAGCTTGTAGAATAAATGCAGAGACATTTTTCTACCAAGCTAAAGATAGTTTAGCTAGTTGAATGAGCTTACACAGACTAAAATAGAATTAAAAAGAAATCAAAAAAATTATATTAAATCATTCTCATTTAATGCTTACTTTATTTTGAGCAGTTTTTCTGATAAATATAAGCATTGACTTTAAAACAGTCTAATTCTATGTTAATTAAAAAATCTATTTTTCTTTTCTTTTTTGTCAATAATTTAGGCTATTATCTTTTTAGCAAAACCAAGAGAAAACTTATGAATAACATTTTAAAAATTTTAATTATATTTTTAAAATAAGGTGTCAAAAATATTTCTTTAATTCTGTATTCATAAACTAAACCTGTTTTTGTTTGCAGGTCTGGATTTTTCCTCCCAATAATGAAGGTTATATAATTATTTTACATCTCCAGTTTGAAGAGCTATTTATAAACCAAATGAGAAATGTTTAATTAAATGTGAATAATATTTTAGTATGACTAGCTAAGTAATTAATCCGTTACTTTTTTCTAAAGAAATTTTGTCTTTTGTCAATTAAAACTTTATGCAGAACCGATTGTTAGAAAAGCTAATCATTATAAAAGATAAATCAATATAAAAAAGTTTTACCAATTATATCTTTTGTATCTATTTTGTATTATCAATATCTTTTATATTATATGAACATTTTCTGAAGATTTTTGTCTCTACAAAAACCCTCAGAAAATGTTTTTGTCTTTTAAAAACACCTCAGAATATATTTATGTGAGCACAACTTTAAGAGACTTATGTTTTCATTTTTATTTTGGTCTGGATTATTCATCTTAATTCATACTATCCAAATTATGAACATCAGTGACCATCTTTAAAGCTATACGTAATAAAGTTAAGTACAGTTAGTTATAATAATCAAGTGAGCTTGTATGAATTATTCTTTAAGTAACAGTAAAAATGCTATATAAGTAATACAGCTTTAAACAGTTCTCTACAAGAACACATGCACAAGTTTATAAGAGTTCATTACAGAGTAAATAAAAAGAATTACAATAATTAAATTACAACTTCTGTCTCTTAATAATTGTTACATTTGCATATATATTTCATGTACTAAATGTAACAATTATTATGGAACAGTTATATTAAAAAATGGATGAAATAGTGAGGGAAACATTCTATTAAATGCACAGCTAAATCTGAAATATAAATATAAAATAAAAATTACAATTGTATAATTACTGTGGGAAGGAGAACATGTTTTAGAGTTTATTGTAATTGACAAAAACGAAACATATATATATATATATATTTAAACCCAACCTTTCTGCCACAGGATGCAACACATGGTTAATTTTTTAAGTAGAGTACAGCTGGTTTGAATTCTAAGTTTTACTTCTAGATCTGTTGCTGTACCAAGGCTCATGTATGTAATGTATATAATGTTCCTTTGGTTTTAAATCACAGGATTAAATGCAATAAAATGAAAAGACAGGAAAAATATAAGAGAAATCTTAAAAAGAAATTAGGAAATCCTCTTTCATATAAATACATGTGTGTGGATATGCATTTGTACACATTATCTATCTATCTATATATATATATATACACACACACAATAATTTAAAAAACACAAATGGAAAACTTGAATAGGATAAATTATGCACATGTACATCTCTATACTTATTAGGAGTGTGAAAGTCCAAAATAACAGGGTTCGATTTGGTTTCTTTGTTTAATTACATATCAACTTTTGTGAGGTAATCAATGTCATCTTTGTAGAAGAATAGTAGTGGAGTGAATAAGGAGAGGGGTTCATACTTTTCCCAAGGGTTATTAGTCCAAAAGTGGATGTAATAGCGCAACTGGAGTTCAAACTCGCTTACTACAATGTCGTAGTTGAGCATGTTAGCCACTAGGTCATAGGGAATTTCCTTAACAGGTATTTGAAATGTGGAATGTTTAATCTATCAAGAGAGAAACCTGAGTCTTTTCTCTAAATTGGGCTATCTTAAAAAGCTTTTTGTAAAAAGTAATACATTAAGTATTTAAGAAGAAAAAAATCAAAGCCTAAACATAAGAGAAAAAGAAAGGGAAATAGTTTGCTGAGTAAAAAGTTCACTTTAAACAAGGAAATTATACAGTATGGGGATGGGGAACAAAGAATAAAAACAGCCAAGATCATAGGTTGGCAACTGATGTTAAAATGCCCCCACCTGCCAACATTGTGTGTGTGTGTGTGTGTGTGTGTGTGTCTTTTCCAAAATACAAACTTGCTGTGTTTTTCTTTTTCAGGTAAAATAGTAGATTTTAAACATCCCTCCTTTTTATCTGAGCAAAGATAATTTATTTTTGAATTAGGTCCAAACAATGTGTCACAAGACTGATCAGTAGCAGAAGTAGCCAGAGAGGAAGAAAGTAGAATTGAGAAGGCAGAGAATAAAGAGAGAGGCTTTTTGCTAGCTTAAGGTACTGACAATACACATATAAAGTCTTTTATCAAGACAAATCAACTATGCCCATGTGTTTGTGTATACACTAGAAACTGTGTTTAACATTTTTTATTCTTATATCTTTGAGTTTTCTCATGTTTGGATACCCCAGCAAGAATGGTAATGACATGGCCACCAGAGATGATTTTCAAATGTGTAATTATATATATATATATATATATATATATATATATATATATATGAGATAGAGATAGAGAGAGAAAAGGTTCTAAAATGACATTTATCAGCCTCAGGAAGAATCTAACAGAAAATGAAAAGGCAATCTGTAGTGTGCTTTTAGTTGACAAGCAGTCAGACAGGCTTATTTAGAAGTCCAGTTTATGTTACAAATGCCAGCAATGCAGTTGTAAACATTATTGTTGGTAACTCAAGTTTTTTTCAGCCCTACTAATACACATAAAAGAATAAAATGAATAAAACATGGATAGATATCAATGAAAAATGGTTTTAGCACTACTAGTTCCTCCCTCAATCTTCCAGATGATGTACTTACTTGGCTCTGGAGTTTATTCAAGCATCTCTCTTTTTTATGTTTTTTATTTTTTCACTGGTTCAGTTATAAGATTTGTATACTTTTACCCAGAAAAGCTAAGATGATTAAATTCATCAAGGAGTGGTTGAGATATACATTCTTTCAATGAGCTCGTTGTTGGTCAAGTGATTGATATTATTTTTGACTAGTCTTTCTTTTATCTTCTTTTTATAGATTTATATTGAAACTCTCAGGCCATTTTTATACTACTAAGTAAGCATCATAGATAGGAAAAAACAAAAAGTAATGGTGACCTGAAAGTTGTAATAAAAAGCAATAGAAATAAGATGAAAGAAAGACTAGTCAAAAAATAATACAAAAGTAAATGAAAAGTTTAGCATTATTTTGGTAACTTGAAGCATAATTCTGCGACTCCTGATACTTTTGCTGAGATTGTGAAGTGATGACTCACATTGGACTGTGAGATACCATGCTTGTCTGATACTTTCCGAGTGCTACTCATCAGATTTGTCCCAATGGCTTCAAGCACTGGCTTAGAATCCATAATTTTAGACCTACCTGATAATCAAGGTTATTGCAACCCAAGTGAATTTTTTTGAATTATCCAGTTAGTATACTGTAATCAACTGCACCTTTGTCTTTTCAAAACAAATGTTTTTTGTTGCTTTGGCAGCATTATGGCCCAGTTTGAACTTCCTGAATTAGACTGCATGTCATGTTCATCTCAGTGGTTTCAAATCCGACACAGTGAAGTAATGTGCATTGTGTCAGTGCACCAACTACAACAACCCTAACCAACCCCAGTGGGTATCTTCCATTACTTGAACTACTTCAGTCACATGATATACATATTGCAAAGAAGCATGTACCAAAATATTGCCAAACTTTTTGATTCACCCTTATAAAGGAAATTTACACAATTTTTAAAACTATCTTATTTGAGATTACTGGTTGATATTATTAGTTTGGAATCTAGCAAATTATAAGCCATTTGCATGTACTTTATCTTTATGTACTAGCAACCTGGCCTTACTACAGAGTAATAAGAAATTCTAGTTATAGACATTATTCACATATATTATATATAAATAGTAAGTTGGTGACCATAGTTGAGGGTGACCCGAAGGCTCTCTTTTCATTAGCTACTACACTGAGGTGTTGGGTAGGGTGCTATTCCTTTCCAGGGATTGCTTCACTTTACTCTTGATCCATAGCTCATAATACTGAGTGTTAAGCAAGGCGGTATCAAGTACCATTTTTTGAGTTTTTGACATGATTCGACCTGAGATTGAATCCTGGTCTCCCAGGCCACTGGCGACACTCTACCCACTAGACCAATGGGCAGGTATATATACACACATAATTATAATTATGATCAAAATTTAATGCTAAAAGTATTTTAAATGCAGAGCAATCTCACAATATATTTCAAGTATAAAATAAAATATAAAACAGGATAAAAACTCATGAGTTTCATACTTTAAAACCTCAGGTAAGCCAGTATTAAACATTTGACTTTTTCAACAGAAAAAATATATTCTCCTTTTCTTTTATACTTTTTTGAGTCACAAGACTATTACATGATTGGCATATTAAGTCATGTGACACCAAGCTGCAAAGTAAATATTTACTTTCATGCCTGCATTTCGCTACCAATTCTTATCTTTTACTGAACAAATTATTCAAATCCCGAAAGTTTATTATTTCATACGGCATTCTTCCTTCCAGGCACAATATACAATTTTCCAAACCCTTATTGCAAGCATATGCTCTTTTCAAGAGAGACTATATATATATATATATATATATATATATATATATATATATATATATATATATATATATGCATTTTTTGTTGTAGGTCCAAAAAGAGAAAGAAATATCTTAAAATGAGTATGTCCAAAAAGAGGTCTGTATTTTTTTTTGTCAGAGAACACATATGGCACAAGGCCTTATTAATGGGGTACTCAAACTACAAACATGAGAGAGTTCAAGTCTCATTGCATACCCATTTAACAAGGTCTTGCGCCATATATGTTCTCTGATGAAAGCAACAAGCTGGAAACATACATGTATGTAAGAACAAAATAAATAAATAAATAAATCCTAAAAAAATACAAATCTCTAATTTTTTGTTTTATATACAAGTAGATAATACAGTATATAAATTCAATATGCATTGAGATTTTCGGTTTGGTTTGGTTTCTTTGCTCAATGGCATATCAACCTTCATGGGTTATTTAATGCCAAAACAATCTTTGTAGAAGAACAGTAGTGGTATGGTTTAACCCATAGCTTGGGGGGGGATAATAGAGTTCATAACTTTCCCAAGACTATTGGTTTGAAAGCGGAAGTAATAACCAAATATTTAGTAAAATAAATTTAGTTTTGTTCAGTTTAAATCCATGCACTACTGAAAGTGACAGAAGTATGTAGTGAGTAAAAGATGTTAGACTAAATAGTTTAAACTTGCAGGATTTGAAAAATAAACTTTTTCAATAATATCTGAAGAATCAAAGTTTCTTCTGTTTGGAAGACCAAAATAGAAAAAAAAGAAGAGAAATCAGCATATTTTAAGATTTCAGTTTCCTGTTTCAAATGTTGACACAGTTAAACAAGAAAAGAAATTTTCTGCTGAGAGAAGTGTTTGAGTATTTTGATAATCTGCTATAGAAGCATCAATGTATTTTTAAAAGCTGCAAGTTCAGCATGTGTCAAACAAACTACTTCTTTTTTTATATACCTATATAAGTGTGTGTAATTTTGCCTGATGTACTTGCATGAGTGTTGAAATAAATAGTGTTTATATATGTAAGCAATAACTAATTCAGAATGCAATCCTATCTTCATGAATAAACAGTATCAAGGCAATAAATAAGAAGAGCACAAGATTTGAGTGAAGACATATGTAAGTAAGTAGTTAATATGCAAAAAGAAGGTGAACAAAAGAAAAAAAAGAATAAGTTCTTGTAAAACAAAACATGTTGGTACATGGTGGCCAGATTAAATATGTATAGCAAGTGAAATTTAATGATATTTAAACAAAATACATAGAATATAGAAGCAGGGAATACTAAGATAGCAATTAAAGAAAATGTCAAAAGTGAGACAGATACCTGAAAAAACATGGAGGAAACAACTGATAATAAAAAATAATATATGTTCAAATTAGAGAGGAGGAAAAAAAGATGGGAAGTACTGATTGAATGCCAAAATTGATATGGTAGGTGTCAGCTAATAAAGGAAGATATAGCAAAAGCAAGAGTTGGTTTGATGTTGCAAAGGGAGAGAAGAGAAATAAAGAGTTTTGATTGGCTGGAGGTTGAGTGAAGATTGCTGGTTGTATTGGACAGCTGAAGAAATTTACTAGAAGCTGTGTGTGTAGTGAATTAAACAAGAGTGAAAGGGTAATAAAAAGAAAAGGCTAATGAAAGATGCAAGATGAAGAATTGTGCATGGGGTGGGGACTGGTGCATGTTGCTTTTGTAGTCCTGCAAATGTGGTCTCCAACATCATCTAAACAATCATCCTAATTTTCAATTTATTTTCAAAAAATCCCTCCTTGTACACCAACTGTTACCAAACATGAACTGGAGTTTGTATGAATGACTGTCACAAGTGATAAATGTTGTTTGAAATAAATTGTTCTTACAAGCCACATGCTACTTTATAAATTTGCAAGGCCCTGTCACATGGCACACAACAGATTGCGACATGATGCTGATGAGGAGGGAGAGAAAAGGTAGAGAATTCACAGGATAGAAAAAGAAGATAAAGAGATACAGGTCATTTGTGGATTTGTTGTAGTGAAAAAAGAGGCTGCAGACCATTTCAAGTAGAGTAGATGCCTATTTCAACAATCATTGTTGTCCCTACCTTCATACTTCAAAACATGTAGTCAATTATTCAATCAGCAAGCCAACATCTTAAAAAAAAAAAGAAAAAAAAAAAAATCTCTTTTCCCAAAAGGCTAATTTTTTGTTTTAAAACCTTTTCTTTCAAAGTGTTACCAGAGATACACTAAATTTTATATGCAGTCAAAAGCTAAGAATGTCCCCTAAAATATCAGCAAGGATATTTCATTTGATTGATGTCTTTTGTTTGTTTGAGCATTATAAGGTCAAGTTTTGGTTAAGGTCACTTTGTTGCTTTCATAGCTAATTTTTTTTTATACTTTCAATTAATAAGACTTTCATCTCTTCTCAAAATTTGTAAGTTTTGAAAAATATTAACTTTTCAAATTTTAAGGAGAAGGAGGATGTTCAGTTTACAATATAAATGCACAAGTAAAGTGAACAGAAACTTTCTGTCTATTTTCTGAAAGTAAGATTATAAATTTAAATTCTTTCTTTCATTTTTTTGTTGTTGATATATTGAGTTTTTGAAAATAAACGTTTTACTCTTAGGTTCATGATTAGTTGAGATTATGAAAATTTATAAATATATATATATATATATAAATGATTTTAATCTGAAATCCCAACCCTACTCCTAAAGAATAATAATTATACAAAGTATGGGGCAACTGAAAAAAGAGGAGAAGGCAGAAGATGAAGAAGAATGGGGCAACAGAGAGAAAAGGAGGAGAAGAAGTAGAAGAAGAAGGAAATAATTGAAAATGATAGGGTAAAGAAGAAGCAGAAGATGAAAAAGATAATAATAATAATAATAAAAAAGTAATAAGGATTATGGCTGAATATTTTAGAGCTTCAGTTTCAAACAATGGAAAGTAACGGTCCACTTTACTATAGAAATTCTATTGTGAAATGAACCTTCTCCTTAAAACCTAAAACAGTTAATATTTTTAAACTAACAAATTTCTGGATGATATGAATATCTTATTGATTGAAAATTATTTAAGCAAAAAAATTTTTTCCATACAAACTTAGCTAAACCAAGTCTTGACCCAAAGTAGATTTTACAAATTTCATTGCTCAGTAGAAAGCTTTTATTTTCTTAAATTAATATCATAATCATCTATACTTTATTTTACACCAACTAAGAGATAGAAAATCTGTTATGCCGTTGTTAGAATCTTAACAATATTCTTTAATTTTTAAAAGACTTAATGAACTAGTTTCCATGAGTCTAAAAAGTCAGTCAGAGTGAGTTTATATCTAACTGAGTGTAGCATGAACATTGTCATGTGCCAAACATGACTCAGTTAAAGTAAATCATATATATATATATATATATATATATATATATACAAAGACACACACATATATACACACAGACACAAAAACATACATTAACAAATATAACCAGGTATCTAAAATGAGTGTACCAAAATTTTATCAGATATAACATAATATATTTTCTTCTCAAATGTTGAAAAGTTACTTCATTCTTATGAGACACATATGTTGCTTGTCAAAATTAATCTAACATGTTTATGGCACTAAACATAAATTAATTAGGTGATAAACTGGGAGTACACACACACGTATAACATCTACAAGTTTATAAATTATTTTCACTGATTAAATATAAAAACATACAAAAACTAAGAAGCTGTCAACATTAATTTAATCCTGAACCTGTTCATAAATATCTAAGTCTCTACTTAAACGATTTGTTGAAAGTTGCCAACAAATTCAAATCAAACCTATATATATATTTATATATAATATATATATATATATATATATATATATATATATATATATATATATATGTAGAGTACAAATGTATGAAATAAAAAACTAAAATACCAAATTTAAATTCATTTGCAGACCTATTCATTTTAAAATATGTGTGTGTGTGTGTAAGCAAGCATTGCTTAGGTATTTACATCTAGAATGGTACATTTGTTTGTCTATAGAAGCATTGAGAAATCATTTCAAATCACTCAGTTGAAAGGAAAGAAAAATTTAAAAAAAAGAACCATAAGTTACAATGAAAGAGGATAAAAACAAGTCATGTAGCCTATCAACTTATAAGGTTTGATTTGGATTCTTTGTTTAATAGCATATCAAACCTTCATGGGTTATTTAATACCAAACCCATCCTTGTAGAACAGTAGTGGTACTATTTAACACATAGCTGGGGGATGGATAGGGATGTGGTATCTTTTTCAAGGTTATTAGTTCAAAAGTGAACATCATAGCATGAGTGGAGTTTGAACTTGCTTACCACAATGTTGCAGTCCAGTACATTAGCCACTACACCATGGAGACTCCCTCAACTAATATTATGTAAAAAAAATATCACAGATATATTTGAATTTCTAGTAGATGTAGTAAAACAGAAATTTTTAGAAAATAAACTGAATAAAATAATGCTTTGTGTTACTCTAGCAATGACATTTTTGATTACATTGTAGTGAAACTAGGTTACATGACTGATTATATATATATATATATATATATATATATAAAGATGCACAGAAGTGATATGACTAATAAGAGTATTTCTTTTGTGTTATTTGCTCAGTCGGCTGGGGCTGTAGAATACATCAACTACTTTTCTGCAGAAGGGTAAGCTTCCTGTCCTCACAATGAGTGTCCTGGATATATGACACTAAACAATCTGATGGCAAGGTTTCAGGAATGCTGGAACTTTGGGGAATGTAGAGTACTCCTTCATTGCCATCGCTCCCAGGTCCACTCTGGCCTTGAGTGGGAGCACCTGATAGAGTCCTATCTATGGGTAAAATAAAACTAAATTGTGTTGTTTGAGATGGGACTGTTTTTGCATTTAAACTGAATTGTTTGAAATAGAACTGTTTTGACATTTAAACTGCATACCTATACTAAACTGAATTGCTTGAAATAGAACTGTTTTGACATTTAAACTGTATACTTATGCTAAACTAAATTGTTTGAAATAAAACTGTTTATACATTTAACTGTGTATTGCCCAGTTGGCTGGGGTTGTAGAATACACTGACAGCTTTTCTGCAGAGGGGAAGGACCCTACCAAACAAGCGTCCTGGATATAACACTAAACAATCTGATGGTGATGTTCCAGTAACGTTGGAGCTTTGGGGAATGTGGAGTACCCCTTCATTATCATCAGTCCCAGGTCCACTCTGGCCCAGAGTGGTAGCACCTGATAGGGTCATATTAAATTATACTAAACTCAATTGTTTGAAATAAAACTGTTTATTTGTATAAAAATGAATTTGGCATTAAATAACCTACAAAGGTTGATATGCTATAAAACCCAAACCCAAACAAATAAACTTTCGTGTTATTCATTTTTTGATTGTTCTCAACTATTTTCAACCTTAGATCCTAGTCTGAAGAAAATTTTTTTTTTAGAAAGTTTTTAAAATATTTTTTTAAAGAGTTGATATGCTATAAAAAAAATATATATATATATAACATTCTGTCTCATGCTTGTTAATGCATAATTCTAAGAACATTTAAATGTTTAATCGCTATATTGAAATTTTAAAATAATGCTACAAAAACGACTTTTAAAAAAAATTATTTTTTTTATAGTAATTAATATCTTTTTATGTGACATATAAGAATACCAATTTTAAATTTTTCAACTAACAGCCATCCTATAAAAAATCAGCAGAAAAGTCTTAAAGCTTTTAATGTAATTTATATCTGAAATGATTATAAGATATCAAAGTCATTGCAAGTTTACTAGCCAAGTATACTCAATATCCAACATCTTTATGTTTGTTGATGAAATTTCCAATACATTTTTTTAATGATTAGAGAATCATTATTCACTTGGTCATTTCACTGGTCTGCATAAATCACAAGTTTACATTTATTGTGTTATTTACACTCTGCCAATATGAATGTTATTAATCTCAATAAGTTTATTGCATCTAAGGAACAAAAGAGTATACAGTACAAATACATTTTTATTCAAAAAAGATATCATCAAGGTACCAGCAAATTATAGTAGCCACAAAAGCTAAGGATAAATTTGGTAAACATCTAATTATAACTAGCTAAACACAGGAGGTGACATTTATTGGTACTTCCCATCAGGTAAGATTTGAAACAAGGTCTTTTTTAAAGTCGGGATTAGAAAAGGGAGAAGTTGCAAATAAACTGAGACTCACACATGCTGATGCTCATAGGTTCACCAAGACCCAAGGCCAAATACAATGGGTCATTGCTTGTCATTGATTCACTAAGTGCAATGTGAATCTATGTTAGTCAATGATTCATGAGGTCAAAGGGTCAAGTGCAATATGAATCTTTGCTTGTTATTGATACCCACCTGGCATGAATGTCAAGCCGCTGAGCATATTTAGAGTAATGGTTATCAGATAGGAAATGGAATTGGCAACTTGAGTTCAAATCCTAAACTGGAATGTTTGCATTTCACTTTGCACTAAGGCTCTTGGGAAAGGCATGAATCGATCTCTTCTCACCTTCAGCTATGGAAAACAGCAGGGCAGACTGGGTCTTGGTTAGGAAACTAATCTAAGATATAGAAAACTCTAGATTCAAACCAGTTATACTCTGTTTAAAAATTGACCTTGTGTCACATCCAGCCAGCAGTGGAGTGGTTGGGTAAATATACATAACTAGTTGCACACTATCTTTTCGATAGTAACTGTTATCAATAAATGTAACTTGTAGTTATTTTGAATAATAAATAAAATAAAAATAAAACCTAATGAAACAAAAGTAAGCAAATGTTGAATCTTTCCCTTCAAAGTCACATTGAGTAGGAATAACTCAGAAATACAAACTTTAGCAAAAAAATTCTTTTGAGAAAGCCTATTTTTGCTAATACTTGGAGCATTTTACATACCTAGAAAAATTATTATTTTTTAAAGAGAATTTTAATTGATACATTAATATGATTATGCAAATAACAAGCAAAAATTATACTGACTTATTAAGTGAAGTCATTATAAAAAAAAATGTGGAAGCAAGAAGTCTGTACCCAGTCTGAATAATGAAATTGCTTCAGCTGCCCGTATGTTTTTAAAGCAGGAAACATGAGCAGAAAAAATGTCACATGTTTAACCATACTTTGTTACCAGGTTTTAGTCAACTTGCATTGATATGAATAGAATTATCCTAAGAATATTTTAAAAAGACATTGTACAGAACTACTGACAAGAAATATGAAGAAATAAAAAACTTATGGAGCCACTTATGGAATAATAGTTATTGCCATGAGAAGTAGACTTGGCTACCCGAGTTCAAATCCTGAATGAGGCTGTTTACATTTCACATAATGCTAATACTCATTAGGAAAGGTATGAATCCAACTATTCTCACTCCAGTTATGGGTAAAATAGAAGGGAAGACTGGGTTTTTTAAAACTTTGGTATGAAAAATGGTCAAGAAGAAGGAAAAGCCTGAATTCAAACTAGTTTTACATCTAGAGAGGGATGGGCTCTGCTAGGTTATTAATGCTTGAGGCATGCTACATGAATAGCATCCTCAAAACCAAACCAGGTTATAGGACAGAGACAGTTTAACTTGACTCTTTGAATCTGTAAACTTGATACCTCAGCCAGAGCACTATTATATACCACAAGTCTAATATTTTGAATGAAAGTAGATCACATCAGATGTTAACATGGTGATTATTTACAACTTTTCTGTTAATTGAATGATAAGATAATTTTAAATGCAGTGCTTTGAAGTGAAGTTTTGTACTTGATTTCTTTGTGAGCTCAGGTTCTAGATCAAGAGGCTAAGTTTTCAAAGGGTTAAATAAACCCATTTATATTTAACACATAAACAGTTATTAAGAGGAAATAACTCATACAAAAAACCGGTTTGTGGTGGTGACTACAGTTTTGATCGTATTTAAGTCTTATTTTGATTACATTTAGTCATTAGATGAAAATACAATAAAGTCAAAACACTTCTTAGCTCCAAGAAATACTAAATTATATCTATAGATGGTAACACAATGGATTGTTAATCCAATGCATCCAAGAAATACTAAATTATATCTATAGATGGTAACACAATGGATTGTTAATCAAATGCTTCCAAATAAGAATTTTGCAGAATTCTTTAACTGGTATGTAATACCTAGGTTAATTTAAACTATGTGTTCTTTTGAACATAATACCATCAGTCTATATACTCATAGTCATGCTGTTGAATATATAATGCAATTTATATATGATCGACTTTCTTATTTCAGATAGGGTTACATGTTTGTATTTACTTAACCCCTGCACAGGATGTGACATCAAGTGAAGTATAGCTGGTTTGAATTCAGTTTACAGCTCCTGGGCTGAAGAGCCTAGTCTGTCCTTCTATTCCCTCATAGTTGGAGGGAGAAGAGGTGGATTCATGTCATTCCCAAGAGCATTAGCATGAAGTGAAACACAAACAGCCTCATCAAGGTTTGAACTTGAGCTGCTATTTCCATTTTCTATAATGATAATTATTAGCCCATGCACAACTATTCATGGTTGCTCTATGATTATAATTATTTTTACTTGTTACTACATTAACTGTAGTTATTAAGTAAAACTAGTGCTACTAATATTCTATGATCACACGTTAAGGCAATAAAGTAAAACTAGAATTACTAACACATTATGACCAGATGTTAATTTAGTTATTTATGTATAGGATAATGAAATTTTGAAATTGTCAAAGTGTAAACTTCTTTTACTAACACATTATGACCAGATGTTAATTTAGTTATTTATGTATAGGATAATGAAATTTTGAAATTGTCAAAGTGTAAACTTCTTTTACTAACACATTATGACCAGATGTTAATTTAGTTATTTATGTATAGGATAATGAAATTTTGAAATTGTCAAAGTGTAAACTTCTTTTACTAACACATTATGACCAGATGTTAATTTAGTTATTTATGTATAGGATAATGAAATTTTGAAATTGTCAAAGTGTAAACTTCTTACTAATCATGCTGTTTAGAAACTTAATGAGCAATCATTTCAGCCAGAGTTAAGGGGATTGTAAGAAAAACCCTCTTCAAATGTTAAAAAAATGCTGACGGACTGATTTTAATGGTATGTTAACTTGTCTAGGGTTATTTTATAACTAGATGTTAGGTAATTGCTTTCATTTTATATTTATATTTTATATTTAATTGTTTCTAAAGAGTTTTTTTTTGCATACAGTTATAAAATATCAAGTATTCTTTATAGTTATATAGTTTCAAGTATTTTTATTTAATACTAATAATTACATGGGCTCAAGTAATTATTTTTTATTTAATAATAGTCATTTGTTTGCATGGTTATATTGTTTTAAGTGACTAATAATAATAATTGTTAGGAAATTATTATAGCTTCAAGTAACTATTCTTAACACAAAAAATTTATAGTTACATGGCATCAAATATTCCTATTGAATACAAATAATTTTTAAATAGATCTATTCGACTCATAGATGGGATCCTAACAGGTTCTATGACTGTTTCTGAGTAGACCAGGAAGTAATGACAATGAAGGGGTATTCCACCCTCTCCAGATCTCCTAAGCTGGAGCCTCACCATCAGATGCAGTTTAGTATCATAACCAGGATACAAAAAAAGAATTGTAGAAGGGAGCAAGTTAAACTGTAGGATGTTTTGTTTTAATTTTTAAAAAATTCTTTCAATTCCTTTTTCTTTTTGTATTACTGTACAATTTTCAATCCTATTCAGTCTTATTCTTCTATCTTCTGACAAAATTAATTCAATTTGTTAAATGATTCACAGGAGATTTCTCAACCAGCAATTCTCACAATCCCAGCAGTCAATATGGGCTTCACTTGAAGTTTAAATTTTTTGTAGTAAAAAAACTACTTTTGAAAACTTTTAACTTTTTAATACTTTGAAATTCAAGTAACTTTTTTGTAGCTCTAGGATTTGTAAGATTATAAAAATCCTCAAGAGTGACAAGTAGCCAACTTTGCTATAGGGAAAGAAATTTAACGAAAACACAAGAATAGAGATGAGGAGAGGAAATCATGATGCTCTGGAATATGGTAAAAACATGTACACTGATACTAAAAGAAAGATGTTTTTTAACTTCATAAAGCAACAAAACAAAAAATATATCCCTTTACCAGGGACAATATCTTCTGCTCAAGCATGAAGATTAAGCTCAGAGATTTGATGATTAAAAGGATTTGAATATTATATCAATATAAGTTTAAACTTTCAACAATATTTAGTTATAAAATAATTCAACAGATAATTTTGTGGATAGGCTGGATTCTGTAAACAGTCACAGTTTGCAGGCCACAGTAAACAATTTTGAAAGTAACCTAAAGGAAATATCTTAGCAATAACTAAAAGACATTTTTTTCTGGATTTGTTAATTTAAATAAATTTATACTCAGATAAACATAGGTGTTTGTGGCATAATGGTTATCATCATTAGAAATGGACCTGGAGACCCAAGTTCAAATCCCAGATGAGGCTGTTTGTATGTCACATAGTGCTAATCCCCTTAGGAAAGATATGAATTCAACTAGTCTTTTCACAGTTAAGGACAAATAGTAGGGGAGATTGGGATCTTTAACCTTGGTATGGTAACTAGTCTAGATAGAAAAAATTCTGGATTCAAACCAGTTGTACCCCACTTAAGAATTGACTTAATGTTACATCTTGCTCATGGCTGAAAGGTGATATTAACAATTTTTCAAAACATCAAAATTGTTATAAATATTCAAAAGATAAAATCAAATGAAATTTTGGAAAATACATGCTTAAAAACTACTTTTGGTGGCCATCAAGTAACATCATTTATAGAATCTATATTATCATTAATTTTGAATAAAAATAAGCCTATAATTAGTATCTAATAGTTATCTCTCTTGAGAAATTATAATTGTCAAGGTGAGTGTGAGCACACACACAACACAATAATTAAATTGGAAATTACTTTATTCACTAAGTTACAGCATATGATTGCACAAAAAAACCTACTGTGATGTCTATTTATTGCTGTCTTATAGTAACATATCTTGGGAAAGGTATAAATCCAATTATTCTCCCTCCAGCTATGGGTAAATAGTAGGGCAGACAGGGTTCTTCAGCCTTGGTGAGGCAACTAGTCAAGGAGAAGAAAAACTCTGAATTCAAACCTGTTAAACTCTGCTTAAAAATTGACTTTGTGTCATATCCTGCCCAAGCGGAGGGGTTGGTAAATATATATAGTAACATATATACAAAAATCATATTTTGAGGTCAAAGAATCTGTTCATTAAATAGGCTTGGTTTCACCACTCTGCAAATGGCATTGCCATTTACCATTGCCATTTTTTGTACCCAATTTTAGATACTGCTCCTTCATGGAACAATGTGTACATTTCATCTGTTTGGGACAGGTTTATGTATTCTTGTAGAATTTTTATATGCTTTATATATACATATGTATTAAATGTTCTATATGTTTATATGAGCGATTTGTGTTTTTCTTTCTATTTATTCAGTGTTAGTGTATCAATGGATATACTAACGCTAATACTGGAACTTGGTGAGTAGGGATGCAACTAAATGTCCTTCCTAATATCAAACATTATCAATAACCAGTAAACGCTCCAATACTGTCTTTTGGAATTAAAGTTAAAGGTTTCAATATTTCTAGCAGTCTGTTATGTAACAAGTGGCAGTTTGATATAAAAATGATCAGGAAACAAGCTAAAGATTAGGCCAGTCAAAAAAAACATTTAAAAGTATAAGAATGTATATTTACAAAAAAAAGCAATGTAATAGGTCTTTAACTGAAAAAAAAAAAAGATACAAAATCTCTGTCCCATAATTGTTGTACAATGTTGGGGAAGTAAGGATGAACTCATAACCCCTATGGACTCTTACATATGGACATACCAGTATTGGCTGACCAGCTACATATATCAACTGTGTGCAGACAATGGATGCAGTCTAGAGGACCTGCCAAGAGCGATGGATGACAGGGAGAGATGGAGAGAGAGATTCAAGGGGCTCTATGCAATCTGAATGACTTGATGATGATGATGAAATGTAACATCTATTACAGGACAGAGGTAGTATTAAAATTAAGCAAGTGTAACTTTAAAAGAAAGGAAGAAAATATGAGTTTACTTACATACTTAAGTTTCAAAGTTTCAAGTGGAGGAGAAATTCCAGGAAAAAAAAAATCATAAGTTAAATGTAAACAAGATAAACTTGTTAATAGTTAAATACATTAATATTAGTTATCTCAGATTTCAGAAAGTAAACATTAGATCATATGAAGTACAATAGAATCTTTACATTTGGGAGTTTGTACCAATTTAAGTCAATAATGAAATCCTATATAAACAATAAATGTTAAATATTTTTTTTACCATAATAAAAATAATATGTTAAAACATTTAGTATCTGATTTAGAACAAAGTGAATACTGAACAATGTTTTTTCATAGTAGTAAGAATTTAAAGTTGAAGCAGGAACTGTTATAAATAACAATACATCAATGGATACAATCAATCTCAACTGAGGTTATAAAATTTCTTTAAGAATAAAATAAAATCCTCATAATTTGTTAAGAGAGATAAAATTTGTAACAGTGAAAATAAAATGCAATACTTACACCCTATAAAAAGAGCCATGAATGTTGAATATGAAGAAAAAGAAAAAAAGTCTTTGTATAAGTTTTATACAGAAACAAAGTTAAACATGAACTTAAACTATATACTAAGTCCTAAGTCCAAAGTTTATTAAACAAGGATTATTTGTTCAGTTTTTTATTGAATGATTTTAATGGTTAAATTTTATGAATTGCATTCATTGTATGTTCATATTTACATTTTTTGTGCAGTTGTTTCTAAGAGCTTTTTTTGCCTACAGTCTTAATGAATACAAATAATTTTTAAATACATATATTTGACATATAGAAGGGACACTAACAGGTACTACCAATCCAGGTCAGAGTGAACCTGAGAGCAATGGCAATGAAGAGGTACTCTACACTTTTTTAGCCTTATCATCAGATGTAGTTTCGTGTCATATCTAGGACATCCCATTTTTGGGGGAGAAGAGGGATACAGTCTGCATATTCAAACCTTGATTAAGAAGTGACTATTTTTTTTTCATTAACTTTTTCCTGTTGATGTTGATTCAGGTGTCATTACTGATGAATAAAGACTATATAAAAAGTGCTCACTGCATTTTAATTGTGATTCAAATACTTTCCACCATAATTGTTTATAATCAATAATGTAAATCATTGTAGTAAAGTTTTTGAACATGATGGAAACATTGAAAAATGACAACTTTCTTAGATAACATCATGATTAAAAAAAAAAAAGAAGCTTTGGAACATTTTTTATACATAGCCTTGATCCATATTTGCAGCACTTGCAGAAAAAAACAAAACAAAAACTGATCAAACAATCCTTGTTAGTTGTATTTAATAAAACATGTCTTAAAAAAAAAAAAGAGCAGTTGCTCATTACTTAAATTCTTAACAATGCATTTTAACATTTGAGATTTTTTCATATCAAGTTCTAAGAAAAAAGAAAATGAAAAATTAATCATACAGAATTTTTTCTATTTTTTTTTTTTTTTTAATAAATTCCAAATTGAAATTTCAAAATGAAGAAATTTATTATTATCTATAGATATTGATGATTCTAAATTAAAATACATAAAATTAGTAAGTAATTATTTATATTTCCTTCTAGGTGATCTCTCTTTAATAAAGCAATAGACATTTAATGTGGGAATGATAATAATTCAAAAATATTTTCAAGCAATTAAAATGAACCTATTTCACTCAACTAAATTCTTTTAATGTAATAGTCTGATCACTAAGAATCATATTACAAAATTCTAGCAAAGAAACTCTTTCTTAAATGGGAATCCCCTGAGAATTAAGTTTAAATATAATCTTTGAAACTGTCATCATTAATCAAGGTGTTAAGTTATCTAAAGACATTTTATAACCTATGTTGACTTTTGAATGTTTTAATGAATAATTGAATATTTTCATTATTTAGCAAAAATATTTTGTATAAGAAGGCTCATCATTGAGCCTGAAGTTAGACTTATTTTTGGTGAACTATGGTAACTACATTGTGTCTCTACCACTTGGACTCTAACAAAATGCTTAGAAAAAAAGCTAGATGAGAACTAAACAAGGGTACTTCGAGTTGCTTTCAAGAAATCCTGGATGTAGCAACCTTCAAAGTAACAGCTGTATGGCCATTTACCTCCCATCTCACAAACCATCCAAGTAAGATGAGCAAGACATGCTGGGCACTGCTGGAAAAATAAGGAAGAACTCATATAAGTGATGTTCTCTTATGAAGTTCTACACATGGCCGACTAGCAAAAACTTACATTCATCAGTTCAGTGTAGACACTGGATGTTATCAAGAGATCTTGCCAAGAGTGATTGGGATGGATGGCGAAAAAGATTCAAAGGAATCTATGCTGTTAGTATGTGATGTTGAGGACGCTTGATGAACTTTCCCAATCTATCCTTTCCCAATCTACAAGAATGGTTTTGGCATTAAATAATCCATAAAAGTTGATATGAAACAAAGAAACCAAACAAATCTAGTGTTATGACTGAAATCTTTTCTATGGTCAAGACATTGAAGAATTATAATGCACAAATATTTTGATAGAAAAACCAGATCAGTCCTTCTTGTCCAGGCCATTCTTTATCATGTTATTTCCTTAGCAACAAAAGACTCAAAGGATAAATTGCTGTTGACTGACTGACAACATGGAGTTGTACAACACCATTATTTATGAATTTGTGATCTTATCAAATAGTAAGTTTTTTATTTCAATGATATTCACTTGCTATGTTTAACCTATTTTCATCCTCATTTGAATATTTCCTTTTTTCTTTTTTAAATAATATCAAAAAAGAGGCATATAAACAAACAAAATTTTCCTATAACTAAGGTGATGGCAGATCAAAAGATTATACAAATTATATCTAAATAAAAGCATTTCAGAAATTACCACAATTCTAATACTTTTAAATAGAAGTGTATTCAAATGTATAAATAATTATGTTGCTTTTTCAAGCAATGAATAAATTGTAAGATGTGCATCAAATTTTAAATTTGTAGAATATACAAGTAAATGCATGAAAAAAAATCTGGTTCATTTATTTAAACAAAAAAAACATTTATTGTTTTTAGCTTGTGAGAGGGGGAAAACTCATGTTTACTTACATTAATAAAGCTCTGTAAGGAAGTGGCCAGTCAAACAGGAAGTGTCATGAAAGAGAAGAAACAAGTACAAGAATCAGCTATTTTAGTTGGTTTACAAAAATTTAAAAAAAAAAGAAAAAGGAAAAAAAAAAACAGATGTGAAGAACCATAAGAAACAGAAGAATAATGAAAAAAAAGTGAAACTTCTTTTTTTAATTTGAAGAACTTGTGCTTTTTAACTTACTCTACAAAAAGAACATGTAAAAACCAAAGGTTTATGATTGTAAGTGGAGTAGGCCCATCGCCAAGTGTTGTAGGGAAGTGCTCCCCATCACTTGGCCCCCTAATGTACATGTGATGGGATTTTTGCAAATGTTGTGTGCTAATTCTTACAATATAAACCATTTTTACTCATACACCTCCATTTGTACTTGAGGCCACCCTAAACTTTGTGGATGTCTCTTCTCACAATATCCTGGCAATGTGCCAGGGGTAGGGGAATTTACACTGAAAAGAAAGGATTTATGGTAGAAGGAAGAGCAATGTAGATTTTTACCTTAGTCTACACTATGACTTAATATATCCTTTTTAATTTTTATTTTAAGATATAGGTTGATTTAATGGCATATCAACCTTTATTGGCTATTTAATGCCAAATACTGTTTATAGATATATTATGATTTTAAGGTGAATTGTTTGTAGGTAACATTATTTTTCAAATGAACCAGAGCTAAATTGTTTACACACAGTTAAAAGATTTCAAATATTGCTATTTATTGTTTGCACACAGTTAAATAGTTTCAAGTATAGTAAATGATTAAACAGTTCTATTTGACCCAGATATGAGACCCTAACAGGTACTACCACTCCAGGTGAGAATGGATCTGAGAGTAATGGCAATGAATGGAAACTCTACATTCCCCAAAGCTTCAGGACTAGAGCCTCACCATCAGATAGTTTAGTGTCATATCCATGATATCTGCAGGGGAGGGGGTCTTACCTCTCTGCAGAGATGCAGTCAGTGTATTCTACAGCTGCAGCTGACTGGGCTGTTTTAAGATATACTATGAATAACTAGAATTATTTAGTTGCAATGAGGCGAATATATCTTTTCTAGAAACATGAATAGCATCCATTTAAAGAATCCAAATTAAAAATTTGCTTCAATTGAAAATGTCACATCTTTATGCAGCAAACAAATTTACTAAAAAATATTTTTTTCAAAGTACCACTGAACAGTTCTTGATTAGTTTAAAATACAGTGTATAATGTATACTCGTAATTTCAGACAAAAATTAAAAAACAAAATAAGAATTCTCTTGTTCACTGCACATTACTTTCTGTCTGAGATGAAAGGTTGCCAGATAAGATGAAAAATGAGAAAAATAAAGGAACTTTAGGAAGAAAAAAGTATGCAATATACACAGCAGTCTACAGTATATAAAGCCCTTAGAGAACAGTTTTAATACTGAACTTCTATAATTTATAACAACTTGAGTTTTTACCAAATAAATACCATATCAGATATCTAATTTTGGGTGTGCAGTTTAATTTTCTTCCTCTGCACATAACATAAAAAGAACATTGGATTTTAGTCCCATCTATAAGGAATGTAATCTTTCTCTTTTAATATACATTCATTTAGTGGAAGAGAGGAATGTAACCTTGGTTAGTAACATTTAATTAAATTATAACAAGATTCAAGCAAAGAAACACTGTCTTAAATACAATCCTTAAAAGAGGAGTCATTAATCACTGTGGTGAATAATCTGAAGACATTTTAGATTCTATTTCACTTTTGAATGTTTTAACCTTTTCCCTACCAAGTCTGCAGGTGTCAAATGCATTCTGACTTGCAGGCTGAAAACCATACTCTACATCCTTTGCATGATCTAACATTAGAAACAACATGATACTTTAAACTATGAATACTATGATGGTAGTATCATTGGAGACAGGTACAGCAAATCTCTTGGCCATAGATTTTTTCACCAATTCAGTAAAGTGAGTATACTTAGGATCAGTAAATATGTATTTACCCAACTCCTCCACAATGGGCAGGATGAGATACAAAGTCAATTTTTAAGTATTAAGAGTTAAAAATGGATAAGAGTGCAGACCAAAGTAATAGATATCATAGAAATGATTAAAAAACAAAAATAGAAGGAAGCACACACAGAGTTTGAAGGAATGATAGTAGTTGGTGTAAAAGATTAATAAAATACTGCCTAATAAAACATAAGTGTAGGTCTGACAGAAAATGAAGAAAGAAAATTTTGCTGATAGAAATTGGCAGAAGCAAATTTGTCATGAAAGAAATTAAGAAAGGTCTTTGTCCGGCAGTGGACACAAATTAGTTGCTACCAAGGCCTTCGATTCCATACACATAGGGAAGATGGAGCAAATCCTACTAGCATATGGCCTACCAAAAGAAACCATAGCAGCGATAATGATTCTCTACAGAAACACCAAAGTGAAGGTGCGTTCACCAGATGGAGACACGGAATACTTCGACATTGCTGCAGGAGTACTACAAGGAGACACGCTAGCCCCATACCTCTTTATCATCTGTCTAGACTATGTGCTTAGGACTTTGATCGACAAAATCAGAGAAAATGGCTTCGAGCTGACTAAGAGAAGAAGCAAAAGGTACCCCGCAAAAACAATCACGGACGCCGACTACGCTGATGACTTGGCGATACTAGCGAATACGCCTAATCAAGCAGAGACACTACTGCATAGTCTGGAACGAGCCGCAGCTGGCATTGGCCTCCATGTCAATGCAAACAAAACTGAATATATGTGTTACAACCAAACGGGCAACATTGCCACACTAGACGGAGCCTCTCTGAAACTAGTCGACAAATTCACCTACCTCGGAAGTAGCGTCTCATCAACCGAAAAAGACATCGACACACGACTGACGAAGGCATGGACAGCTATCGATAGGCTCTCGATCATATGGAAGTCGGACCAAACTGATAAAATGAAACGCAGTTTCTTCCAGGCTGCGGTTGTGTCGATACTGCTATATGGATGCACCACATGGACGCTTACGAAGCGGCTGGAGAGGAGGCTGGACGGAAATTACACAAGAATGTTGAGAGCAGTATTAAACAAGTCCTGGCGACAACACCCCACGAGACTCCAACTATACGGACACTTGCCCCCCATCACGAAAACTATACAAGTTCGACGAACCAGACACGCAGGACACTGCTGGAGAAGCAAGGACGAGCTCATAAGCGATGTACTCCTGTGGACCCCCGCATATGGATGTGCAAGAGTGGGACGACCAGCATGAACCTACATACAGCAACTATGTGAGGACACAGGATGTAATCTTGAAGACCTGCCGGAGGCGATGAATGATAGGGAGAAATGGCGAGAGAGGGTCAGGGATATCCGCGCTGGCGGCGCGACATGATGATGATGATGTTATTACTAATATGTAACAGTGCAAATATGCATTTACCCAACCCCTCCATCAGAGGCAGGATGTGATACAAAGTCATTTTTTAAGTGGAGGAAAGCTGGTTTGAATTCAGAGTTTTCCTTCTAGACTGGTTGCTTATCTAAGCCTAAAGAAACCAGTTTGCTTTACTGTTTACCCATAGATAATAGAACATATGGATTCATGCTTTTACCTAGGGCATAACTTCAAAGTGAAATACAAACAAGCTTTATCCAGGATTTAAACTTGGGTTACAATTCCATATTCTATGATAATAATTATTATGTGAAGAGCACTAATAGAAAGTACTGTGAATAGTACAATAGGACTAGTTTTTTTCTTTAAGTGTTTGTTTATACATGGCAGTCTACAGTAATCCAGAATTGTCAGTGGTATGTTGGGGTAGGGGTAAATTTGTTTACTGTATTAAAAAAAATGGCGTTTTCAGTTGAGTCAAATTTTGAGTTTGGATTCTTTGGATGGATACTGTTCATGTCTCTAGAAAAGATATATTTGCCACATTGCAAGTAAATAATTCTACTTATTCATATCTTAAAATAAAAATTACAAAGAAGGTTCCATTAATTTATGGTACAGAGTAAGTTACTTAAATCTACATTGTTCTCCTTCCTTCTTTTACCATAAATCGTTTCTTTCTAATAAATTCCCCTACCCCAGATACATCAATAAGAGGTTAATGAATAATTATCCATGATTTTCATTATCCAGTGGATACATTTTGGATTTAAAAAAAGAAAACTTCATTTTTGAGCCTAAAGTCATATTTTTTAGTTTTATTTTACATGAATAATAATTAATGAGACTCACCAGTTTCACACTAGCAATGAACCCCTAAAATCTCTGCTTCTGTGGCCAAGAATCTAAATCATTATATTGTACTAAATATTTTGACAGAGATGTTGCATAGAGTAAACAGTCTGTAAAAAGAGTTTCCAAACAAAATATCTCTATAGCCACATACATATGTGTATATATCTGTAATGGGTGGTATTGGATATCTTTTCAAATGCATATATAGTTTTACAGGATAACTTTTCTCTTTCTCTTTTTACAGGCTGTTTACTTTGTGAGACAACTCTCTGTCTGTTTGTCTCTCCAGGGAGTGATAAACACATACATATATTTAACCCATAATCAAATATGTGTATGTGTATGCCATTGCAGAGCTAAAAATAAGCATATACACATATGTATATTTATATAATAGTGCTCAGTATATAACATCATCAACTTGCCGGTAATCTGTTTTTGTCCACACACTCTACCCCAACCCAATCATGACATGCACACATCAACAGAGTAACAAAACACAGCCTGGGGTCCAACTTCTCCCTTTGTGAACACTTCTCATTTGCGTTTGACACTACCACCTTTGCAAATAGAATTATGCAATAATTTTAAAAACTGTGTTTAGCACACTGCTTCTTGATTAAAGCAGACTGCCAACTAAAATTGGAATGAAATGCTGCTTTTACAACCATAGGGAGATGCAATTTCAGAGAGAGAGAGAGCAAGAAAGAGAGAGGGAGGGAGGGTTGGGGGAATGGAAACCTATGACATTCTTATAGAAAAGCTCCTGCTCTTTGCTTTCACATATTGCCAATGATTATAATTCACTCCGTTCTCTTTCTTTTTCACTTCTTACCTCCTTATCCCGTCCCTTACTGTTTCTTAAACTGCCTTTTAAAACTCCCTTGTTGAAAACTTTGGCAAACTCAATTTGTGAAAAATCATACCAGCTCTTCATTTATTTTTATTTTTACTAAAAAAACTATACTGAATATAATAAACAAACAAAAAATCTGAAAGAAATATGAATAAGATAAATAAATAAAAAACAACAATGAAAACAAACCCAATATGTGTTGTTGATGAATGCTTTGTTTTGAAGTAAATTTTTTTGTGGAGAATAATGATCTTTTAGAGTTTGTTTGTTGGGTTTTGTGGTTTCTCAATGAAGGGGAAGAAAAAAAGGATCTATGTCTCACTACCAGCAGCATTATGCAGATGCAGAAAACCCTTACTTATTTCCTTTGAAAAATAACCCCTAAAAAATGTATTTAGTTATTGCCAGCAAAACAAATGTGTAGAGAAAGAATTAAAAACACACAAAAGGTGATGAAAACTTTTCAAACAAATCTTTCGAGGTTGAATCTTAAGTTTGCTCAAGAAAACAAAGGTACTTGTAACTGTTGTATTCTAGATAAAAAAGAAAATTAAAAAAAAAAAACTGGCAGGAGAATAGATTGGAGTTAAAATGTCCTTTGTGTTCAAAAGCAAGCTACTGGCTATGCATAAAGATACAATTTAATAGTAAGCGCAAGATCAATAATCAATTAGTGTGTAGCCTCTTGTGGAATCAATGATTCCAGATTGATTTGTAACCAATGATATTAATTTCTGGGGAAGAGTGAATGTAATACAGATGACAATCTTGATTAAAAAACTTCCTTTTTGATTACAATAATATTGCTAGATTGTAACAACAGAGTTATATCTAGAAAGAGAATACATTAATGAACAAAAACAAAACAAAACGAAAAACAAAAACAGACAGTGAAAAAAACTTATTTTTTATTATTGCCACAAATTTGAATGAATCTTCAATGGCTTAGATACACATAGGAAGAGATTATTTTCTTTAATTATTGTTGTTAAAATTCCCTTAAGTTTAGTAAAAAGTCATAATTTTCTCAAAAGAAAATTCTCAGAAATATTAATAGGGAATTTCTTAGAATTTTCTTTTCCTTGATTTGATATCCTAATTTATGAATAGTCTTTTGCTAATGGTTAGTAAGCAGTTGTTTGAGTTTGAAAAAGGACAAAACAATTACTTCCTATGTATGTCTAAGCCATTGAAGTTTCACTAAAATTTGTTACAATAATAAAAAAGTAGTTCAGTTTTTTCACTGTCTAATACTTTATGTAGTTAGGAATTTATAAGAAATTAAAGGTTTGGATTGAAACAAAAGGAATTATATAGAATATTAATAACAAGAAGGAAATACAAAGGAATCACAGCAACACAATTATTACAGGTTCAACTCACCCTTTCTTTAGCTAATTGAGAATTTTTTGAGAGAAGCTTGCTTATAGCTTGGTAATCCCCAGTTGATGCAGTCACCATCCATTCTTTTTGCTCTGGTGTTAGCTGTAGATAAAACAATAAATTGAAGTGGCAAAACAAATGGGTTTATAAATTTCACTAAAGGAAATGACAATATTATTAAAAGGGTTAACCATCAAATATATATACTAGCAAAAACCCCACCCTATTGGATTTGAAGTTACTCAAACTGAGTATAGATTTATTTATGCATTTATATTGCAGCAATAAACACAGGCATAACACTAAACTATGTTTTTGTGAGGACTTAGAATTATTCAACATCATTGAGTGGTTTGTTTATAAATCCTTGGTGGTTATTGCTAATACTATAAATTAAAAAAAAAATTGACTAAAAAACAATAACGTCTCAAATTTATACTTAAAATGAGTAGTGTTGATAGAAAGAACTAGGGTAGAAAATTTTGGAAAAAAAAAAAAAAAAAAAATATATATATATATATATATATATATACATACATACATACACACACACTACCCATCAAAAGTATTTGGCCAGGCTCAAAAATTTTATACATACACACACACTACCCATCAAAAGTATTTGGCCAGGCTCAAAAATTTTTATTTCTCATCTTAAAAGTGCGATTTTTAATGAAACAAGTTTAGCACCTCAATGTTTTTATTTATTATACAAAGTACAAGTCTTTTTTAGTAACTTTGACCTTAGTATAACCAGATATCTTTTGAAAAATTGATTTAAAGGAATTTTTCTTCTTGAGTACTAAAAATAAGAATTATCAGAACTACAATGGATCCTACTGCTAGAAGACATCAGGAAATGGAACAAAAGTAGGGCTCGTAGACCAAAGGCAACAACAAGAGCAGAAGACAATTTCATCAGTCACCAGCTTGTGTGAAAGAAGGCTGACTGCTCCAAACATCACAACACAACTGAACCAATGTCATGAAAAAATGTGTCCTTATCCACTGTGATGAGAAGACTCTGTGAAGCTGGCCTACATGGCAGAATTGTTGTCAAGAAACCACAGTTGAGGAAGTAAAATAATGTCAAAAGGCTCCAGTAGGCCAATGGCACACAAAGAGTGCACAATAGAGCAGTGGAATAAAGTCCTTTGGACAGATGAATAAATATGTGCAGTGAAAAGTTGGTGAAAGAGCTGGAACTCCTTGTATCACACAAACCGTAAAGCATAGTGTGTGTGTGTGTGGGTGAGTGTGTGTGGGGGGTTGCCAATTGCAAAGTTGGGGGATTTGTACCAGGTGAAGGGCAAATTGAATCAGACCGGCTATCACATCATATTGCAACATCAAATACAAATCCTTAACCCACAAGCTGCATTCCAGATGGGATCATGGCTTGTAGGTTAAGGATTTGTACTCCTGCAAGATAATGACCCAAAGCATACTAATAAACTCTGCCAGAGGTACATTTAAAGCAAAGAGGAACAGCATGTCTGTTGTCTTGGCCAGTGCAATCAGCAGACTTAAATCCCATTGAACTAGTGTGGGATGAACTTGAATGAAAAATCAGAGCTAAACAACCCACAAGTGCGGCTCACCACTTGTAACTTTTGCAAGAGAGCTGGGAAGAATTATCTACAGTTTAGCTCCAGCCTCTGATGGAAAGAATGCTGAGAATCTATGAAGCAATGATAGCAGCTAAAGAGAATTATTTTGATGAATCAAAAGTTTAAGAAGTTTTTTAAAAAATTTTTTTGGTTTAATTTGTATTGAATGTGGTTCAAGAAGACTTGTATTTAGTATAATAAATCCATTGTGGGGTTTGTCTTGTTTCATTAAAACTAACACTTTTAAGGTGAGAAATAAAATTTTTTGAGGGTGGCTAAATACTTTTGACTGGTAGTGTATACATATATATATATATATATATTTATTAGAGGAAGATGGAATAATAAGTAGTAGATATTTGATTATTAATCCATTTATTGATGTTGTCAGTAGTTTTGTTTGTTTAATAATCTATTTGATTTATTTGGTTTTGTTGTAAATAATCACACATACACACACACACACACACACACACACACATATATATATATATATATATATATATATATATGTATGTATGTATGTATGTATGTATGTATGTATGTATGTACACCTGAATTTCACTAACTGGATTTGATATTCACATTTTCCTGAAGAAGTAGATGACTATGATCATGAAAAAACATTTTGTTTTCTCTTAATTTAATCAACAAATCATATAAACCAGAATTTGGACTTATTTTTTTCCCTAAACCACACAAATATCTAAACTATTCAAAAATACAATTCATGAATAAAAAATACAAAAATCTTTTATAATAATCATATAATAATTTTGAAGTTAAGTTCACTTTGACAAAAGGTAGAAAAGATATAGATGGTTTGAAAATTTGCAATTTTTAACCTGATTGTGTGATAAAAAAGTTATGTCCCTTAGATCTATATGTCTGTATCCTTAACTTAGATTAAAAATTTTCCAAACATAAGACTTAACAAAATGATGCCAAAATGTAGTGATTATAATGGTCTTAGTTAAATCTATAAAGTTCAATAAAAAGTTCCAGGATTTTGAATAATGTGTCCAAATTGAATATAGTACAGATTTTTGTCAATGTGTAAACCACAAAGGAGATTACTTTTAAATTAACTAGGGTCTTTATTTTTAGAATTTTCAAAGTTTGTTCAATAAATATTTAATTCTACAAGCAGTGTATTTATAAATATTCATTCACTTAAAAAAGTATTTTAAAGTGACATATTTAATAATCTTAGCTAATGACTACAAAAATACATTTTGTAAAATAATTTCTTTTTGGATAAGCACCACATCATTATTAAAGAAGTAAAAGTAATTGTAGTTATATATTATTCTTTGATTCAACAAGGGTAACTTACAGTACTTAAAGAGAATGTCAAAACTTAACAGATCTTTTCTGTAAGCAATATTTTTAAATATAGGTATTTAACTGTCTACCTGCAAGAGCAGGATGTGACAGGTGATTAAATTTAATGTAGAAACCCTAACATATACATGAAAGTAGGGATAAAATTACCATAATTATTTGATTATAAGATGCACTATTTTTCAGGTGCATAATATACACAAGAACTATATAATTAACTTTTTCTGGCCACATGCTTTAGGATACTCATGAAAGGATGACTGAAAGTAAGTTACATCTATAGTCCAAACTAATGTGCTTTTCAACATTATAGAGAAATAGTCACTAGAATGTGTTTGCTGATAATTTTGTTTTTTCAAGCTTATTTTTGTGACAAGCTTGTTGCATTTTTGTGTCAACATGTCTATCTTTACTCTAAATTATGTGTTTTATGATATAATGTAAACTACATAAGTTCTTATTTAGTTCTTTAGTTAGTACAAACTAATAAAAAGTTAAATTTAGCTGTAACAAATTTTAAAAAGTCAGTGCATATTATACACAAATTTTTTTCCAGAATGTTGTAGTCCAGAGTTGGAGTGTGTATTATGCACAAATAATTATGATACTCAGCTCCTTCATCTTTTCTCTTTTGGGTTGCTTCAGACATCAGGAATTGATTCTGACTCTACCCATTTAAATAAAATTGATTTGTTCAGACTAAGCAGTTGGTTTCTTAAAGCTGGATGATAAACTTATTTTCCCAACCTGAATGACCAGCTACAATGTGAGTATGATATGTTTTTTAATGTATAATGTTTGTTTTAGCAGGAATCGTTTGTTTTTGTTTTTTACTGTAGAAATACATACTTTTTGAAAATAACTGAAAATTAAATGATTACAAATACAATGAGCATTGTCCGAGTGGATAGAGTGTTCGCCAATGGTCTGGGAGAACAGGGTTCAATCCCAGGTCGCGTCATATCAAAGACTTTAAAATGGTCCTTGATACCTCGATGCTTAACACTCAGCAATATAAGGTACGTATCAAGGGTAAAGTGGAGCAATCCAGGGAAAGGAGTAGCGCCCTCCCCTACACCATGGTGTAGTAGCTATTGAAAAAGGAGCCTTCTGGTTGCCCTTGACTACGGTCACCAACTTTACTTACTTACAAATGCAATACACATAAAAATCTGTTATATAGCAAATAAATCTTTAAAATCTATTTCTATTTAATGATGTAGTAATTATTTTTTACACCAAAGAAAATTTTTCCTAATACTTACTGATACAAAAGCAGGTGCAGGATCATCATCATGTTCACTGCCATCTTTGCCCTGAAAATACAAAGTGCATCGTCATCATGAATTATAAAAAGAGGCAAATAAACAATGAAAATTTCTTAAAGAAACTAAATAGAAAAAAAGTGAAAACCAAATGAAACTTGCTCAAAAAAAAAAAAAAAAAAAAAAAAAAAATCAAAATAAAACAAAAATAGAGAATAATTATACTTTAAGAACAAAAATAATACTGGCTCTGTCCCATAATAGTTGATACATATAGTGTATAAAATTTATATGCAATCTAACAACTATCATGGGACTGAGTTAGTACTTGTTTTTTTTTCAAAGCTTTGTTTTCATTAAAAAGAAAGAAAAATATAAAATTTTCAGTTTAAATGAATGTCTAACAAAATTAATTACAGACAATTACCTTAATTTGTGTGTGGAATATTTACTAATTAAATACAGACTCTGTCATTAAGTTCGTCTAGACTGTGTGGGCATCAATCAGCTTATAGCCCACCATGGAAATATAATATTTCATAAACAGGATTTGATAAAATAAGGATGTATAAATCTGAGTTTAAATTAAAAATTTAAAAGGAATAAAATAAAATTGTTTCAACTATTTTCAAGTATATTTAAAAATATATATTATTTTGGTTCACATAATGGAGAAAAATATGAGTAAATAATTAAGGATTTTACCCACTATCAAAAATCTTTGAACACTCTTTCAGCAAACTATTTTATAAGAAAGTCAAGCTATGTTTCCATCTATATCATTGAAGTTAAACAGTGACCAGCCAGCTCAGTACTTAGATGAGTGACCACTTTGGAACACAAGGTATTATAAGCAATCTGAGTTTGGAGAAATATTTCCACAGGAATTTTTTAGAGCATGAAGTTAACCATTAACTTAAACTTCTACCTTGAAAATGAATGTTTTTAAGAAAAATAAATCACCCAAAGCAACAATATTCTAACATGAAGAACTTTGACTTTCTAAATTGAGTACTAATGATCAACATCATGTTGTGGGATAATGGACTCACAGACCATTATGACTGAGTAGAGAATTTGATTCTCACAGAGTGTTCTATACTGGTGACTTTATATCAAATCTAAGATAAGCTTAATAAGAAACTACTAATTAATGACATTCGTTTTCATCATCCCAAATTAATGACAATCTTGTTGATTATGTCCTTCAACAATTCTTGTAGATGTGTCATTCACATTTTTATAATGGTAGTGGAATTACTTTGAAAAAGTGCTGTCAATTATCATTAATTTTTAACTCAAAAATTTTTAACTAAAAAGCACTAGATGAAATGTCATTATTATTAATTTTTGACAAGTATTTTTTCTATCTTATTTCTTTTACTTTTTTTTATCACAATGAAACGAAGCATTGTCATCATTAATTATGAACTAGTCAGTCTTTCACCTGTTTCTGTTCCGTTTTATCATGACAAGATGAAACAATCCCATTATTATTATTTTTGGTTAATTTTTCTTTGAATTACGTTTGATCACAACTCCCAAATCATTTTTCTATCATCTTTAAGTTAGTAGGGTGGATTAAAGGCAATAAATCTCCATCAAGATTTGAACTTTTCTTTTTATCCTTCATCAACTCAGTTCCAGGGAGCATTCCTTCTCAGGAAGCACTTGCCCCTTCATCAAAAGAGCTAAGGGTTGGGTTTATCGCCCAGCACCTGAGGCCACTCTAGAGGGGAATACAGATGGAACTGAGCTATTTTTGGCACTACTTGCCATTTTGCTTTCTACAGGAGCCTCCACAATAAATCAATAGTGTGTGTAGAGAGGTGATTAGAATAACTTCTCTTATCCTTAAGAGCTTATAACACCTTCAGAACAGATACTGTAAGCAAGTTGAGGCCTTTCTAAAGACCTTGGTATAAAATAACTCAATAAGGATTGACATGCCATAAAATTAATTAACCTCTTAGGAGCTTACTTTTCAGGGCAGCACATTAGACTATGAAAGCTGACCAATATGAGTAATCGATATATAACCATATTCCTTACTTCTCTGAAGGCCATACACTTCTATGTTGTCTGTTTACACTTTATACATAGTAACATTCTAATTCTTTAGAGGAAGCACTGTTAGTCTTTATCAACTAGCATGGTACTCATAAAAATTAATGAGATTATCTGTCTATGAATTATTCTGTTTAGAATCAGTGTATTATTTCTATGTTCTACCAAAGTTAACATTACACTTATTCTACTATGCTGTTTAAGCAGCAGATTGCCATGTCCTGGCCAGATATTTGAGATCAGATGTTAATTTTATATATCTATTCACTTTAGTATGACAGAAATCAGAAACAAAGAAAAATACAGAAAAAGTCACACAAAGTTCATTATCATACATAATTTTTTTTACTAGTATTTCTTTCATCTTATTTCAGTTGCTTTTTATAATAGCCATATCATCATTCTAGGACAGTTAAATAAGCAGCATGGATTAGAAAAAAAATCAGTTTCCATCTAGATGTGAGTTCAAACTTTGTTGGAGCTCATTCTTTATATCTGATTTGTATTGCTAATTTAATGATTGTAGAATGATGATTTGAAAGTTGCAATAAAAAGCAACAGAAATAGGATGGAAGAAATACTAGTTGAAAATTCACTTTTTCACTTACAGTTTCTCAAAAAAAAAGAAGAAATATTTGAATATAATCTTTTTAAACAAAAAAGGAAAAAACAAGAAAAATATATCTTTCATACTATACCTGCAGATGAAAATGTATATTCCATTAAAATAGTACCTGCATTCACATATATGCATTTAAATAGACAAAAATACCTGGGTTAAAAATCTCTCATATGATCAATTTTTTTCTAGATGAAGAACTGCCAGTCAAGAAAAATGAAAGTTCATGCTAAGCAGAGATGACAGTAAACTGATTTATTGTTAGTAAGAAAAATAGGCTTTATTCTTAGATTATTCAAAGTTGTCCAAAGAGTCATAAAAGGCAAAATTAAATACAAAATTTTGACCCTGGATTCTAATAGCCCATACATTTTTTAGTACTATCTGCATTATAAATAAATAAATAAATCTTTACACAGATTTTAATATTTTGGGACGCATAAGTGCAATAGATTTCAGTTTGGATTTACTTTCCAAACCTAAGTACAAGGATATACTTGTTTTTTTTTTCATCAAAACAGGTAATGAAAATTAAGTCTTGAATAGCAATGTGAAGAAGATAGTATTTTTGATATCTAATGAAGTATTATGAAAATGGTGTAATATTTCTCTTTCTTTTTCATGAGACATTATGAGAAAAGTAGATATATCACTGAAGTTTACTTGAATGATGGAGAGATTGTGTTTAATAATCTTAAAAAAAGGGGATTTTGTATCTAAATGCAAAGATATAAAGCAGAAAGATTTTCAGGTATTGTTCTGAAGTCTATAAGATCCATAAATCTTTGGTACTAGTTAATTAATTCTAAATCAGATGAGATAAGGATTTCAATAAACACAGAAGGTAATAGCAACCCATTCTTGTGAATCTTTTCAAATAAAATCTTCATGTATGAGGTGTGATAAAAAAAGTATTTCAACTGAAGTTTTACATACAAGTGGTTAAAATAATGTTAACATATCTATGGGAGTTCCTTTACGATAGTAATTTTAAAGTCTCCACCTGTTCACCATATGTTGTCAACACATTATTGGCATCTTCCCCAGGTGGTCTTGTAATATCAATTCTGCTTTTCTCATAAAGATACTCACATAGAAATATTAACAGTTTTTATCACATGAAGGAGATTCCAAGAATGTGTTGACAGGGATCCTGAACATGAAGAGACTGAAATTATACCATAAAGGTACACTCTATAAGGATGTTAACATTTTCTTGAATCACCCAATATAATAAAGTGATGATATAGAGGCAACTAGCCTTTATTTGGAGGAGTCAGGGCTAATTTGAAAAAGATTATGAAGGTAGTCTTAATACTTTTTGGAAAGCAGTTTTGTTGAAACACGGGATTGTGCAAGTCAAGCAGCTTTCCATAGCTTGCTGCTACTTTTTCTCGTTTTGTAAATTATGGATAAGATTTGATGATGTGGAGAACATTAAAACAAATATAATAGTGCAGTATTATACCATATTAAAAGAGGACTTTGAGAGATGCTTTGACCAATGGAAAACTTGCAGGAATAAGTAAGTTGAAAGCCAAGGGGACTAGAATGAAGAAAATTAAGGTTTCATTTGTTATTTATGTATGCGTTGGTAAATACAGCTTCAGTCCTTATACTTTTTGAAGACACCTCATATATAATACATTGTAATATCTTTTGGACACATAGCCTGATCTCACAAGAGAAAGGAAAAATTCCACTGACATAGTTATCACAAAATGTTTTATTATCATTATTATTATTTTTTTCATTCTACAAGAGTTTTTCACAGAAGTCTGAGTTCTCTCAGGTCTCCAGGATTATTTTAAGTATTCTAGTTGATTTTAACAGAGCTATGGTCTGGATGGTCCTGATTTGCCTCAGTTTCTTTTCCAGGCCTTTGGGGGCTGTTCCAAGGGTTCCAACTACAGTCAGTATTACCATCACCTTAATGTTCCACAACCTTTTCAGGTCTCTGGCAAGATACAAGTATGGCTACTTTTTTGGTTTCTTTTATTTTTACATAGTGGTCTGCTGGAACGCCAAAATCTACAAGGTTCTTTTTTCTTGTTAATTAATACTGGGTCTTGTCATCATTATCATCGATCTCTGATCAAAATTTTGTCAATTTGAAGTTGTATTAGCATGTTAAAATAACCATGATTTTATAAAATTATCTTTTTTAGATATACTTTTATAATTTCATCTTATCAATTTCATTTTATAAGTATCCAGAGGGAGAGAAACAGAGAGTACACTTGGACTTCTGGTTGAAGGCTAGGATCAATGATCTGATCCTAGACAGAGCAGGTATATATGATATTCAGATCTAAAGCAGAAATGCAAGATCATATGTAAATAATCCTGTCATTTTGATGGTAACTATACTAGTCATGGAAATATACAGCTTCTCTTCAGAAGTGTATTATAAAAGAAATGTGCTAAAACATTTCCTTAGCCTTTACTACTCTTCAGTCTTCCTATCACTCTTATACAGATACAAAATGATCAGTGATAGTGGAAATGAATAATGGTATAATACTGATACAATCTTTTGTATATTAGTTTGTCAATCATAAATACAAGTTTTGGTTTTATTTTATTGGGCAAATAGAACACAGCAGTTACAAAGGAAAACTGGGTATATAATATTTATCTATTAGTAGTACATTTAACTGTACCTCTGAACCCATAAAAAATTGAGAATCATATTATTTCATATGTTAATAAACAAAAGACTGCTTTTCAGATAATCTTATGTGCATGTGTTTATATATGTCCTTTAGTTCTTTCAGTCACTACTTGTGATAAACAGGGAAAAAACAGTAATGAACTGTTTCTTGTGGATTAGACACCATTTGTAAGTGAATATATTTGTAATTAAATCCTACTGTAATACTTCTATTTTACTATGTGTCACTCACAACTTTAATTTGACTCATCAAATCAAATCAAGTACTCAACTCTTAATACTCAGTAGATTAGAAATGGCAAGAGATAACATCACAGAAGCAGTGAGAGTAGTTTTCACTTAAATATCCAACATTATGTAAATATTTTCTTCTTGGATAAATTGTCTACATTTTTCATATTTTTTTTTATCCTCGGCCCCACAAAAATGAACAAATAATGTAATAAACAATTATGTTGATCTGTGTTAAGACAGAGGGACTAAGAGCTGTTTACATATGAATTACATTATACTTAAATGATTGATATCTTTATATATATATATATATATATATATATATATATATATATATATATATATATATATATATATTGAGAGAGAGAGAGAGAGAGAGAGAGAGAGAGAGAGAGAGAGAGAATTTATTGAATACAGCTTTATTAATCAATAAATATTTTTGTAGATAAAACAACAGTGAAAAATAAACTAGTGTGAGTGGTGTTATACTAAAAGAGGCAAAATATAGATGTTAACTAAGTAGAATAAATATATGAAATCTTTATTATTGGTAAAACAAACTTTTGATAGAAATAGTTTATGAACTTTATATCTTCAGTGAATTGGATGAGCCTGATAGTTAAGAATAATATGGATATTTGCTGAAGGTAAGTTTTAAATCAATGTATTCACTGGCTATAAATCTATTTCTAGACTTGGTGAAAAGTATCTTTATATAACATCTAATAGTTTGTCATTCTAAAATAGAAATTTAATCAATATTTCCAATTGTTATATATATCACAATTCTTAAAACTTTTTAAATTATTACATTGTCATAGGAAATCAACTGAACACAACATTCACCAAGATTGAGAAAAATTTCATTTCTAAAGGTCAACACCAGGGATGAGGAACTTTTTCTACATTAAAATTTATTACCTACTAATAAGGCTGTACTCAATAATAAATTTTTAGTATGTTTACAACAAAATCTTGAAAGTTGAAAGTTTTATTTAATAACTTAGTCCAAATTTAATTAATATATATTACTTGAAAGAAATGAAAAACTTTATTAATCTTTAGATAACTTTTTTTGAGATTGCTTTCAATAGGAAAACATTAGGATATCAAGTTCTAAAGTAGTTGGTTTTTCAACAAAACTGTAGAAGGTTGCATTTGATGATTTAGAAAACAGAAGATTCCCTAGCCCTGATGTAATGTCATCCACTCAAATGAAATAAGCTCCTGCCTCTGGTCTACTACACTAACTACTTTGTAGACAAGTGATCAAAAAGAATGATTTTTATTTAAAAATTCTTTTTATTGAAGTATGAGATCAAATGTAAGTGGCAAGTTGGAGGAGAAAGAATTTTGGCAAATAAATGGATGAAAGGAATAATTTTAATGATAATGCTTGAAAGACTTGTTTAAGCTTAGGCTCAAAACATTAAAATAAAAATATCAATATCTATATCATTCATAAAATTGATTTTTCTCAGGAAATGAATATAGAGAATTAAGTTGGAAAATATTATTCATTGTCTAAAACCCCAGGGCACAAATTTAACACCGTTAGTTGGAGAAGTATGTCTTTACCATACGAGCAATGAAACTCATTCGATGAAAAAGAAATAGTAAAATGATTGAAAAATATTACAGTCTGTCACTATAAGGAAAATTCACAAATTTTTAAATAGAAATAGAGTGAAAGAAAAAAGAAGTTAATCTGATGGAACCAGATGTTGTTAGTTGATAATGATTTTATAATTAAATTTAAATCAAATTCTTAAAAAAGAAATAGAGTGAAACATGAGAAAGAGAGAAGGAGAGAGAGAGAGCAGCCAAAACATGAATAAAATTTAGAGAGAGGTGATCAGAGTGAGCGAAAAAACAAGAATTCATGAGAAGAGATAACATAAAAAATGGAAAGTCATCATGGTTGTTGGTGATGTAAAACATGACCAAACAAACAAAAACAATAAAGAAATGGGCAATTAAACACCTTTCATGAATAAAAAACAAACAAAAAAAAAAAAAGAAGCAACAGTTACAAAAAAAATTAGAATTTTTTCAAACAGCAAAAAATAACAACAACAATGACAAAAAATATTATAATGGCACAACATTTGCAATGATGCAAGAAAAAGAAGTAGAGTGAGAGTGAAAATAACATTGAAAAAGAAACAAAAAAAAAAAAAAAGATATTAACATTAAAAGAAGAACATTACCATTCAAACATCATGTGAGGTTAATGAAGCAATTATAGGCTGTAACATTAATGTGCAATTTTTACAAGAGGAAGGCATATGAGATTGTGCACCTGTTTTTTTGGAGATTAGTACAGAAGTGATCCTTTCACCTGGATTTCTACACATGCCAAAAACATAATTATTTTATTATTATCACAACAGGGAGGAGTTTGGAAAGAAAGCATTTATCCAAGTTAGGCAAGAATGTTTCCAAGCCAAGGTCTCCAATTTATGCTATCTACATTACTACTCATAAGTATTTCAACAAACAGATGATTTGTTATAAATTACATGGTTTTGAGTTAGAAACAGGAACATGACACAAGAACCAAATTTTATTGCAAACAATATACTTTTTGGTTTAATAGCATATCAACCTTCATGGGTTATTTAATGCTAAAGTCATCCTTGTAAAAGAATAGCAATAATTCTATTTGACCGATAGCTGGGACAATCAATATAACAAAACATGCATTTAGTGATGCTTCATGATTTTGAAAGCCAAATTTCTGGAAAAAGTTATTGATAGAATTAAATTCTTAAATAAAAATATTTTTTTCTATCCTTCTAAAATCTTGTTAAGAATTGATCAAAGTGATTTGAAAAATTAATTTACATTTCTATTTGGAAGAGTTGGTAAACAAGTAAGTTAAATTTGATACCCACCTCTGTTTAAAATTCTTAAAGAGTTCCCAGCAATTTTAGGGCTTTAAAAAGTATGTATTTCAACATGCACACACTTTTTTTTGGTTGTTTGTTTGTGTTTTATAGCATATCAACCCTTAAATAATTATAGTTTTTAAGTGACTAATTATAGGTAACATTATTTTTAAATGAGCCAGAGCTCATTTGTTTGCACATAGTTAAATGGTTTTATGTATTGTTATTAATATGAATAATTCTATTTAATATTAATGATTTGTTAAATGGTTTCAAGTACTACAATTCAACACAAATAATGCTATTTAATATTAATCCCAAGTAAAAGATTGAATAGTTATATTTGATCCATTGATGGGATCCTAATAGGTGTTACTATTCCAGGTCAGAGTGGACATGGGAGTAATGGAACCAAAGCGTTACTCCCCAAAGCTCCAGTACTGGAGCTTCACCATTAGGTAGAATAGTGTGATATCCAGGACACTCATTGGGGGTCAGTTCTTAACCCTCTACAGAGATACAATCACTGTTTTCAACAGCCCCAGCAGACTTAGCTGATATTTTTTTAAAATTCTATTTAACAAATTAATTTTATTAAAAAAATATGAGTAAATACATGCCTTGTTGTGATTGCAATGAAATTTGGTTCTTCTAGTATATTTTCTGCTTTTAACTTTCAAATTAAGAGATGAGAAGAAAATTGTCTGTTCAAATACTTATGAGAAATACAGTACAAGTTTTAAAGGTTATAAAACAAATTGTACTTTATTTCCCCATATTGGTAAGATTTGTTATAAAATTACTCATGATAAATAAAGCTATTCTTTGTATATCAAAGTGTTTGAGAACTTTAGTATCACTTACTTAAGGACTAACTTTGGCAGCCATTAAGCTCAATGTTGAATCATATCCTCTTAATGGAATTGGCATTTTAATTGATTATAAATAAATAAATAAATAAATACTAATACTATGATAAGCATTTACTAGTTATCTCCCTTGTAAAATGATTTGATTGAGAATGAACAGTTTCAAATTTAATTGGCTATTGTTTTATTCTCTAGGAACATGCTATTGTGTTAACAAAAATCTTGTTATAATGTGCCATTTTTGCTGCATTATAGTAAAATATATGCATACAATAAAATAATAAATACTATAAGATTGAATCATTATAACAGATTCTTTCAGAACAGAAAAAGTTAAGTACATGTCTCATAACACATTTGTAGTGGGTTAATATAAGGAAGATTTTATTTTGTATTAGAAAACTGGAATTAATTAAAACTATTTAGTTTCACATAAAATAGCAAATGCAAAATAATGCAGTGTATAAATCAAAAGATTTAAAATCTTACAGTTTATGGGTCAATGGTTTGTGTTTAGTAGATAAAAATTAAAAAGCTGATTTAAAAATAATGAAGAGGATACAGTCAATGAATTCTAAGCACTGCTGACAGGGGATTTGGGCAATGAAGAGTGATTTACAAAAAGCAACTAAGAATTAAAATAAGAGAAAATACCAGTCAAAATTAAAAAGATAAAGTTGTTGCTTAAACATTTTAACATATATCTCAAACTTTGATTTATATCTTGATTCTCCAGTTCAAAGATATGAACTGATAGTCATAAAAAGATTATTTTGAATTCTGATCAGTTTTGAATCATACCTTAATTTTAAGCCTTTCAAATTTTATTTTTTTAAAATAATTTTGTAATTATATAAATTATATAATTATATAAATGTTATTTCATTTTTTGATGAAACTATATCTGCATCTGGCATAGTTGGAATCTGATGAAATGACTGCTTTAAATCATTGGATTCTAGAAAAGTAGGTTCTAAACTGATTAATATTTGAAAGGGGTTAATATTTAACAAAATTTCTATGTCTTGTGTATAAGAATGGGCTAGGGGAAAATTTGTCTAACTTCAGAGACCAAGTGTATTATGGCTCCAATCATTACTGTAATGGAGAAATCATGGTTGAAGGGTTTGAACACTGACTTTATTGTCAAATCTTGCCAAAGATAAGAACATGGCTGAGGAGATGGTCATATACTACATGGTAAAGCATTAAAGAAATCTAGTTTTTGCAGCAGTACTTAGTATTACATATATACAGTAATAAAGTCATACATACTGTATACTGAATTAAGAAATTATATATTATGTGTAGTTGTGAAATCATGAATATTGTAAATACATTGAGAAATCATATGGTGAGTCAAAAGTTTTCTAATTTTTGCATGTGTTAATTTCTGGAATAAACTCCAGGAATTGATGCCATTCCCAGCATATAGTCATGACCTAAATCCCTTGGATTATTACTTGTTCTGATCTATGGCTCCCTTCTTGTGCTTACAAAACTTCATTAATCAAGAGGTAGGAGCTTCACTGGAGGAATTCTTTGCCTTAAAGGACAAGAACTGGTATCAGTGTGGGATTAAAGATCTTGGAGAAAGATGGCTTCAGACAGTGCAACATGATGGCCTTGACTGTGAATGCTAGGTTGCTTTTGTTGTAACTTGAAGAATAAAGCAAATAAGTTACCAAAATATTGCAAAATTTTTGACTCACCCTAGTATATAAAGTTGCGGAATTACGAGAAGCATTTAAATAAGAAAAATTTAGTACATTTAATTTTTCATTTAAAACTTTTTTTTTCTGCTAGATGATCAAACAATTTTTTAAATTTTGAAATAAAAAATCATTTAGTCTTCAAATTAAAAATAATATGGTACACTGAAGTAACCAAGATGCTATAATTACAATAAAAGTAGCTAGGCTAAATGAAGTATTTACCAAGAGAGCTAATTTCTGGCACTTCAAATTCATTAAAGTAGCAAAAGCTTTTCAAGGGAGCAATTAAGGCTGTTGACTGGTTAAATAAACTAGTTTAGGGATTTTGAGGTATGAAATTTAAGCCATTGCACTCAGTTAAACTTGAAAATCAGAACTCTTCAAATAAGAATAAGTCACTCACTTCAAAATCACAGCAGGTTGAGGGATTTACACCCTTCTGGAAAAAGGAAGCAGGATACTATTTCTATAATATGCTACAGGAGAATTCATATGTGAAAAGGCTGTTGTCAAGTTACAACAATACTTAATACAATCCTTGTGATGAACCACTAATATATTTAATTGATAATAAATAATGCAACATTAGCTTTCTGAAATCTGGTCCTGAAATAAGGATATGAGAAAACTTATTTGTCCAATGGGCAAATTATACTCAATAAAAAATAAAAGAAATTTATGTAAATTTAGGGCAATTTTTTTCTCCCAGGTACAGGTTGCTGCCTATTCCCACAGCAGTAAATAGTTGATTTAAAGAAAATCACATAAACTACTCAATTTATATTAATAATTGTAAAGAGTTTGTCCTCTATAGATGACTCATAATCCTTATCAAGGCATGTTATTCATCCCAATCGGCCTTTGCTCTTGGTAAGTCCCCAAGACAATATCCAGTGTTTCCAAAGAGCTGATAGATGCAAGTTTTTGCTGGTTGGCCAACATTGTTGTGTCCATGAGTAGGAGTCCATAGGAGATCATCACATGAGTTTGACTTTACTTCTCCAGCAGTGCCCACTATGTCTTGTTCATATTTCTTGGATGGTTTATGTGATAGGAAGTAAGTGGCTGTACAACTGCTGTTTTGTGGAGTGCTACTTCCAGGATTTGTTTAAAGCAGCATGCATCATCTTTATATAGTATCCATCTGGCTTTTTGTTCAAGGATTTTGTTAGTGTCCAAGTAGTGCAGACATACAGTAGTATTGACAGTTTGGAAGAATTCTTATTCTATTTTATTAGAGAGATCAGATTTCTATAGGGTCATTAACTTGTCAATAGCTGTTCATGCTTTTTCCTATGTTTAATTGGTTCTGCATATCTATTACACAAAGGGCAAAATTTAAACACATTTTTTTTCTCATGTGGAAAGTGGGGCTCTCATTGAGAGGACAGCTCTAATGATTGTAATTTGCAGGAGCTATGATACTTAAAAATCTAAATAAGTATACAGAAATCAAATTCACAACCTTTGCAAAAGAAAAAAAATTAATAAATTATCTTAAATAATTATTCACATTTAATTAGACATTACTGATTAGTTTTATAGGTAGTTCATGAATCTGGAAATGTAAAATAATTACATAGCATTATTACTTAATTAGTAATAATAAACAAAAATGTTTAAAATGATAAATCTGTTAAGTGTCACTCACTCAAATTTCACATATCTTTCTCAATAAAACTCAATGAAATTTTACATAAAACAAGTTAGCATAAGAAATAATTTATAATTTTTTTCTATTATGTGACTTTTCTTTTATAGTAACAATTTCTGTTTGTAACCTGCATGTGTAAATTTTCACTTACTGATGAGTATATCAGCTAGTAGTAAATATAAATATAGATTTAAAAAAAGATATATTGATATTTGTAAAAATTATGTATGTTAAATCTATTTACTGAGATAAAATAACCAAAGTTTGATAAATACAAATAATAGACAATGAGAAAGTATTGATTTACACTGTTAAAAAACGAAACTATTGCCCTCAATAGTATATCTATCTATTTATATATCGGCAATTGATTCAATTCCATAAAGGTGTGTAAGACAAGACAATCATCAGTAAAAATGTAGTTGCGTATCTTTTTTATTTATCATACTTTATTTCAGTGCATTGATAACTGATGATGTTGATAAACCTTTTAAGGAGATGATGACCAGAGTAAAGAACTTGGTGGAGTAGAAAGGAATAAAAAGTTCACTAGATATTTCACCATACTGCACTTATAAAAATAGTGTAGGATAATATGAAATTATTTATTTTCATCTTTATTCTATTGCTCTTAATTGTAACTCTTTGGTTGTTTTTATATTTATTCTGGGATCATTAAGTAAGTAGTAGAAATTAGGAATAAAGAATAAAGTTTTGACAGTATTTAAACTTATATCCCTTATCTTTACCATCACAATACATTCTGATTAGGTAATGAAAGCTCAACAAAAAAATCTTATTCAAATTAGCTGCCATCATCATCAAGGCATGCCAACAGCACATTCTCTTGATTTTTTCTCACCATGCATTCCTATCGGTCAATGCTCTTGGTGAGTCTTCTAGACGGCCTCTAGTGTCCATGCAGGCCTGATAAATGTAAATTGGTTGTCCATATATAGGAGTCCATAGGAAAACATTGTTTATGAGTTTGCCCTTACTTCTGCAGCAGTGCCTAGCATGTTTTTCTTGGATGCTTTGTGAGATGCTATTTTTAGGGTGCCGCTTCCAGGATTTGTTGAAAACAGTAAGTAGTATCCTTGTGCAGTTCCCATCTAGCTTTCATGAAAGTCAAAGTAGTGCAACCATACAGCAGTACAGATACGGATTCAGTTTGGAAGATTTCCTTATGGTTGTAACCTATCAATAACAGTCCATGCCTTATCGGCATGTAAGTTGACTTGGCTTTCAGTAGATGAGATATTGTTACTGAGGTATATGAACTGGTCAACAAATTTCAAGGGCTTGCCATTTAATGAGGAGATAACACCATTTTGATAAAAAAAACCCAGACTGGCAAAAATATTTTTAGCGATATAGTTATATTCTTTTCTTAACTAATTTCTATATCACAGTCATGTTTATCATTTTCTTTCAATTCATACAAATAGTCATAGATTTTTTTTACATGAGCCATTGTCATTATTATTTAAAAAAATCTTTTTTACAAGTCTTTCCTTTATCTTATTTTTCTTGCTTTTTACCATAACATTAAAGTTGTAATGCTATAAATATTAAGAAAGTGGCATGGGTTGAAAATAAAGAATAAGTTTCTAATAAATTTCTTTATATTTCTTATCTATGCAGCTTACTTAGCTGCCTAAAAGTTATTATAAAAAGCATTAGAAACACGATCAAAGAAAAACTAGTCAAAAGGAAAAAAAGTTGAATATTAAAGGATACTGGGGTTTCTTTACAGTTTTTTCAAAATTTTCATGTAAAATTATTAGCTGACATAATGTTGTTAAACTTTGTAAATAAGGTAAAAATTGTGTTATACTCTTGAACTTGCAAGCCAAATATTTCAAGTGATGTGCTATTTTATTATACACTATAAGCCTAACATTTTGGCTCGAGAGCAATCATGTCATATACTATTAATAAAAGGCTTAATATAGCATCATTCTTAATGGATAGCTTTGAACAAAATTGTTGGTGCTCTGGAGCAAAGTCTAAATGTGTTTTGTGTTGAATTTTTTGTAAATTTTACAGATTAATTGAGAGCCAAGGTGAAAGGTTTCAAATAAGCTTCAATTGTAAACTTGATAACACAGAATAATTATTAAAGAGTGGATAAGAGATCTAATTTGTGCATGATATCATATGTTCTAATAAATAGTGAATGGTGGTAGATAGCATTAATGTTAACATGAGCAGAAAAGACACAGATATATAAAGAGTAGAATAAATATGTCATGATGTATATTAATGACAATGATTACAAAGTGATATAATTATAACACTGATCAAAAATATATATATATATATAAAAAAAATCTTAATAAAATATATTAACTTTATTTTTTTAATGCTATACATGTGCTATTTTACAAGCATCTTAAAAAATATTAAAAAAAAAAAACAAAACAAAAATAAAATACAAAAATACTTTTTATTCTTAATATTTTTGTATAATATTAACTGTATATATTGAAGATGACTGAAAACTTGTACTACTGAAAGTTAATTAAAGTAAAATATTCTTTGAAAAATAGAATTAAAAAACAATCTTAGGGCAAAATATTTGATTTTTAAAGCATGCCTATAAAATATAAATTAGTCAAAAGTGAGTTCAACTTGAGCAAATGCAAAAATTATTTTAGATGAGAGAGATTAAACTTAGTCTATACATATATATATATATATATATATATATATATATATATATATATATATATATATATATATATTGTGAGAATGAGATAAATACTAATGGAATGTTCTTCAAATTCAACTCTTGTAAAATACTCTGAGAAGAGTTGAACTTCACTGAAAAGATCAACTTATGAATATGGAATAATATTGATAGGTGGCAAATTTACAATTTTTTTTTTGCTAAAAATATTTCAGTAGTTCAATAAATACTGAATGCAATAGATACTCATATATATGTGTACATCTGTATCAAACTCAAAAAATGTAATGATTATAATCCTGAAAATGTTGCTAGGAATAAAAAAAACAAATAAGCAAATTAGTCTAAAATCTATTTTAAATGGCAAAAACAAATCAGATGAATATTGCCTAATGAAATGGGAAAATAAAATTTTGATTACACTTTATTTATTATACAATATAAATATAAAGATCTTGAAAAAAGTTATATATCATTCTTATGAAAAAAGTACTACTGAAGTCCCATCACAGCAATTACATTTACTATATGAAATATATATGGAAATGTAACAACTATAATAGGACAGAGATAGCATTATGATTTCTTTCTTTACAAAAGCATAGATATTTCTTAAGGTAAGCTGAGATTTTTCAGGTAAAAACTGAAGTAAAATAAAAATGGCTGGTTAATACAAGAAAGAATAAATAAAAAGACAAAATTCCAGTGAGAAACTTGCCAAAAGAAATCTAGTTAACATTGCAAATCTGAAAGTAAGCAGAACAAAGAGTCAAACACGGAAATGCAAAATAAGGAAAAGGTAAGCAGGGAAAGAAAAATTCAAGACACTAAGCAAAATAGACAGGAAAAAGTAACAAGGAAATAAAAGGAGCAATGAACAAAAATGATTAAGTTGCATTAATTAAAAGATAATAATACTGCATGAATTTTCTTCTTAAATCTGATCAGAAGAGAACTATGCAACATAAAGCTAATATGACTGATTGTAGGAAGTTTTTATTTTATTTGGATATGCATTTTCTTCTCAAACAGACTGAAGTTTGGCATAATGTTTGAAATTTTCTTTTCTTAACCATAATACACATTTTTTTAAATGATAATTCTAATTTTCATTGTAATTCATTTGAAAACAACACAACCAAAAGTAAAATGAAACATAATTATGATAATGAATGATGTTGGTTGCAGTTAACTTTGAGAATATCTCAAATAATAATAAATTTAATACCATTTACAATTTTCCATTTTATTCGTTACAGATATTATATGTTATCAAATACAGTAGCTGTCTTCTGTAAAAAGCCAGCAGCTGTTAATTACATATGTTATTATAAGTAAGAAAGAGTTAATAAATTTTCATGTTCAATTTACATTTTGGTTCCTTTAAAATTTCTTCACAAGAAATTTAACTGATAAGCTAGATAAGCTGATAAAAATTCAAATTTACAAATAAAAAACTTGTGCACACTGAAATTTGTTTTTGACAAACACAGTGTCCAAACTTCCAACAAAACATTGCCACAAAATTTACCCAAATGGTTGTTAGTAGTGTATGGTGGAATATGCATAGCTGTGTTCTCTAAAGAAATCCCCAAACAGAACAATAGTGAAAATAGAGAAGGTAGGAAAACACATGAAAAAAAGGGACGTGGAATAAGGTTGCCATGCATGGTTTGAACACACAATTACATAATGCAATGTACAGAAAAGGCAACAACAGTGTGGTATTGGTAGTGGTGGTAGTGGTGGTGGTGGGGACAGCTTACTTTTTCATGCTTGGATTTGTCATATTTTCGAGAGGCTAGTTTCTGCAGGTCACTCTCTGATTGAAGTTTGTTCAGGTGTTTTGCTCGGTCCTTGACGCTTGTAATTGCAGGAGGAGCGTCAATTATTTCTTCCTCAGATGCCTGTAAAACACCACACTAACAAAATGAAGTACAGACAAATGGACTTGTTGAATATTCTAGAATGGTGTGGGACATGATAGTTTGGATCCTCATTTGACTGATTAACAAGTCCATTTGAACAGGACTGATTAATCAAAATGTAATCATTAGGCAACTAATTTGATATGGATGACTTTCTTTCATTTTATTTCTCTTTTTCTTTTATTATTTCTGTTAATCAGTTAAACCTTTAATAAACATTTTGAGCTCAAGAGTAATTAAGATAAAAAAATTGCATTTCCATCCAAAAGTCCAAATGATAATAAAATATTTACAAGTAAACTTTAATTTGCCATATTATAATTAATAAAAAGGAACATCAATTAGTCCATAGCCTAATGATGAATACATATATATACATTTTTTTTTCAACACAATTTCCTTGTCACTGCACGTCACCTAATGTTTCTCCATTAATCATTAAGATCAAGCATAATACAATGTCTACTGAAAAGTTCTCAGACAAACAAAGACTTAATTTTTTTTTTAATTATTTAAAAAAAATTGTAATTGAATTGTTTTTTAAAGGGTTAAATTAACATGGGAATCAATGTAACAAGTTTGTTGAACTTTTAGATTAATATGTGGAGTAGCATGTATATTTAATGGCCCTAAGTCATTCCTTTCTCGGTTAGTCCAGGGATTTTTCAGCACCTCCACATACAGAAAAAATTCAGGTAATATCATTTCTGGATTTATAGATGCACTTTCATGCATTCTTCTTTGTTTTGCATGCATAGCAATTTACAAAAGAAGAGTTACCACTTATAATTATTTTAGATAAAACTTTAAACACTTTTCCTAAGCTTTGAATTAGAAAAGGATTTTTCCGAAAAGCCATATAATAAATGTACACATACAGTTAAGATTAATAATACAATTAAAGCTTGAGGATCTGAAAAACAATGATTTTTTCTTCATATCAGTCAAAATTTAGTAATTTTAGTAATATGCCAATTTTCTAACATTTAAATAAAATAAAAACATTATATACAAAAGTTTTAAGGTTTTGCATTTTGTAAGTTCAAGTATTTATCAGTTTTGAAACTGATGCAAATAATATTAATGATAAATAGAAGGCATGTGGCTTGCTTTGGGGTTGGTTGGATGGTTGTTTGGTTATATGGTGTATCAACCCTTTTCAGGTCATTTAATGCCAAATTAAATTTCAAACTATTTAGTTTAGTATAAGTATAGCTTTTGTTTGCAAACTGTTAAATGTCAAAACAGTTCTATATCAAATAATTCAGTTTAGCGTAAGTACACAGTTTCAATGTCAAAAACAGTTATATTTCAAACAATTCAGTTTAGCATAAGAACACAGTTTAGTTCTATTAGACCCATAGATAGGACTCAATCAGGTGCCACGACTCCAGGCCAGAGTGGACCAGGGAGTGATGGCAATGAAGAGGTATTCCACATTCCCCAAAGCTCCAGCATTACTGGAGCCTCACCATAAGATTGTTATCCAGGATACTCATTGGAGGCATCTTACTCCCTCCCTGCAGAGAAGCAGTCAGTGTATTCTACAGCTCAAGCTTTGGGTTTGAGATAGTTGTATATTTCTCACTTGTACTAGTGATGTCTCCAAGGTCAGAATTTTAAATGTTAATTTCCAAGACAGACAACATGTGGATTTTTTTTTTACTTGGAAGATTGATGTTACACAATCTTCCTTCTTCACAGCACCAACAGTGCCCATTTTCTATTCAAGTAAAATGTGACAGGTTACAGTTTCAGCAGCAAGGAATGATCCCTGACTGGAACTATTATTGAATACCCAAGATGGATTGCTTTTTATAATGCTAAAAGGCTTGAACTGATCAGCTACTTGATTTTAGCAAAGTGGAGAAATGGATTCATGCCTTTTTCAAAAGCATTAGTGTGAAGTGAATGCAATCAGTTTCAGCTAGTTGGAATTTGATTTGTTAACTCTATTCTCTGTGCCAACAATAGTTAAGGCATCCACAATTCTAATTCCATTTGTTAAGTGGCCAGAAATAGCTTATATGCAAAATATAACTACAAGAATAAATCAATCTATATTGGTAAATACTAGGGTTAGTCAAAGGTTTTGCAATATTTGCATATGTACTAGTTTCTAGAATAAACTCCAGGAATTTAACCGAATCAAAAGTAAGTCACATTTTGCATATAGTCTGGACCTAACACTTGGATTATTATTTGTTCTGATCCAGGGCTGCACTTGTAATGCTTCAATAACCAAGGAGCTTCTTGAAGGACAAGAACTGGTATTAGTGTGGGATCAAAGAACTGGGAGAAAGATGTCTTCAGACAGTGCAACATGATACTTTGAATGCTAGGCTGCTTTTGTTATAACTTGAAGAATAAAACAAAAAATTACCAAAATATTGCATAACTTTTGACAGACCCTAGTATCTAAGACATAATTTATGATGAATATTAAGAGATGTTTATAGTATTTAACTGATTTAAAATAAACAGGTACTAAACATAATTCTTCCCTGCATATTTTTGTCAGGCTCAATAATTTATTTGTAATTTTTTGATGAAAAATATAATTAAAACATTTTTTATTCAGAAATTCATCATGAGCAATATTTTGAAATTTTCAGAAATTGTAATTACAATTAGTTTTCTTTTCTGATGGGAATTCTTGGAAAATAAAATCTTATTTATCTTTATTACAGCAGGTTATTCTGCATCTGTAGAAGCATGGATGGTATAATAGTTATAAGCACAGAAAATAGCACCAGCAAACTGATTTCAAATTCTAGCAAAGGTTGTTTGCGTTCACTTTACACTTATACTTTTCTTCCCTCATAGTTGACTGGGTTCTCTAGCCATAGTGGTGGGTAACTAGTATATAAAGAAAGCAACAAGAAACCAATCCACTATTTCTCCCAAAGAGTCATAATAATTCACAGTTTATGGATAAAAGACGCTGTGAAGAGCCATGTTTGCTGAAGGGAAATGGCATTTTCTTTAATTCCAATCTGTATCCATCTAGTACTAGGAGTTTAAGATTCTGCTAAGTGAATTTCAAAAACATATATTTTAAAATGGTGACAACAGTTACTATATCATTAAATCAAATATTCAGTTTTATGTGCAAGACATAATTTGAAAATAAAACCAATCAGAGTAAAACATTATTCAAGCCACAAACAGGAATGGACAATTCAAACTGTCATGAAAACATTCTTCTCCAATCCCATCATACATGTAGACTGTTCCATGAAACAGACAGAGCATGCATATAATAAACATATTGGAAAACACTTTACAGTGGGGAATATAAACATGCTGGGTATAAATAACAATCTCAGCAAAATAAATGTTCATAAGGAAACAATAAGTCATATACTTGATTATGTTCTAATTTAACATATGTTTAAAACAGAAGAGGTTTCATAGAGTTAGAATCTGGGGAAAAGCTAAAACATTTCCTGAATAGAGGTTTGAAGCAATATTGTCACTTCATGCATATGTTTCGCATCATAAGCATTAGGGAATATGGGCACCATTTAATTACGTAAACAAAAAGATTCTATTATTAAGCTGAAAGCCAATCTTGAAATGACTTGGTGTCTTTTCAGTTTCAAATTAATTTTGCAAGTGAGCAAAAGATTAAAGAATAAGATTAACTGCATTCACAGTAGTCAATTATCCTTTTTCTTTTTGCAGATAAACATTAGAGATATTCAAAATTAAAAACTAAAACATAAAATTTATGAAATTTTCTTTATAATAAAGTATCATCATAAATACTAAACAGAAATGTTTATCAGTATAGAATTGAGAAAAATCATCTTCAGTTTAAAGTCTATAGAATATAAGATTAATATCCTAATGTGTGTAAGTATATTATATCAGTATAAAACAATGATCTATTCAGACTAGTGTCCTTATCTGGGTTGTTACAGTGACAATATTTTGGCTGTTGTATTCTCTGGCAATCATCAAAGAATTTCTAACAAAGCCTATCATTCAATTCATAAGGTTAGATTCTTCTCATGTTGCTATCCATAATAGAAGATATCTTGTTAATTCTTCCAAGTTAATTTATCCTTGTGATATCATTTTAGCCTTTTCCACTGAACCAGAATATATGACATTCACTTTGTGATCAAATTAACTGAGATAAGATAGCCCTTACTATGGACAGCAAAATGAGAACAAGCTATGCTAGTAGATTGAATAAAAGGTTCAGTTCAAAATTCTCAGAAGGTTATTGAATACGTAGGCACTTGCAAAAAGCTCAATGGTAGAAACAGCAGATATGTTGTAATTGTAACAACCAAGACGACACTTGTCTGAATAAATTAGTGTATAATACTGATAACTCCTTGGAGATTTAGAGAGAAATTGAATTCTATCTAAATAATATTGATGACTTTTTATAATAGCTCCTCATTTGTACTCTCTATTATAATGATGCATAGAGAAATAGAAAGTTATCTGATAGAGGCCTATTATTACAAAAGAAAAGAAAAACACTTGAGGAACATCAGATGATAATTATTATCACTGAGGTTTAAAATTAACAACAGGGAATAGATGACATTCAAAATATCTGTTTCATAATGTGAGATGTAAATTCTAGAAAAGCAGTTTAAATTGTCTTTTAAGTTAATACAAAGCTTTTTATAAAAATGATACAAAATTAGCTTTAAAAATTTACCTAAAAATATAACAACATTTTTTTTATTAATCTGATTTAAAGAAATACTTGGATGAGTCAAAAGTTTAGCTATATTTTGGTACATGTTAATTTGTGGCACATATATCACATGACTGAAGCAGTTTAAGCAGTGGTAGGTATCCACTGTGATTGTTTGTATCATGGGAGTTGCAGTGCATTGTTTCACTCCATGTATTATGCATTGTTTCACTCCATGTATGATTTGAAAGTGGCACAGTTGAACATGTAATGTAGTCTAATTTGAGAACTTATGCTTTATGAGTTCAAACTGACTCATAACACTGTGGAAGCAACCTGAAAAAGGAAAGTGAAGTTAATCACAATGCAGTAACCAGATTGTTTAAAAAAACGCTTACTTGGGTTACAAGAGCCTCAATGATCAGGTAAGGTCAGGTAGGCCTAAAACCATGTATTCTGAGCCTGTGCTCCAAAGTCATACAGGCAAATCTAGTGAATAGCACTTGGAGGGTATTAGGCGAGCTTGGTATCGCACAGACCAGTATGGTTTGTAACCTTCACAATCTTGGCAAAAGCATCTGGAGCCGCCAAATTGTGCCTTACATAACCAAAATATTGCAATACATTTGACTCACTCTAGTTCAACAAAATTTGATTAATCTTTTTTATCAACCTAATTTAAAGAAATAGTTGAGTATTTTTTTCAGCAATAGCAGTTGAAAGGTAAATACTTTTTAAAATCATCTATTGTTTACTATATAAAATAATACATTCAAAGAATCAAAACCCAACAACAAGTGGTCAATCCATTTCAAGTAATATTAGTCAAAATAACAATTGACATATTAGAATAATATATTTATGTTTTTATTAATTTCTGTTTGTTACCAGAATGGAGATACAGCCAACTTAGATTCTGCTGAATAACAAATATTGCAAAGAAACTGAAAATAAAACATGATAAACAACTGTGAAAATTGTAAATTTTATTTTACACTATAGGTGTTTCAGAAAAATCGATATTATTTGGTAATCTAATAATTTGACCAATTCTAGTTGAAATGATCTCAAATTTTAATAGCAGGTGTAGAAACAACTCAAAATTCTGTTTTTTCTTTTCAGGTATTGAAATGCCATACTTTAGAAAAGAACATTCATTTAAACATTAGACAAAGAATTTTGAGCTGTTTCTAGACATACTGTAAAAAATTAAGATCATTTGAATAAGAATTGGTCAGTTTATTAGATTACGAAGTTATAAATTTTTCTGAAACACTTTGTACATCACCAATGACATCAAATTTTTTGAAACACCCTGTAAAATGCAATTTCTTCAAGAAAAATGATAAAATGATATAATTTACTTTACTAAATAGGGATTTAAAATTTCCCCATAATCTTTTTTATTATATTGAGAAAGAGTTTGTATGTGCATATGAGCTAAAACCATAAAATAGAATTTAACGAAGTACTATTAAAGTAAATCATTGAATATATTCCTATCAACCCAGTATGTAGAAAGGCCAACTGGTGTGGTAGGGGATTGAGGGCCAGAGAATCTAGTTACAACAGTGTTCTAAGAGGGAAGTACCTGCCAGCCAAAAAAAATCAGCATTTGAAATACTGGTTTTTATTTAGATGCAAACATTGACTGGCATTAGTGAGAAATAGGAGGGCCATTTAATAGATAAGGTGAATTTTGCCTAAGGAGTTAGTAATAGGATGCACTGTTTACTGTAGCACTATTTCAAGGAAATAAATACAGATGGACTCTTTCATGTCCTAGAATAATGTCAGCATGACTTTTTTGACTAACCACTGTGCATGGAAACTTTTCTTTATGGGAGATTAAGTATGTTTCCACTCTATGGATTGTCTTTTTGATTCAGGCTTGAAGTGGCAAACCTATGTTTAACCCATTTGTAAACATTTTTTGATGAAAACAGGCTTCTCTGTACACATCATATGTTCTTCTGTAAATTTCACATGGTTTGCACTTTCCAGCCACCAAAAATTTCATGACACACTTCAATTTAAGCCAGGAGCACTCTGATTATTCACCAACTTGAATAGCCTCAAAGCAAATAATTTTTGTGAGATTAAAAGAAATTTTGCCATAAATCAATGCCAAACAATGCAAAGTTTACATTCATGGAAAAAAATTCAGCAAAAAAATTATTTTGCTTTTTCAAAAAAAGTTCGCCATATTTATTGAATGACTCTTCTATGTAATATTTATCTTCACTACAAGACAGACCACAACTGAAGTAAGGTATGAGTAAAATTATCAAACTCAATCCTTATCCACATCAGTTGTAGAGATAATTTTTCTGTCAGTGTTCAAATGAAAAAGAAAGAATTTTGCCTTTTTGTTCAGATTTCATAGGTATACACATGGAGATACAATTATAAAAATATGATAGACAGTATATTACAATGTGGGTAGCCTACAATGAAATCTGAAAGCCAGCATTTTGTAGATATATACTCTCTCTTCTTATGAATGCAAAATTTAACAGGGATCCTCACATATAAATGATGGTGGTGATAAAAATTGTTCAGCACAACTGGCATTTCCCTTTAGGGATACCTCATAGGTATCAAGGATTGACTCTGCTCTTTTGAGCAATTGGGGAGATGCCTTCCTCCAAAGCTAAGCAAGATAACATATCCTTGACTTAGATGACTGGGGGATTTACCTGTGCCAGGTAAGTATAATCCAGCATTTTGTAATAAACCAACAACACTTCATGTGTGTAGATGTACACTTAATAGAATGGTTATTCCTGTGGGAAATGGAATCGGTGACCCAAATTCAAATACTGGATAAAGCTATGTGTTTCACTTCACACAAATGCTTTTGAGAAAGGTACAAATCCATCTGTTCTCCTCCCATCTATGGATAAATAGTAGGGCTTGATAGGGTTTTTTAGTCTTGGTTATGTAACCAATTTAGAAGGAAAACTTTGAATTCAACCCAACTTTACTGTGATTAAAAAGTGATCTTGTGTCAAATCCTGGCTGTGGTGGAAGAGTTGGTTGATTGAATGATGTTAATGACATGTCAACCTATATAGGCTTATTTTATGCCAAGAGGTTAGGGAATAGCATTGATATTTGAATTTTTTGTAAACATGTTTCTTAAGAGGGTCTTTTTTGTTCATCATTTTATGGAATACAAATAACTTTTAAACAGATCTATTTGACCCATAGCTACTATCACTCTGGGTCAGAGTGGACCTGGGAGTGATGGCAATGATACTCTACACTTCCCAGAACTGGATCCTTACCATCAAATGAAGTTTAATGTCACACCTAGGAGTGGAGGGGTTGGGTAAATGCAAACACTACATGTATGTTAATTACATATTATCAAGTTTCATGTAACAGTTAATAACATAAATTCCATTATAACCTTTAAAATGCTGCTTTAATAGCCAAACCATTTTTGATTTATCTTAAAATGTTATGCTTTTTACATTGGATTGGCCCTCTTGTGTGTCAATAAACAGCAACTATTATAAAACAATTTTCCCTATAAAGAAAAGCATTGGATACTGTACTTTTAGTTGATAAGCATTTGTCATTCAATGCTATAAGGCTAAGATTTCAATAAGGAATTTAATGTGGAAAAAAAAAATCCTAATAATAGAACAACATAGTCAGAAATAATAAGAATTCCATAAAATACCAAACCCATTACCTAAAATAAAAAGATAAAATATTCATGCATGCATAAGAACAGAAAAATCTTGAACTGCCCAATAAGCATTTTGTGCAACCGAAAAAAGGATAATATACAAAAGAAAACACGCATAGTTGAATGATATAAAAGGAACAAAATATAGATGGCACATTTGATTTTTGGTTGAAAAAAAAAAAAATTTTTTTGCAAAGTTTTTCAATGATCAATGATTCCATTTTAGCTATCATTATATAAGTATATACAAGTAAAAGGATTGACCTTTTAAGACTAATTTTTCACCACAAAAGCAGGGGATCATTCATTACAAGATTCCATTTTAGCTATCATTATATGTAGTACATACTCGTATAATGAACGACCAGTTTTTCACCAGAAAAACAAAAGACTATTCATAACATGAAAGATGTTTTTGAACATATCCAAGCTTACCATTGTTCCTTACACTCAATATATGATCAAAACACTTTTTTGTGGTTAAAAATTAGGGGTTGTTCATAACTAAAGTATATAAGATAGGTTAATTTGAAAGCAAAATATCTTAAGAGACTAATTGTTTTGTGAAAGTTTAAAATATATTTTTAAGTGGAAAGTTAGATCTTATTAGAATATTACTTTTATTTGTTCTACTACAAACTGGTAGAGAAATTGGTTAGCAGGTTTTGATTTCAATCTTTCTTCACTTTGTAAATGATTAATAAGAGTTTATATAATAGATGAAAATAAATTTATAAGCTTTGGTTTCTGTTATTTGTTATCTACAGAGAAACACTATAGAATGAACAAAAATGCAAAAATGACTACCAAACACTTTGAATAAGTAATTTGAAATGTTTTCATGATACATGAAGTTATAAGTCAATCATATAAGAACAGAAAGACGAAGAATAACCACTAAATAAAAGTTTTAGATGATCAATTATCATGCAAAAGTGATATTGGTAAATACAAATAAAAAAGCAGATGGATCTAATTTTATTGAATATGTAATAAAAAAAGAAACAATAATCCCTCTTATCAAATTTGTTATGTAAACTAAAGGGCTACAACAGTAAATTTGGTCCAGCTGAAAAAGAAACATTTTTATTTCAATAATACTTGATGAAAAAAAAGAAAAAGAAAAAAAAAAAAAGACCCTAAAAATAAGAATGGTAACATAAAATTAACAGACATTCATTCAGAGGCAAAAAAACAATGAACATTTCGCTAGAATTCAAAATATATAATACATTCAAATTTAGAAAACAAATTAATCCTGTTCAGATAGGCATTTTTTAAAATTATAATGTAAATATAGGTGTAAAATATTTGATAATACTGAATTAAGCAAGTTTTTCAGAGTAAAATGGCCAGGGAATTGCCACTCATCTGGTTCTTAGCACTAGACAATATCAACTATGGAATATTGATTTAGAACCAAAGCACATTTTATCATATCTGTAGACAATTATATATTTTTATAATATACTTATTTTATTGTAAATCTTGTATAAATCTCATTAAACAGTAGAGAATTTAAACTTTTTCATTATTAACATTGAAAACATTCTTGTAATAATTTTAAAATCACTCAAAGAAAAAATAACATTTGTAAGGCTACATTGTGTATAAATTCTTATGGTATCAATCTTTAGAGCTGTTAATTGTTATTCGGTATGTAATAATATCCCAAGAGGTGGCTGAGTGGTTAAGACACTTGACCAGAGGCCAAAATATGTAAGATTCAATTAATAGTCATATGTACCCACTTTAGTACTGCAAATGAAAAAAAAATCACTATATTTTCATAGAGAGTCTTTAATAAAAACCGACTATTAACCACTCACATACTGCTAGAGAAGAGGGGGAAGAGGTGTAGAAGTTATTTTGCGATAACAACTGGATTTTTGTTCAATGTAGTTACCAAATTTTGTACCTTCAAAAATTTGTTTGAATTAATTTAAGTCATAGATTTTCCAAATTTTTCTTGGAGGAACAAAATTATTCTAAACATGAATTTTAAGATCAAATAGATCTTAAAGGAAACCACTCATTTTAGTTTAGAAGCCTATACTATCATTGTGACTATTAAAAGGTACATTAGAAAAAAATACTTAGAGAAAGCAAATGGATAAAACTGTCTTTCAATGAATATTTCAAAATTAGTACATAAAGAAAGGCTACCAGTGTATTTTCTATGGGTAAAGATTTGTGTTTTTTATTCAAAATAAGGTATAATAATAAATTTATCTGAATAAATGCTTAAAAAAAAGTAGTAGAAACATTCACAAAAAAATCAACTTATTTGGTGATAGTTTCAGAGAAATGTTCAAAATGAAAAGTTACTTACAGTTGAGGCCAAAGAAGATGATGAAATGGTGCTGTTGCTGTCTCTAAAGGCGGTAATCTTGGAGTGACGCAAACTGTTTTCACTTTTAAATTTGGACATTCCATCATCTGTGACAGGTTGGGTAGGCACTTCAACGTTCACTTCCATTGGACTGACTGGAGGTTGTTGTACGCTTGGGGGTTCTGACTTTGCTCTGTGGTTGGATTGAGATGTTGCAGAACTGTCTGTCGTAGATGAAGGGCGATTGGAAGTACTTTGGTTATCAGGACTGTCTGATGATGCTGGAGAATTAACCAATGTTAACAGTGGCCTGGGCTTAGACTGAGGAACTCCAGAACTATCTGTTGCTGACACAGAGGAATTGGAGTTGCTTGTGCTAGTGGCACCATCTGATGATGGTGCAGGAGATGTAACTGGTGATGCTCCAAGAAATTCACTCAAGGATGTGTTACTTCCAATGATGCTATTTAAGGACAAGTTACTGCCTGTCATCAAGGAAGATCCACGAAACTTCTTTTTCAGAATGAGATATTTGACATCATCCTAGAGAAAGAAAAAAAATGAACAAAATCATATGAAAAGTTTTATCTGTATGTGCATATTATGTCTAGGTTCTCTTATATTGTATTTGATATGGAAGAAGTATAGAATCATATATATTTTAAAGTAACTGTTTGCAGCTGGATATTTTATAACTCAGTTTTTAAAATAATTATAGAATTTACACGAGTGTAGATAATACACTCTAATTCTAAGTAGAAGCGCCAATCAATACATAAATAATCTCATCATTTTTTAATGAAAAATATCCTAGCAATTTAACATTAATTATTTGTTTATGTAACCAGTGATATCATAGGTAGGATTTATTAAATCAAAAACTTTCATTTACAACAATGGTTCTATATATACTGATAAAACAAGTGGTAGTGGTGGTGGGGAAATGAAGCAATAATCACAATTCTTTTTTATCAAGTTAGTACAAAAATAGTTGCAGTTTTTTTACCTTAAAATTTGATGCATATTTTGGAATAAATTATTATCTACATTTATGTAATATACCACTTTAAATTTTGTTCTACTGAATGATGCTAGAGATTTTTTCATTGTTTATTCTTGTTTATTTTAGTTTGTTTAATCAAAGCTGAAGAAAAAGTGAATTGAAGCAATTTTATTGCATGAGTTTAAAATGAGATATAAAGCAGTGGACACTGTTTATAATATCAACCAAGCATTTAGTCAAGGAACCATAAGTAAACATACAGTTCAATGTTGGTTCTAAAATTTTATAATGGAGACTTAAGGATGAAGAGGATAGTGGACACCCTTCTGTCATTCACAATAACCAATTCAGGAAGCAGGCTCATGCAAAACAAGACAGGTTGCAGAAGTAAATGTTAACTATTCAATGTTTTTTCAGCATTTGCATCCAGTTGGAAAATGAAAAATACTTGACAGTATGACCATGTATGACAGTGGCTTAATATGTACAATAATGATGTTAGACACTTTTTCTTTTATATAAAATAAAATCTAAAATAATAAATTTAAGGAGGATATCATAATTACCATTTTTACATATCATTCATTCAGTTTGTCATTTGGCTCATTTATATCACAAAATATTTGACCAGTGTACAAAGTATGCATTTACCCAATCTTTCTACTATGGGCAATAAGTGGAATATAGTTGTTTTGAATTCAGAGTTTTCCTTGTAACAGATTGGTTGCCCAACCAAGGTCTAGTCTGCCCTACTATTTACCTATACCTGGAGAGATTCATGCCTTTCACAAAGGTATTAACATAAAGTCAAACACAAACAACCTTGTTCAGGATTTTAACAAGAGTTGACAATTTCATTTCCTATGATAATTAATGTCATACTATAAGTGCCTCTATAAGGCAAACGAAGTACTGGAGTAAAACATCAAATTATAAACAAATGTTTATTTATTTAATCTTTTCTAATATTATTTTATTTTTTAAAAAGATCAAGGCTTCAAAGATTTTTTCTATAATTACTTTATATTTTTAGGATAGCATTTGAAACTAATAAAACAACATGCCTATCAAAATCCAGTAGTGTTTATATAGAAACAATATTCAAATTTATGAATGAGTATTAACATAAGGTTAAATACTTTTAAGTATTTTCATAAGTTAATTTTAAGTGGTTCCTATTTGCTTCTTTTAAAATGCTGCTTTTTTTATCTTCTTGATGAGCACTATAACATATAAAGTTGTTTATTATACAAATAGAGAATAAGTGCAAGAACATCAAGAAGCAACCAGATTGAAAAATATTAAGAGGAAAAAAAAGGACACAGCAGTTGAGAGAAGCAGGGGGAAAATTGGAAAATACCTGAAAAATCAGCTCATCTCACTATTATTTTTCAGTATTATCATTGAAACATGCCTGAAAAGTTGGCAGCTTATCATGTGAGATAAGAATCAAGAGGAATGCAATGTGTGCGTGTGAATAGATTTGATAAAAGGAAAACAAGAGTCATAAAAATAACCAAGTGAATGAAGAAGCCAAGAAAATTATTGAATATAAACAAATAAATAAGAGTGAACCTTTGAGCTTTCTTTCTTTTTCAAAACATAAAAGAAAGGAAAACTGGGGAATAAACAAGACTAAATAGCAAGCTTTCAAATGAGAAAAACAAACACTTAAGAAATCATAGCATAAAAAAGTTAAAAGAAAATTTAAATCAAAATACAAATATTGTTGTTTTCATTTAAAAAGTGTAACATTTTTTTCAGGAAATGTAAAACAAAAACCAAAAGGGAGATTTAAAAAAATAACTTAAAATTTCAAAAACTGATATTGTATAAAAGAAAAAAATGTAACAATAAAGAATTTAAAATATTAAAAAAAATATATATATATACTAGTTGTAAAATACAAATAAAATTAAAGAAATGAAAATTAAAAATGTTTTAAAAATCAGAAAAATTAAAACTTTATACAGGCGTGATAATAATTGGTGAAAGAATAAAAGATTTCAAAAGGGATGAGCAAGATAGAAAAGATGTGTACATGTTTAGGCATCAAAATCTACGAGGCTTCTGTAATATGCAGGCAATCAGATAAGATGAGCAATGAAATTAGATAATGGTTGATAGAGAAGGAATTTCACACCATTTGTTAAGGCCATTGGCAGTATTCATTGGTTAAGTGTCATCTTTTAATCTCTCTGTTTTTCTTTAAAAACACAAGCTTTCTTCCTATTTTCTCTTCCTTCTCCCATCATGCTTTGCTGTAATATGAGCCAGCAACTCCTTATTCTTTTTCTCCTGTGCATTCTCAATACAAATGCAGTTGAAACAATACAGAGAGCAAAATGGCAAGTGGTATAAGAAAAGAAAAAGTTATTTTCAAATCAATTATAGCAAGAGAAAAACAATAGATAACATGGGAAAAGTGCTTTTCTATAGATAAAATGTTGTTTATTTTGATAGGGAAAATTATATTCATTACATTTGGATGTTATGAAATTTGCCAAATTCTTATTGTATCGTATGATAAATTAAGATAGCACAGATGAAACTGAAGATACTATATGCAGAGATTTACTATTTTTGTTTTATTATTAAAGGTTAACTACAAATTCACTTAGTGTCAAAGAGGCAAGATAGATAACTTAAAAGTAAGAAAGGCAAAAGATGAGGTGAAAAGGAGTGAAAATAAAATCTTATGAATCATTTTCCGATTGACTGATTTCAGTGGCATGTCAACTTGTATACAGTTATCTTATGTTGTTTATTATATATCTATACTTACATTTTTTGAGAAGTGATTTCTTAAAAGATTTTGCACATAGTTAGATATCAAGTATTCCTATCTAATACAAATAATTTGCACACACTTGTATGGCTTCAAGCATTCCTATCTAATACAAATAATTATATGACTTCAAGCAATTATTTATATTTAATAATAGCCATTTGTTTGAATACAGTAATAAGTTTCAAGTAACTAATAATAATAATCCTCCAATAACAATAATAACTTCAAGTGACTGTTTATACAAATAACTTACAGTTATTTATATAAAGTATATAAAGTATGGTACCGGGTCATTAGCCTAATGAGTAGAGTGTTCACCAATGGTCTAGGAGACCAGGGTTCAATCCTAGGTTGAGTCATACAAAAAACTCAAAAAATGGTACTTGATACCACCTTGTTTAACACTCAGCATTTAAGGGATGAATCAAGGGTAAAGTGGAGCAATCCAGGGAAGGAGTAACGCCCTCCCCTACACCTTGGTGTAGTAGCTATTGAAAAGGGAACCTTCGAGTCACCCCTGACTAAGGTCACCAATTTTACTTTTTGTTTTATATAAGGTATCCCTATCTAATAGAATAATATGGTTTCAAGAATTTTTTTCTAGTTAATAATAATCATTTGCTTGTACACAGTTACGTAATTTTAAGTAACTAATAGCTTAAAGTAACTATTCTTAATACAAATAATTTACAGTTATATGGCATCAAGTATTCCTATCAAATACAAATAATTTTTAAACAAAACTATTTGACCCTTAGATAGTACTCTAACAGGTACTACCATTCTGGGTCAGAGAGAACCTGGGAGTAATGGTAATGAAGAGGTACTCCACCCTCTCCAGATATCCAGAACTAGAGTTTGACCATCAAATACAGTCTAGTGTCATATCCAGGACATCCCTTTTTTGACAGGGAGGGAATCTTACCCCTTTGCAGGAGATACAGTCAGCATATTCAAAGAGGCAAGATAGTTAACTTTAAAGAGGGAGATATAAAAAAGGAGAAAAAAATAGTGAAAAAGGAGTGAAAAAAAAATCTTATCAGTTAATCATAAATGTAATAATTTATCATTAAGTGTTAAAATCTTGTTTGAATATCATGCCGAGTTCTTTACAGTATTCCTTTTGGGTGACATGCAACTGATTGTACCAGGTTTCTTGGTATTAACAGCAGAGAGTAATCCCAGACCTGATATATTGAAAGAGGTAGATTCTTGTCTTTCCCAAGTGCAAAGTGAACACAAACTACCTCAGTCAGAATTTGAACGGAGTTCATGTATTCCAGTTTTGGATCCATTCATCTTTGAGACAAAAGTGAATAGAAATTAATTTTTCATTTAAAATGACAAATGCCAGATACAACTTTTAATCACATAATTCCACTTGAACAAAAGGTGCAAATGGTCTAAACAGGATAATCAATTTTGGATGTATAAAATAAGATGAAGATTTCTAATATTTTCATAAGTGTGCATGTATCTATGTATGTATTTATATGCAAGTTTTCTATAGGCTCCTTGCGAAGCATATGGCCAAAGCTCCACCATGTCAGTCATAATATGGTATTTTTTCCTTCTTTTGAACAAGTTTGTCTAGAGAGCTCTGTCTGCTCTATTATTTACATGGGGTGGAGAGAAGAGAAGAGAAGAGATGAATTCACTCATTTTCCAAAGGCATTAGCATGAAGGGAAACATAAACAGCCTTATCCAGGTAGTGAACTTAGTTTGTCGGGTCCATTTTTTATACAAAGATAGCCATTATGCCACCTGCGCTTCATTATAATAATACAACCACAAAAAAAATTGAAGTATGTTGTAATGTATGAACATACTTGAACAATGAATTAGCAAATTTAACAAAATAGTGACAAAAAGAGAAAGAAATTATTCAAATGACTTTTATGATTATAAAAATACAAAATTCTTTAAAGAAATTATTAAAAAAATCATTAACATTAGGATTTTTTATTGTTTAGAATTCTAATATATTTCACATTAGAAATTTTCTAAAACTACAGAGGATTTCAAATTCATTTATAAATCTTGGTGGAGGTGCCCGTGGTGTAATGGTTATCGTCGTAGGAAATGAACACGGCGACACGAGTTCAAATCCTGGACCTGACTGATTGCATTTCACATAGCACTAATACCCTTGGGAAAGGTATGAATCCAATTATTCTCCCTCCAACTATGGGTAAATAGTAGGACAGACTAGGTTCTTCAGCCTTGGTTAGGCAACTAGTCTAGGAGAAGGAAAACTCTGAATTAAAACCTGTTAAACTCCGCTTAAAAATTGACCTTGTGTCATATCCTGCCCGAGCGGAGGGGTTGGTAAATAAGATAAGATAAATCTTTAAAATTGTCATACATCATGGATGTAAAAGCTAAAACTTAAATTCTACCAAAAACTGAACATAAATTAATATCTACAGAGAAAAAATCCTAAATTAACTGGTTTCAAATTAGTTCCATAAAAAAATTACAATGAAGAATATAATAAAAATAAATTTATTGCTTGTAAAACTTTCAATATAATTAATCTAAAAATGTTAACTATTCACCAGTATTTGAAGATCAGTTAAAAGCATTAAACATACTAAAAAGCATTTATTGGGTTGGTCAAATGGCACTAGGAGTTTAGGTTTTAATTAATTTCATTCAAAATGGTGTGTTATGACAGCTGTCATAACAGCATGAACTTTAAGAAATTATCATAATAGGAATATTTTTGTTTATTGATTCTGACATAAAAGATGGAAGAAAATAAGCATCATTTTTAGAATATTATGCTTTTTCCCTTAAAAAAAGTAAAATACGATTCAGGCTAAAAAAACAAAGAAGACTTGTATAGTTTCAGGAGAAGGTCCTTTCAATGATTGAAAGTATTAAAAATAGTCAGTGAAATTTTGTGCTGGAGATTTCCCACTGAATAATGTTCTATGGTTAAATAGATTGGTGGAGGTTGACAAGCAATTAAATCAAGTCATTATTTGAGAATAATCAACATTATATTGGGCAGGAGATAGTCAACACGTTGAAAATATCCAAATCAAGTATTGAAAATCATTTGCACCATCTTGGTTACACATGGATTTTACATAAAGAAAATGCTTTGTCTTTCAAACAAAGTGTGATAGCGGATGAAATGTAGAATACAAGAGATGTGTATATAATAGAATTGAAAGAGATTAGAATACATGAGATATGTGTATATGATAGAATTCATAGAAAGTAGAATGTAAGAGATATGTGTATATGATAGGATGGGAAGAGGGAAGAATACAAGAGACATATGTATATTATAGATTCAAAAGAGGGTAGAATGCAAGAGATATATGTATAAGATAGGATAGGAAAAAGGAAGAATGAAAGACATAATGTATATAATAGATTCAAAAGAGGATAGAATGCAAGAGATATGTGTATAATATAGGATTTGATGAGGGTTTTATACTTCTAAAGAACCAAATAATTCAAGTACTTTGCCTAAATTTACTGAAGGCTGAAACTGACAATAAGCATCTGGAATTAGTTAAGAGAAAGAGTTTATAATTTCATTAGGATTATGCTAAACCTCATGTTGATCAGAAAAAAATTGTTACCGCCTAGAAATTCAGTCACCATATTCATCACATACTGCAACTTCAGTTTACTATTTATTCCAGTCTTTATAAGGATTGCCTTAATGAAAAGATTAAATTTTGGAAGAAAGCAAAAGAACTGAGAGCAGTTCTTTACTGAGAAAGATAAAATCTTCTGAGAGGATGAAATCATGAAGTTGCTTGAAAGATGATAGAAGAAAATGGAGCAAAATAATAAATATCTTGTTCAATAAAGTTGAAATAATTTTTTAGTGTTAGACTAAGCAATTAGTTAATAACAAGGAGTCGCAAAAACAATACAATTAACAACATAACTCAAAAGCCGATAAAAAAATTAAAAAGGAAATTACAGTAGCAGGATGAGAAGCCAGTAATTATTTCAAAATAAGTTTGCCAATTTGTTTTGAATGTCAATCAATAAAAATCTTATAAAACAGTTTCTAAGTGACAGAAGAGAAATTAGCTGTAAAATAGATATATATGAAATGATACCATCATTTTTTATGGGTATTGTGCTAGCATATATCTGCATGTTTGTATGTATGAGTGATATTAATGTGGGTAATTTAAAAAACAAAACAAATAGAAACATGACATTATACTAGAAAATAATTTATCAATGCAAAAATATTTTTGCATCATTAAATATAGAAAATTACTTGAAATTAAGAAAATGACCATTCATACCTAAAATCAATTCAAAAATAAAGTTCAATTATTCTAACATCTACATTTTGGCAATTTATTTCTTAATGTTAAGGTAAACTGCTATCTCAGGAATGAAAACAAATTAACGAAATGCAAAGAAAGGTTTAGAGAAAATATTCAAAAAGAATGAGGAAACTTAAAGTCAGTGAAAAAGGAGAAAACTTGACTCACAAATAAAAAGGTATTGGGAAAGAATGAGAATAATTATGAGAGAGTGGAGAAAAAGTAGGAGTGTGAATCTCTTTTGGTTCAGTCTGTTATCTCACACCTGTGTCAGATTGCTTGCTTTCATTGTATAGAACGAATGTCAGTGATAATTACAGTTGAAGGTGCACGACACACAACACTAAACTTTCAGGCAAAAGCAAAGGTGACAGTCAAGAGATTGGGAAGAACTGCTTGCAGACTAAAAGTGTTAACTGACAATAGAGATTTAATAGAATTAAACAGAATTCTGTATGAGGCACTACAAATTGCTTAACACAAGAACTGCAGTGGTGGGTCGTTGTATGTGAGTGCTTCAAAGGATTTAGGATGTTCAGGTCATGATGCTTTTGTAAGCTAGTTGTTTGTGCACTGATTCCAGAAAATTTTACAGCAAAGCATTCCTTAAATAGCTTTGAGAAGTGTCATTACTAATCAGTGCAATAGATAAACTATTGCATATGTGCTGTTAAAAATGATAGCATATCAGAAATTGATATTTTCGGCTTTTACTTTTATTCAGTTTTAAAATGTTAGTATTTAAATATGTATTTATTTAATTCCTCTGTCATGGCCAGGATGTGATACAAGGTCAATTTTTAAATGGAGTACAGCAGGTTTAAATTCAGATTTTCCTTCTCTTAGACTGGTTGTCTAACCAAAGCTAAAGAACTCAGTCAGCTCTACTATTTGTGGTACGATGTGCGGTTGAGTACTTAATCAATATATAAAAATTAGAATTTATGAAATATATTCTAATTAATATATATATATATATATATCTCAAAAACAAAAAAGATCCTTTAAATATGTATTTATTAAATTCCTCTGCCATGGCCAGGATGTGATACAAGGTCAATTTTTAAATGGAGTACAGCAGGTTTAAATTCAGATTTTTCCTTCTCTTAGACTGGTTGTCTAACCAAAGCTCTACTATTTGTGATACGATGTGCGGTTGAGTACTTAATCAATATATAAAAATTAGAATTTATGAAATATATTCTAATTAATATATATATATATATATATATATATATATATATATCTCAAAAACAAAAAAGATCCTTAAAATAAGTATCTTTTTGTTCAAGGCTTATATTGACCTAAAAAGCAGGTTGATTGTTCCTAAAGGTCAGTTAAGTGCGAGACAATTGTTTTTGATTTTAAAGGTTAGCAAATTTATTTGATTTTTCGGTTGTCAACTAACTTCATCAATCATAATGCTGAAACGGGTCATTTTGTAAAACATTTTCTAGTCCTTTACTTGAAGGTCAATGTTAAAAGGGAGATTTAATTTTGCTCCACCCTAAATAAATGCAAGCGGGGCATGGCTCATCCAGTCAGGTGAGGCTGAGAATTTTTTGTTCAACCCCAATTGCTCTAAACCTGTTCCCATTGGTCAAAGCATCTAAAAAGAGTTTTCTCTATACATGCAAGATATAATCCTGAACTAGGATTGGCAGATCAATGGGAATATGACTCCTAATTGTCTCTTATTGGACAACCAATCAGAAACCGTTTTTAGTCCAGATATTGATCTATAAAAATGGGATAATTAAACGAATCCTCTGAGAGGATGAGAAAAAGGGACCAAAAAGAAACTCAAAACTGCCAAAGAAGTATCTCTTCTAGACCTGAGGCACTCCGAACAACCTTTAGACATTACAAAAATTCAAAGTTCCAGACTTTAGAGACATTAGTGTTACTCTAACCGCACCTCATCGTCACTCTTCCTCTCTCGATATTCTTTCTTCTTCTGTTTGCCAGGAAAGCAAACCCCGTTTGTTTGTTATTTATTGTCTCACAAATGTGTTTCAATAAAAACAGTATTTCGTTGTTGTTAAATGAGTTTTCTCTATTCTTTGAGTTACTAAACAATCTAGCCACTCATATTACCTGACTGTCAGAAGAAGATCCGGCTGAATTGTGTCACCCCCACCTTTGTGGATCTTTCAAACACAGCGTGGGCATGGAAGGATTTGACAAAGCAAACAGTCGGAAGGTAATGTGGTAGTCACAAACACAATAGCCACAACAAGTACTGTGACTAGTAGTCACACCACATTGGGCTCTGTGACTGGCATAGGACCACACTATTTACCTATAGCTGGGGAAAAAACAGATGGATTGATGCCTTTCCTAAGAGCATTAGAATGAAATGCAAACAACCTTGATCAGAATTTTAACTTGGGTTGCCAATTCCATTTTCAAAGTATTTAAATACATTTTTCAAATTATAGGTGAAATCTCAAGTAATATAATTATGAAAATTTATTACAAGTGTAGGGCACCTTGTGAAAATTGAACTCACATAGTATTGATCGTCAACTAAGCTAACTTACAAATCACTACTCCTCAGTAAGTTAATCTGTATCTTGTAAAAGATGAGTTCAAGGGAAATAACTCAATATTTCTTGAGTTATTTCTATCGAAGCTTTGATTTTAGATATTACAGACAATATATATACACATTTGGTATTTTATTATAGTTGATAAGTAGAAAACAATGAGTTGTGAAAGACTCATGGTTAAGTCATGCTGAAACATCTGTCTGATTAGCAAAATTAAGCTGCAATGAGCTTACTCAGCATGTGACAATTTAGTGACAACAGGTTCTGTAAGTAACCTAAGGCCTGTGTGCCAGAATAAGCAAAGTGTATAATGACAATGAAATGCCAAAACAATACAATTAACAGCATAAACTCAAAAGCCAACGCAAGAATTAAAAAAGGAATTCCAATTGCAAGGTAAAGATGGGAAGCCAGTAACAGAATATGTAATCATTAAAACAAATTGCATAACAAAATAACTGCAAAGTAATTAATCACCTTATTCCCCTTCCATAACAATTCTAATACCCTTTGAATCCTCTCAAGACTTTTAGCTAAAGTTTTTATGACCACTCTCTCATTCAATCATTTTTAGTATAGTTTGGAAAACTTTGCATCAATGAATTAAAGTGACAAAAATTAAAGATATCTATACACTGGATGCTTTTGCCCTCTTCCAATTGTAGAAATGGACTATGTGTTATGTAATAGGTCAAAACGTAGTTTAGCCAGGCAACTGTGAGAGATAGCTGAAATTAAATAACAGTTGAGAGCAGAATGATTCTTGGGGCCAGAAAAATAAGTGAAGCTATTTCCGAGATACCAGTTGCTCGAGGCTTTTCTTGGGTAACAATAGTTATTGTATCCTACTATATGTGAATTCAGGACAGACATCAGCTTTATATCATAATAGTGGTGATGCAAGAATAGGACCACTTGCGATTAAAAAAAGAAAGTAATCACTCAATGAAGGGGAACAGTGAATCAAATAACATCTCAAGTCACATAACTGATTAGTATACACTATATTTTATGGGTTTTGTAATCATAAACCAATAAGGGTACTATTACTGACATTATTATTGTTCACTGTACCACTTCTATGCTAGAGAATATTGTCAATGAACCATGTCAGATAAATCATGTTTTCAGCACTTTTAAGCGAATAGCTGAATTTAAGCATAGTGGAGAATGCATGAAGCTATAATTCTGTCGGATAAGAGAGTGTTGTGCAAGCTGATAATGGTTTTGTAATGGGTGGGTTGTGTTAAAGTTCAGAAAGTGAAATTAGGCTTGATGACAATTTACCCTACTTTTGTGCTTGTCATATTTTCTGGGGGTGGTAGTTTGTTCCAGCAAGATAATGCAGCCTATTTCATGTATGGCTGACACAAAACTGATTTCAGAAACATTTGGCTGATTGATTTTAATTACATGACAACCTGTCAAGATTTATTTTATGCCTAGAGATTAGGGAATCATGTTCATTGCATATTCCTATTTACATTTTTTGTGGGTTTCTTAAAAATTCTTTTGGACATGATCCTATCGAATACAAATTTTTAAACAGATTTATTTGATCCATAGATGGGACCCTCACAGGTACTAACACTCTGAGTCAGAATGGATCTGTGAGTAATGGCAATGAAGGGGTAATTCACACTCCTTAAATATTCAGAACTGGAGTCACACATTCAGATGCAGTTTGATATCATATCCAGGACACCCCTTTTTGGGGGAAGAAGTCTGATCCCTTTGCAGGGGTTACAGTCAGTATATTATAAACTTTCATGTACTCTATTGGTTCATTTTCACTATAAGAAGCTGAAGATTTCCAGCAGAAACCATTACGAATGCAGACTATCCAAATGATTGGGTGCTTCTTGCAAATACACCAGTACAAGTTGAATCCCAAGCAGCAAGAGGTATTGGCCTCAACATGAACTCTGATAAAACAGAGTTCATGAGATTTAAACAAAATGGAACTACTTCCATATTAAATGGCAAACCTTTGAAATTGGTAGACCAATTTCACATACCTCAGCAGCAATATATCATCTACTGAAAGTGATGTCAACATATGCATAGGTAAGGCATAGACTGCTATTGACAGGTTATCAATCATTTGGAAACCTCACTGATAAAATAATATAGGATTTCTTCCAAGCTGTGGCTGTGCCAGTACTACAATATGGATGCACCATCTAGACTTTAATGAAAAGCATGGAGAAAAAGCTAGGTGGAAACTACACAAAATAGCTATGTGCTGTTTTGAATGATTCCTTGAAGAAACACTCCACAAAACAAGAGCCATACAGCAACTTACTTCTCATCTTTCAAACCATCCAAGTAAGAGGAACAAGACATGCTTGGCACTGCAGGAGAAGCAGGGACGAAATCATATGTAATGTTCTCCCATGGATTTCTACACATGGACACCCCAGCAAAGACTTACATACATTAACTCTATGTGGACACTAGGTACAGTCTAGAGGACTTATGAAGAGAGATGGCCAATAGGGATGGATGGAAAGAAAGAGTCAAGGGAATTGATACTGTTGGCATAACTTGATGATGAAGCATGTATGGAACAGGTTATGGACATTACTATATTCCTTACAGCCACACCTCAAGAACACAACTCAGTGATGGATAGCCTAGAAACTTGACTGAAGATCCACAATGCATCTAGCACCTTGTAGACTCCATGTCATGTTGTATAGCCATCATTATTAAGGTGAAGATAGGCATCATAAATCATTAGGTAGCTTGTCTCTAACTTTTCTTCAGTTTACATCAAAATAACGGCATAGTGATTTCTAATTCATACACTCATAAATGAAAAACAGCAATTACATATATATTTCTCTTGGGGAAATGCACATTTTTAAAAAAAATTATAAATTCTTTTTATTAACTTGGAGAAATCAAGTTCTAAGCTTTCTATGATAAAGATTTACACATGAATTCTTTTTCCAGTTAAGGAAAATGACTTGTTCAAAAAAAATAAAAATACTTACATCACCCATTTTGACACTACAAAGTGTATTAACAATTTCCTTAAACCTTTCTCGATTCTTGGCTGTAAAAAATAAAGGTGAAATATCAATTAGTTCATTGGTAGTAAATGTTTTTTTACTTAAATATTATATACAGTGGTAACCATCGTAATAAGAATCTTAAATTTCTTCTGAAATGAACCCTGAAAGCTTCCTGTATTCAGAAATCAATAATTAGTTCTTACATGTTCCAATAGCATTTTAGAGGTCGCAATATACAAATATGTTAAATGTCTTTATAGTTCCTTACATCTTATAGAATTTACCAAAGACAAATTATGAAAAAACATATTCTTATAGCTAAACAATGAAATTGTTAAATTTTTAAATACATTTGTATCCATAATTGAGAAGAGTTTGTCTGTCTTCTGTAGATGTTCTAGCAGTTAGATACAGAGTCACCAGATTTTGCATGCATACTTATTAGACCCACTTGATATCTAAAAAAATTGTTCTTCAGGGAGAAGAGAGTTCTCATCAAGAGGGAGGATCTAGCAATGTTAATTTGGTTTGGTTTGGTTTTATGGCACATCAACCATTGTAGGTTATTTAATAAATAAATTCTGTTTATACATATATATTAAATATATATGATTTGTGAACAAATTTTGTTGGTAATGTTTTCAAATGAGCCTGTGTTCATTTTTTGTACTAAGTTAAATGGTTTCAAGTATTGCTATTTAATAGTAATAATTTAACATCAGTCATTTGTTTGCACACATTTAAATGAATACACAAATATAATTTGTAAGAGAAAATTTTGTAGGTATTTACTTTTAAATGAGTCATAACTAATTGGTATGCGTATGAGTATTGCTATTGTTTTTAGACCATTAAATGGTTTCAGTTATTGCTAACTGATAATTCTATTCAATATCAATCATTTGTTTGCAGGCAGTGAAGTGGTTACAAGTATTGCTATTTAACACAAATAACACTATTCAACATTGATCATTCATTTGCACACAGTTAAATGGTTCCAAGTATTGCTATGTATCACTAACAATTCAAAGAGACAGTCACATTAGTTTACACACAGTTAATGGTAAAAAAATTCTATTTCTAACAATTCAATTTAACATTAGTCATTTGTTTGCACACAGTTTAAAAGTCAAACAGTTTTATTTGACCCATCGATAGGACCCAATCAGGTACTACCATTCTGGATCAAAGTGGACCTGGGCTTAATGGCAATGAAAGGGTACTCCACATTCCCCAAAGCTCTAGGACTGGATCCTCACTATCAGATTGTTTAGAACACTCGTTGGGGCAGTCCTACCCTTCTGCAGAGATACAGTTGGTGTATTGTACAGCATCAGCTGACTTGGCTGAGTAACAATTTGGAAACCATATTGTTGCAAGATATAATTAATTGTACAGAATTTGAATTTCCCAACTTTAAAAGAAAAGAAATTAATGAATTATTTGTGTTACAGAAATAATCATTAACATTTCATTAAATACTACTTATTAGGCTTACAGATAGTTCTTAAAGTTGGAGATCTAAAATAATTAGGTAGCATTATTGATTAGTTAAGCTGGACAAAAAACAAAAATGTTTGAATTAGTATCAATCACTTACATTAAAATGTATTTCTCTACAAAATTTAGAGTTTTCACAAAAGAAAATTAATTTCATATGATAATATTTTTTTTTAAATAGCAAGATCTACAACCCTGATGAAGACTTACAATTGAATCAAAAATTCATCTATCATAATTATTTCTCATACAAAAATAATTTTGATGAAATATTTTTGTATTCAACCAAAATATTGAAGTTGAATGCGTTGGCAAATGAATAAACCATCAAACATATATCTTTCTTCTGCTTTTACCTTATATATATATATATATATATATATTTACCAACCCCTCTGCTTGGGCAGGATATGAAACAAGGTCAACTTTTAAGCGGAGTTTTCCTCCTCCTAGACTAGTTGCCTCAACAAGGCTGAAGAACCTAGTCTGCCCTACTATTTACCCATAGCTGGAGGGAGAATAATTGGATTCATACCTTTCCCAAGGGTATTAGAGCTATGTGAAATGCAATCAGTGTCGTCCAGGATTTTAACTCGTGTCGGAGTGTCCATTTCCTATGACGATAACCATTACACCACGGGCACCTCCTATATATATATATATATATATTACATAAGTGTTAAACTACTTGTAGTAATACATTTGTTGGTGTTTTAAATTTATTTTTACTATATATGAAAGAAAAATAAGATTTGCGTAGTTTATAGAGAAAATGCTGAAATGATATTTTAAAAGTAGTTTATAAACTTTCATTCAGCTTCATGATCAGGTTGACCAGTTAAAATTGTATGTAATCAAATTAAGACTATAGAATGGTTTGGTTTGGTTTGATGGCATATCAACCACTGTAGGTTATTTAATGTTAAATCCTCTTTATACATATATATAAAATATATATGATTTGTAAACACATCTAGTTAAAAATGTTTTTAAACTGATTCATTTGCACACAGCAATATGGTTCCAAGTATTGCTATGTCTCACAAACAGTTCAATTAAACATAAGTCATTTGTTTACATACATTTAAATGATCAAACAGCTATATTTTAAACAACTCAATTTCGCATATGTCACTCATTTACACTTTTGTGCTAGCGTAGACCTGAGAGTGATGGCAATGAACAGGTACTCTGCATTTCCCAAAGCTCCAGCATTACTGGAACCTCACCATCAGATTATTCAGAGAACTAGAGGCTAACTTCTGAGGAAGGAGAGAGGGAGAAAAAAAAATAAGATGAAAAAACAGACAGTGAGTCTATGGAGGCAGCCAGCTGGCCTCTGAGTGACTAAGGTTAAAGCACTTGTTTAGATCAGCCAATCATGCTGAATGACTACATTGATTAAAGATGATTAGAAAATCCCCCAGAGATTTTAAATCTTCTGCACAGGTGTGGAACCAACGGAAATGGATATGATCCTCCCTCCAACGCCAGGTGAAAGTAAGCAGATTACTCGGGTTTGAAAAACAGTTAGCAGCCAAACACAAAGAGGTAAAGACGTGAGTTGAACACTAGCCATGAAGATGTAAGGACAGATGAAAATTTACAACCCCATTTTGGGGATGGGCTCTGAAAAGGGGTTTCACACCAGATGCGAACCTGTGAAGACAAAACCAGTGAACAGGCATGTTAGAACTGTAACAGAAAACCAGGAAGAAAATTCAAGGTCAGTGTCTGCTCTTTCTCCTCTTAACATGTTGTTTCTTTTTGTCCAGTAAATGCAGTCAACTCAGCTTTCATACTCTCTTTCTTTCTCCCAGTGACTACTTAAAAATTGTAGTAGAGAACAAACTTTTGTGTTAGAGAACTAAGATAGAGCTTTGTGTGTTCATCAACTTTCCCCACAGTGAGATTACAACAGGGTTTGACAACTACTTAAGACGTAGTGACACAGCTATTAACATGTTTGAGCATATGGTGGTACAGCTGTATATTTGGTGTGTAACTTTACAACATCTACTTAGTACCATTATTGTACAAGACTGCAAGTTTCTTTGCTTATAAGGTAGAAGTTGTTACTGTTAGGTTGGGAAATTTTATTCATCAGCCACATTCACCAAATACAGCAGCCTTTGTAGAGTTATTGTAAGAAAAAAATTAATTTTCTGGTAGAGTGCAAAAAAGGCACCATTGCAACATATGAAAAAAGAACATTGCCATTTTTTCAAATAGGAGAAACTGTTTTCTTCCTCAATTACAGAGCTGGAAAGTCAAGTTGGGAAGCTGGGAAAATACATAAGCAGATTAGAAGAGTTATATATATTACCCAAAGTTGATATTATCAACATAAAAGACATTTAAATCAGCTTTGATCAAAAGCACTATGAAGGAAATTGTTATTGAATTGATGAATTATGTGACTCTTTCGAAATGCCCACTCCTTCACTGTCACTGATGATGTAAGTGTATCTCAAAAAAGTAAAAGAAAAAGAAACCTAACAGAGTTCTTAGAACTTTTCTAAAAAACAAATTATATTCCTGAGAAAAGATAAAGGTCATTTCTTAAGAAAAGAAAGTGTTGTAGAGTGGAACAGTGTTGATCTGCTCTTACCTACATGGACTCTTGCATATAAGAGAGGCTTACGCAATAAGCCTCATTCTCTATTTTTACCAACTTTTAGGTATTGTGTGCATGTGAATATTTCTTAGAATGGCACTTTGTGTTTCTTCTTGCAATGATGATACAAAATTACACCTTTACAACAAGCAGTTTTTTGTTGAGAAAGATTAAAAGTTCTAGAAAGACAGAGTCAGGAAGTTTTTATGAAAGATGTTAAAAGATAGTGAAAGAAAATGGTAAATAGTTGCTTAACAAAATATCAAAAATAAATTAAAAAAGTTTTATTTCTATTTAATAAACTGAAGCAAAGTTTTAGGCCAATCCAAATAGCTCTAATGCTTTTAAAAGATATTTGCTATTAAAAGCAATTTAAATTTGGTTAGTATTTGTACTTAAGCAGAAGACCAGTATTGATTTTAGTGAATTTATAATCTAATGATTGCTTTTTCTTTTCTCAATGCATAACAACATTTGTGCTATAAAGTTACTTTAAATATGCAAGTAAACTATTGTATAAAGAATCACAGCAAACAAAATTTACACTACAAGTGATTGTGGCCTTAACAACCTTTGTTGAGTGTAAAAACCACTTAAAATCATTATCTAAAAAAAAACTGAGATGAATGGTTTAGTTGAAAAAAAATTTCCTGGATCTGTGGTAAGATTTTACAAGTATGATTATTTTGAAGAGTGAATTTTAAAAACTTGAAATTACTTCAGATAAATAAATAAATTGGATTACTTTTAATTTCAAAACTCCATACCCACCTCCACTTAGGACAGAATACCATTAATTTTACCTGAACACTTAACAGTGTCAATCAGATTGACTTTTTTCTAAACAAACACAAGTGGCTTACTTTCTAACAAAAAACAAATTTATATTTATAGAATTTGATTCAAATCATTTTATCACTCGTTGGCCTGTTTACTAAACACGAGCAGAGTGAGGTCATTTACTGAGTCTAGCTAAGTTTAGCACAAGGTGAGAAGTATGGGGTGCTCATTGAGATTCGAACTCACTAACAATGGCTTGCTTGTTGAGCTTGCTTTGTCATGACGAGTAGGATGTACATCATCTGATGATTTTGAATTTATTAAAAGAAAGAATTATTATTTGTTTGAAAAGATTGTAAACTAACAACTATTTTTTGTTTCTTTGTGGAACGTGTAACTTTTAAAGTAATCTAATGAGATGTGTGATGATTTAATTGTATTTTTTACTTACGGAAGTAAAGCTTGAGACAAAAAAAGTAATTGTTGCCAAATCAAACGAAGTCTGAATATCAGTAACAGGATTTAATTATAAATTGAAAAATCGACTAATAAAAGGAAAATTAATAGTAGAATCCGTAGAAATACTTAAAAAAAAACTTAACATCAGTTAGTGAAGAGTGAATGATTACATTAGTCGACTTGAAAACTGAATCTAATGTCAAGTTTTGTTTTAAAAACAAAAAAATATGATTACTTAAGTGCTCCATACTGTGTTAGTGACTGCTTCTGACAGTTCTATGATGAGAGTTTGAAAATAAATATACTAAATTTACGTTATTGTAGATCAAAGCATGACCTTTAATAATCACCCAAAACAACAAAACATACTTTTTACTTTCGCTTAAGTGAATGCACATTTCAAATCAAGTTTTTGTAAGTCGAAGTAAATAATCATTTTTACAATTAACAAACTTTTTAGAGAATTTCTCGTTGTTTTTTTTTTTTTTTTTTTAGGAAAAGGGGGTTAAATGTCCCATAAAGTTTTCTTAAAAAATCATCACCACTCCTTCTTAGTCATACTTTTAAAATCCGTCTTCTTTGGGAGAAAAATTAACTTTTATTACGGGATTCACAAGCACTAAAAGAAGGGAATCTCATTGTGAATAGCCAAAATAATATGGAAACAAAGAAAAAGAAAAGAAAAATATAGTAATATATTTGTATTATACGTACAAAATATATTTTACATTAAGTGTATATTAAAAGGTTACGATGTATTAAATGTAAACATTATTCGATCATGGCAACAAGGTAGTGGAAAATAAGTTATCGTAAAAACTAAAGAATACATTAACTATCATATTCTTCAGCTTCTGAAATAATACTTAAAGTGTGTTATTTCAGGGTTATGATGAGAATGAAATTACAGGAAATTTGAATATTTGATCGTTTATTGCTGGGGCACTGACCACACCTTTTTCAAAATAGCGTACATCTTGTGACACTTTACTCAGTATTTACTATTAAGCAATCCCCAATGAAATTCAAGCTTAGCAGTGGTAAAAGCACAGTTTCGTAAAATACCTTTGTTTTCAGGATCACTGAGGAACGGTTTAAAATGGGTAACCAAATCATGGTTAGTGGATTTTCCACCACAACCAAGCAGATAATTTCGGAGAGCGTCTTCGGTCAGCTCCATACCCGCCATTTTGTTAAAAAACGGAAGTAACAAACCGGAAAAACAACGGAGTTAGTCACAATAAAAGCACCGTCTAGAATTGTGTACGGATTATTTTTTATTCATTATGATTAATATTTACAATAAAATTTAGAGTACAAAGGAATATGATACTTAACTATATGCAGAGTTTAGTTATATAAGTAGAATAAAACTGAATTATTCCGGTTTATTTCTTATTTTTTATTTATATTTTTTTTACATTAATTGTAAAGTAAAGTTTGAAGAAGGTAGTCTAAAATTATTTAGAAGAAAATTCATCTTGAATTTAGTTCAAAACAACTTATTTTGGCTTAAGCTCCTGATTTGTGATTTTTTTGAAAAGTAAAACAGTATGTAATAAAAAGATATATGCCATACAAAATTGGTTACGTCAAAAACCAAACCAAAATACTTATAAAAAAAAGAGTTGTTGTTTATGTCAGATAATAAAAGGAAGTAGTTGTAATTTACTAAGCGTTTTGCTCAAATGTGGCACAAGATCGTATGAATGGGGCAAACAATGAGATTCGAACTCACTCGCGAAGATTTGCAGGTCTAGCCTGCAAACTATGACACCACCCGAGGAGCCCAATAAAGAGAAGTAGTAATTTATTTAGTTTTTTTGAAAGTTATTACTTAAATGTGGCACAAGGCCGTATGAATGGGGCACACAATGAGACTCGAACGTACTCGAAGGATTGCAAGTCTATCATACCACCCAAGGCGCCCAATAAAGGGAAATAATTTTGACTTTTAATTTCTTTCTCTACAAATTTACTAATTTAATCATTCTACATTAATTTTTTTGTAACAATTTTTTTTTCAAGTAATCATTTTTTTCTGATAATAATTTAACATTTTAAAATAATGACAAATTATTTTTTGAGATGTCAAAAAAAAAAAAAATTGTAAATAATTTGCAAAATGGTAAATTGTACAAATATCATTAAATGTTTCATATATTTTTAACAATGACAATTTTTTTATAATTATTTGAATTTCATTGATAAATTTTGAATCTTGAAATTGCAAGAAAAACAAAAAGTGAAAATTGTACTGTTTCATGTAAGGTTTATTTTAAAAAAATAAATAAAATAAAACATGCAGCATAAAAGAACATCAAAACGTAACATACATAAAAAAGAAAATGAAAGTACAATATGATTTTAAATAAAACTTGAATAAAGGATACAAATAACAATTTAACTATATGAATGGTAAATGCAGTGTGGCATTTCCTGAAATTAATTTTGCTCCACCCTCAGTCTCCACAAAAATTTAGCAGTATAAGTTGGGAAAAGGTCTTTAATGGTTCTGTAGGGAATGAATAAATTAAAAAAAAAAAAATTTAAATTGAATTAAAAAAAATTATCAAGATATGCAAAAACTCCCAGAGGTCTCTGACAGGAAAAAGGGACGACGCATGTGTAAAGAAAAAGGGACCTCCCGACAAAAGGAGGAGGCTCATTCTCTTTCAGCAGTGACTGGCAAAAGTGACAACACCTTGCTAACTAGTGGGACACCATGTGTTTGTCTTTAGACAACACGTTGGCTAGTCTTCTCACTAGTAGCACTCATCTTGGTTTACAATATGCCAAAATACAAAAGCAACGAAATGGACCTATCAAACTACAAACTAAAACACTGGACTTGGGCAAACTCCCAAAAGCGACTAACACCATGTTAAAGCTTTAAAATACCAAATGAGGACACACATATACCAAGAAACGATTAACGTATTTTTAAATACTTTGACAGGAGGATTCAACCATTTCAATTGTATTCAGGGAAAATTCCCTCACCCACTGAATGGTTGTTGAACCCAGGAAATAAAGGAAAAATAAAACAAAACGTCTTCATCTCCTATTTGTTGTTGTCTTCTTTTGTATAATTCTTTTTGGGCCTTTCTTGTTCAGCGAGTTACATCAACAAGACAATGTGGGGTAAAATAGAATAACCTCAGAATGGAGTCAGATAAAAACGGTAACACAGCTTGCCCTTGACCACTGCCTGACCCCCACAGTTCCACACTGACAGCAGAAAACTAATATGAAAGTATACAATTTTTTCTCGTTTTCCCTTTTTAATTTCAAGCTTCAAATTTTATTGGTAAAATTCAAATAATTATAAAAAATTGTCATGATTAAAAAAAAAAGAAACTTTAAATAATTTTTTCAATTTATCATTTTTCAAGTGATTAGCAATTTTCTAATTTTCTTCAATAATCTTAGACTACCTTCTTCAACTATACCATTATTTTAAACTTTACAGTTACTTATTTACTTTAAAATTGAAAGTGAACATTAAACAAATCACAGACATAGACCAAATATGGTACTTTAAAATTGATGACTATAGTGACATAAGTGCAGGTGTTGTGGGAGCAAAAGCCTCAATTTTGTCAGTCATAGCAAAATATTTACACTGGCTAGAGAAGAAACCTTAACATCCATAAACAATATAAAAAAGAAAGGTCAAACAAGCATTGTACAACAAAAGAATATTAACATTTATTTTCTTGTGTTCAAGAAACACAATAAAAAGTCCATATAATATCTGACAAGGTCTTAAGTTCTGTCAGTATACTTTCTATGAGTTAGAAAGTTTCTTATTGAAGCAATTCCCTTACTTTCATGAAGTAAGAAAAAGTAAAAGAGAAGATGGCTATTTTATCCTATAGAAAAGAAAGTTAGGGTAAATAAAGGTCTTTTTGCATGCTGAAGAAATACTATATTTTCTGGTTATAAATGTATCTAGTGATGTATATTTCATCCGTAATGTTGGTCTCTCTTTAATGTATGTTATTGCATCTGGGTGGTTTGTGTAGGTATTTAATTGACCTCCTACTATGCCAGTACGTGACACATGGTCAATTTATAGTGTTAAGCCATGCAGAGATTGAGACACATATGTAGCTATTTAAAAAAATGCTTGATTCCTTTGGTATTCCCCATTATGTTATACCAGACAAACTACTGGATACTGTCCATCCATCCAAGGTGCACTTGAGTGAGGGCATGGGTGGCTTGTGGGTATTTAACAGACTTCTCACGAAGCCAGTATGTGACACATGGTCATTTTATAGTGGGAAGCTATGCACAAATTGAGACTCATGTGTGACTATAAAAAAAAAACTTGGTTCCTTTGGCATTCCCCATAATGAAGCACCTCAGGTGCTTAGCTCTCAACTCAGCCCTGCAAAGCAAGTATTACCTGGGGCAAGGCTTCCTGGGACTAGAAAAACCACTCAATACCACCCAATAGTGAGATGTGAGCAACAAATTTAAAATCTGGATGAAATGTCAAACTTTTTAAAAGACTCTCATAAGCTCTATTACCCACATTGAGCATTCTTTATTTATAAATTTTGCTAACTACATTATGGATATATATATATATATATATATATATATATATATATATATATATATATATATATATATCAAAAATATCTTTTTTGATTGGTAATGACTAGGTAGATTACTTGATTAGTCTATCAATATTTCTTCCTTTTTCTGTTGCTCATCCACTTTCTTCACTTTTTCCTTTCACTCTAAGGTTATATCATCAAATGCTAAATATGCCACTTCAATCAAAACAGAGTATAAAGAATTTGATATGAAGAACAAAAACATTTTTGACTTCATAAATGGTGAGGTAGACAAAGAAATATCTATGTTTTTCACATATCCAACCACATGTTAGAGACAAAAGTTGGTTTGATTTTTTTTGTTTTAATGGCATATCAAGCTTTCAATATCAAATCTATCCTTGTAAAAGAACAGCAGTGGTACTACTTAACCTATAGCTGGTGGGATAAAGGGGTTCATACCTTTCCTTTGTCCAAAAGTAATTGTAATAGCATGAGTGGAGTTTAAACTCGCTATGATGTTGCAGTCCAGTGTTTAAGCCACTATACCATGGGAATTCCTACCTGAGACACATGTTGCATAACTATTATCATTTTAAGAAATGAACTTGGTGAGCTATGTTCAAATCCTGAGTGAGGCTGTTTGCATCTCACTTTGTGCAAATGATCTTGTTCTTCCTTTGCTATGGAAAAATAGTAGGGCAAAGAAGACTCTTTAACCTTGCAATGGAAACTGGTCTAAGAGAAAAAAAACTCTGAATTCAAGTCATAATTTTTCTTAAAAATTGACCTTGTACCACCCCATGTAAAAGGGGTTGGATAAATACATACATGTTGGTTGTTCATGAGTAAATTGTAAATAAGGATTTGAAAGATGAAAGAACAAAAAATGTTGTGTACAAAAATGTTCTAATCAGGATTTTCTTTTATGTTTAAAACTCTTTGTGCTATGTATTTATATAGTTTTCATATTTCTGTATCTATAAAATCTCGTTAAAATATATATCATAATTATCTAATTAAAACATTTCGTCTCTTATCTTTTTTCCCAGAGCATCTACAGATATCTCAGTTAGTGATATATAAACTCACAGCTGCAATGAAATATCTTAAGTTAATTTGTTAATTCAATAATTAAAAACTCCAGGATTATTCCACTTTACTTTTTGACTTTTCAAGGTACAGAAACAAAATTGAATTGTTTGCTTACAATTATATTATAATTATGCACTTAAAAAGTTTATGCACAAAGGAAACTTTATTTCATATATGGAATTATTGACTAAATAACTCAGACAGACAAATCAAATTTTTTAATGTATGAGTAATTTGTTTTTTTCTTCCCAAATGAAATATGTCATAAGTCTTTTTATCCTTTAAGTTTCTAAATTTTGTCTCAAGTCATTTACTCTGCCTTGTAGTATAGTACTGATAACTGAAGGTTAGCTTTTTATGTTAGTCCTCTTTGTGTACCCTAACAGGTAATAATAGAGACCACCTGTAGAGGAGGGGGCTGGTTGAATATTGTTTTTTCATACAGAATAAATTCAAGAACAATTCACAACAAATTAACAATATATTTTGTTGCTGGAGGAAACTTAATAGAATGAATACAAGAATGACATGAGATAAAAAAAAGTTGTACATAAAGAGTGCATGAAGTGTTCTGATTGAAGGTTGAAAAGTCTTTAGTGTATGTATGTGTAAGAGAAATAGAAATTTTTGGGAAAGACTTACATATTCAAGAAGTGTATTGTTCTATGATATCATGTTCAATGTTACTCAAGATTGTTGTGGGCAAAAAAGGCTTGTCTCATGGGACCAGAGTCTGCATTGCTGGAGGTAAAACGAGGTTCTGACCTTTGCACACTTGTATTATATACTGCTTTGACAATGCAACCAAGTGGTTATTAGCAGAAACTTTGGCAGACCTGAGAGGTAATGAACTTTTGTACTAATTAGTGCTTAGTTTGAAAACTCTTTGATAGACAAGAGAGATAATCTCACCACCTAAATCATCATCAGTTTCCAGTTATGATTATAAGTATTCCAATTAATAAATTGAAAAGAACAAACAATTAGAAGTGATTACTTGAAACTAGTTGATTTGGTTTGGTTTGGTTTTATGGCATCTCAACCACAGTAGGTTATTTAATGCCAAATTAATTTTTATACATATAAACAGTTCTATTTTAAACAATTCAGTTTAGCCTAAGTACATAGTTTAAATGTCAAAACAGTTCTATTTCAAACCATTCAGTTTAGCATAAGCACACACTTTAGTTCTATTTGATCCATAGAGTAGATTTGAGAGTGATGGCATTACTGAAGCCTCACCATCAGATTGTTTAATATCATATCCTGGACACTCAGAGATGCAGTTGGTATATTCTACAGTCCCAACCAACTGCACCATGAAACTAGTTAAAGTAACCATATACACACATATACACATGCACATTCACATCATCATCCTCAAATTGGGCTGACAACATGCATTCCTTTGACTCTGTCTTGCCTTACATCCCTATAGGCCGTTGCTCTTAGTAAATGGTCCAAATAGCAACCAGTGTCTGCACAGAGCTGATGAATGTAAGTTTTTATTGGTTGGCATAAAACTTGTCAAAGTACCCATATACAATGAGTATTTGATTATTTTTATGGAGGTGATCTTATTGTAATAGTTATCTTTGTAGGAAATGGATTTGGCAAAACTGAGTTCAAACACTAAGCAAAGCTGTTAGCATTTCACTTCATGCTCATGCCTTTTTGAGTGGTATGAATATATTGTTTTCCCTTGTCTTTAATTGGAATCATTTTGAGATGAGGCTTCTTAATCTGAGAATAAATCTTTTTCATTTATTGTAGACTTTTTGTCCTCATCTTGGTAGTTTTTGTGTTGTTTCTGCTTTCACTATGTTTTGGCCAAATTTCACCTCTAGCCCTCTTCAGGTGATTTACCGCGACCTCGGATAGGAATGCTGAGTCTTGTATCCGTATCCCCAGTAATTGTTTTCTATATCCCAGTAATTGTTTTCCCTTGTTCAGTAATAGGTAAATAGCATAGCAGACTGGTGACCAGTCTAAGAAGGAAAACTCTGAATTCAAATCAGCTTCACTCAATTAGAAAGTTGACCTTTTGTTACATCTTGGAGAATTGTTGAGTAAATACATCCTTGGTTATTTCATGATCTTTATTATCAATTGAAAATGTATACTGAACAGGCACAAATGGTAAATGTTACTATAAAAGATAAATTCAAATAACTGAAATGAGATTTACACATTATATCTTTTTATATTATCTAGGAAGTTAACTTGGTTCTATAAAGAAATTCTATGAACACAAACAATCACTTACACTTAATGATGACCAAAATGACCTTTTCTCCAACATGTTTGATCTCAAACACACTTTCAGTTTTTCCTAAGCCACTTTAATTAAACCCATAAATTGCAAAAAATCTGCAGATTGTTAGAATCTGCATTCATTTCCAAAACTGAACACATTAAGCAAAGACCTGGGTTCTTCCAGATATCACCCAACTTGACAGACATTATTTTACATAAAAATGATATCAAAATAGAAAATATATAAAATTTTTTTTGCTAAAACTAAGACATTTTTCTCCCTCAAGACTTCCATACTTTCAGATGATTTTTTCCCCTTTTCAACATGAAATTCCTGAAGCCTCTGCCTCCACTGCTCCAATATATATATCTCTATCTTTTCCTTTCACTTCTCTCACATTTCTCTTTTCCCAGAACCTCCCTCTCTTTCTTTCTCACTGAAATTAATCCATCTCTGCTGGTAATATCTCTGATGAAACTTGATACACTTGATGGTGCCCTGCCTTGACCATCTACCCAGATGGTCACAGCCAAAACCAATAATCCCAACCACCATCACTCTAACCTATATCTATTTCACTCCTTTTCTTTACTTTTCTATCTCTTTTCTTTAGACCTTACCAGCCTTTTATATTTTTATCATTATTTTATCTATTTTCTTAATTGCTAAACTTTAGAAAAACTCATTTTCATTAAATGAAGTTCTGTTTCTAATAAAGAATGAAATATTTTTGAATCTATTGTCAGTGTTAGTTTATCCAATCTTTCACTTATCTTTATCATCTTGTCAGATTTAACAAAATCAATCATTTCTCTATATATGAGGTGCCTTCAATAAGTTTCCAGACTTTTTTTGTATGGGCACTTTTATTGATAGTACATACATGAAATTCTAGTCCTCTTCGAAGTAATCTCCTCCGGCTGCAAAGCACTTGTTGTACCATTCCAAAAACTTCTGGAAGGCCTCATCAAAGTCCTCTTGTGTGAGCGTGTCAATGACCTTCGTCACAGCATCTTTCATCTCCTCAATTGTCTCATAGCAACAGCCTCTGAGCTTAGGGATTAACCAAAAGTCACAGGCAGCAAGGTCTGGACTATAGGGAGGGTGAGGAACTGTCTTGATGCTCATCTTGGTCAAATAGTCAGTGACAAGGATGGAATTGTGGACTGGTGTATTGTCCTGGTGGAAATGCCACTGACCCGATTTGAAGAGTGCTGGCCTCTTCTGAACTCCTTTAAAACCTCAACATAGTAACCCTAACTCTAGCTGTTTGGCCAATCAACTCTGGTGTATTGACTTCCTTACTCCTCCCACACCTCTCATCATCCCTCACAGATTCCCTGCCTTCCTTGAATCTCTTATGCCACTCAAAAACTGATGCCCGATTCATGCAAGATGCTCCAAAAGCAGTCTGAAGCATTCCATACGTTTCTGTGGTATTTTTTCCAAGTTTAAAAAATAATTTTATTGCATATTGTTCTTCTAAAGTGTCCTCATGTCCAGATTGCATTTTTGTAAATTCACCAGCTGTGACGATCAGGCTTTAGTAGGGTGTATTCTAATTGCTGCTGTAGCTGTTTATTTGAACCTGAAATCATAAAAATTGGTCAGTCATCTCATACGATGTATAACAATAATGTACTGAATTTTCAAGAGTCTACAACAATTTTAAATGCCTGTACAAAAAAAGTCTGGAAATTTATTTAATGACCCTTGTATATATAGAAAGAGATAGATAGATTGATCGATGAGGTTGATGGCGGATTAGTAAGTTGGCTAATATTTTATTAGAAAATTTCTCTGTATAATTTTAGATCCAAATGTTTAATTTTTGTCACTGTATTAAGTGCATTGACAAGAAAACAGATTATGAGGGAGTACTGAAAAAGCGGTGAATATGTGAAATGGTATGTATGTTTCATAGTTCTAAGGACTTTTCAGCATTGTTTTATATGTTAAAAAATAAATAGTCATGGCTTAAAAAAATGCTGTTTTTAATCATTAGGTTGCTGATCTATCTATCTATCTATCTATCTATCTATCTATCTATCATTTTGGTGATACAATTGCCAAAAATATTTACTTAATAAGAAAGTTATATTATGTGTGTATTTGCACATTTATTTTTGAGAGACTCAGAATAGTCTCAAATAAAGTTTGTCTCCATATACTTTTCTGAAATGATGAATTAAAAAAAATTAACTAAAATTAAACAAAAAATAAAGTGGAGGGCTATACAGGATCAATAAGATTTCAATGATTCACCCGTGAAAGATGAAACTTGATCATTATTTTTAATTATAACTGAAGTAGAATTAAACAACAATTAGTCTTTAGTGATAATCTGATAAAAGGAAGAATTATTTGTAATTAAACAGAATGTATTTTGCCTTAATTTTCCCTTTTTCTTTCTGTATAGTTTAAACAATAATCCTGCAATTTAATTTTTTGCAAAAATTAAATCATCTTTTCAGAAATTCTTCATGATGGAAGTCTAGTTAAAATTAGTTTATGCATTTGGCAATGAATGTGAAACATATAGATGTATGCACACATACATACACACATAGGAGTGTATGTACAAGAATACAAACACACATACGCATATGCACAGACACATATAAATGTACACGTATGTGCATACATACATATATTCACATATACATATACGTGCATAAACATAGATACATATACATGCATGTACACATATTTGAATATACACATATGAGCATACAAGCATAAACATCTATACACACCTATGCACATACTAACTTATACATATGGACACACTCATAGATATATAAACACACACACAAACATGAGTATGTATACAAGAATGCAAACACACATAAACGTATAAAGATATATATATAGATGTACATTTACACATACTGTCAAATATACATATATGCACGTGCACTTATGCATGAATACATACAAATGCATTTAAACACATTTGAATATACACACACTAACACAGAAACATATAAACATACATATACATATGTACATACAAACTTATAGATATGAACAGGCACATACATACACATATATACATTCCAAAATGCATTCATGCATATACACATTTAGGTATACACACTTGAACATAAACACATATATATAAATGCATATTTATACACACACACACACACACACACACACACACACACACACACACACACACACACACACACACACACACACACACACACACACACACACACACACATATATATTGATATTGATATATGTACTTATATAGATACATATATGCACATACATAAATAGATACATGCATGTATACACTTATATTGATGTATATAAAAATACACCCATGTATATAGATACCAATACACATACACTCATATATACATATATATATATATGTATATATATATATATAAATGATTATAAAAAGACGTTCAATCTGAAAGTAAATTATATATTTAGGTGGTAAAAAACAATTTCCAATAGAAAAAGAATCATATTTTAGGCTTGTCTTATTTTCTATACAGACAATTTCATTTTGTTCATCAATTTGTCCCCCTCACCAACTTTTTTTCTTTGACATAAAAAGAAAAAAAAAAGTTTTCTTTAGATGTGGTCCATAGTTGCTTCTTTTCAAATCATTATTTTTTTATCTGTCACTTTTATTCATTTCATTTTAATTTTTGTTCCACATTTTCTTAGAAAAGAACTAAAATAATATCTCATTATCATTTTTAATCTAAATTCTCATCCAAATGCAAGGTGTCCACTGTGATGGGAAATCCTTATTTCATAAAAAATAATCTTCTTTATAAATAAAAGACTTTCAAAGAAAATAATTGTGGCTACCTTAAAAATCAAATATTAGAATATCGACTTGAAAATTCCATAGCTTTCAAAGTATTTTCTAATTTGAGGGTTCCACTGCCTCAAGAAATAATTGTGTTAATATTCTTTTTCATTTGAGTATTTTCATGTTTTTTTATTCATTTTTTATATTTTTTTATTATCAGCAATATTTTATATTGTGCAGAAATTTTTTTATAGCCAATCATTTTTTTGTTGATTCCTAAGCTGAAGATTAAATACACCTACCATTGGAAATGCATGTTATACCAAGAATGTTTTTTCTAAATTGGAAAGAAATATAATGACATTTTATAAAGAATATGTATAAATAACTGAATAAAAAAAACAACTCCATCTGGAAACAGGAAAATGAGTTGAGAATAATATTTGCCAAATGCCTTTAGCAATTCTCTCTGGGAAATTAAATTGCAATCATCTGATTTTTTTATTTTTAAAAGTCTATTCTAAATATTTCTTAGTATTAGCTGTAAAAAGTAAACTACTGTTTCTATCTTGCTTGTAATCTCATTTAATTTTAGTGTTTATTTTGCACTAACAACATATTGACCAATAGGTCAAATTTTAATGCCAAATGAATCCTGCGATCTGCTCACAAAATCCAAAATGTCAAATAAACCCATAAAAGTCAGTGAGGAGACAAGAAAAAAGTTTTAGATAATTTTTATTTTGAATTAGCAAAATGTTGTTAGAGCATTAACCTGAACCTATTTATGTAGGATCAGAGTCATTGAATTTTATTACAGTCATCTTAATAAACACATCTGTTAAATTTTACATTGTCAAAATTTCTCTTTTTTTCTTGTCAGAGAATTTAGTCTGGAAAAGCTTTTTTCTATATTTCCTCATTTGATAAAATTTATAGTAATACTCTCATAAAGAGCAAAACCAAAATTAAATAAACAATATCCAGGGTCAAAAGACAAGTTAAATGGCTAGAAAGAATTATACACTAAAAAAAGATCAGATGAAATAACAATAGTAATTGTAAACAATGGGTTGATCCTATTTTACTATTTATATATATTTTAGGTGGCCTATAAATGATAGTGATTTAGTTTTATTATTTTTTGTAGAGATTTTTTATTGTGAGCTTTACATAGTTTTATTTATAAGAAAAAATTGCTTATTTAATTCAATGAATTGAAAAATCCTATTTAGTTTGCAAAGTATATTAATTGTTTTGAAAAAGATAATCTGATTTTGTACAAGATTTTTTTAAGATATCATTGTACATATTAAACAGCTGTAAAACATTAGTATCAATGTGGATACTCACTCAGCATAAACAATTTTAGTTCCCAATGATTCCTAGATCAGAAAAATAAGATCTAAAATGTATGTTTTCAGATGACCCTTACTGTGCTTTTAATCTGGACTATTTGACTTGATCTTAAGAATAATTACAAAAATGAAGAAATAACTATTTTTTTTTGCCATATCAAATTTATCATATTGTTAAATAAAAAATATTTCATTGTTCAAATTAAAAAATTATTTTTTAATCTAAAAAAAAATTTCCGTTTTTCCAGAAAGTTTAATAATTTATTGAAAATCTTTTTCTTTTAAAAAATATTCTTCTTTTGGACTGTTTTATCAAATTAAAAAAAGAATAACAAAATAGTTTATAGTTCATTTTTTTTTATTCAATTGACAAAAGTATAATCCACATTTTACTTAAACTTGTATAAATGTTTTCAAATTCAGTTTGGTGGTAAATAAAAACAAATTTGCAATACTGTTTAGCTTTAGACAACATTAATGTTGTTTATTTTTAATGCAATAACAATTAAGGGTGGTGTGGGTGGCAGGATTGCCAGATTTAAATTTTCATTTAAAGCCAAAAAATACCATAATTATACAAGTATAATATGTATTTTCCCCTAGATTTTTTGCCTAAAAGCTAGTATTATACATGGGAATCAAATACTACCTTTTTTTCAGCCATTTGTATTGCTACGTTCTAGATGACTGAAAATAAGTTATATCTCTTGTCCAAACTAACTAATATGTAACAAACATTTCTATTTTATTCCATTACAAAGAAATAGCCTCAAGAATATGTTTTTTCATAATTTGTTTCTTCTATTATGAACTTATTTTCATCAAAAGTTTGTTACATTTTTATGTGAACATGTTTTTGCCTTTGCTTTAAATACTGTGTTAATATTAATTCTTATTTTTAATCAATACAAACCAGATAAAAACTTGCACAAATATTTACTTTAATAGAAATTCCAAAAAGTCTACATGGGAAATTTTTTTTCCAGAATTTCAAAGTAAGAGATGCGTATTCTACACAAATGTGGGTTATACACAATTATGGTTCTGGAAAAAGTCCATTATTGAAATTTTATATTAGACCAATCAATAACATTTAAATCCAATCATTTAACAAGAATTATTGTCATGAAAAGATATCAGAGATGAAATATACAAATATTTATTTTTTAGCAATAAAAACTAAAACAGTGCATACAATTTTTGTGTGGCAAATACATTTTCATAGTTTGAATTTCTTCTTATAAAAGATATTTTATATCAGTATGATTTAGAACTTTGAATTGAAAACTTTAAGTTGTCTCTCTCAAAGGACTATTGTATATGTAGTTTCAACATATGTAAATGACTAGAGAGCCCAGTCTACAATCCTGTTTTACCTGTAACTGGGTAGAGAAGAGACAGAATTATACCTTTCCCAAGGGCTTCAGTACAAAGTGAACATTATACGTATCAGTAGAAATTTCAACTATGCTTGTTGATTCCATTTTTTCATGCAAGTAACCTTTAAGTCACAGCACAATCTTTCTTCTCTCTCTCTCTCTCTCTCACACACACACACACACACACACACACACACACACACACACACACACACACACACACACACATACATATATATATTGTTCCTCAATAAAAGTTTACTGTTTATTAGACAAAGTTTATTTCACTAAAGACAAAATATTATACAAAAGTTTTTATTTCTCATATAGCCATCTTTTTAAATTAGTTCTTTTTCTGAGAATAAATCTTCATTTAAAAATGAAATCAACTATTATATAAGCCACACAGACATATTTTATGAAAATATATTAGAATATAAACTAATTCCATCTCATAAAAATTTTAAATCAAAAGTGAATATATGTTTAAGATCACTATTTTAATTTGTCAAATAGAAAACTACCTAAGTATTATGAAATAGCAAAATACACACACATTTGTATATATATATATATATATATATATATATATATATATATATATATATATATATATGTGTGTGTGTGTGTGTGTGTGTGTGTGTGTGTGTGTGGTTCATTCAAAAAATGAGGGGAATTTTTTTTTAAAAGTGAAATTTTTTCCAGAATTTTTTTCTCATGTTTTAAACTCTTCATTTATTTCACTAAAGACAAAATATTATACAAAAGTTTTTATTTCTCATATAGCCATCTTTTTAAATTAGTTCTTTTTCTGAGAATAAATCTTCATTTAAAAATGAAATTAACTATTATATAAGCCACACAGACATATTTTATGAAAATATATTAGAATATAAACTAATTCCATCTCATAAAAATTTTAAATCAAAAGTGAATATATATTTAAGATCACTATTTTAATTTGTCAAATAGAAAACTACCTAAGTATTATGAAATAGCAAAATACACACACATTTGTATATATATATATATATATATATATATATATATATATATGTGTGTGTGTGTGTGTGTGTGTGTGTGGTTCATTCAAAAAATGAGGGGAATTTTTTTTTAAAAGTGAAATTTTTTCCAGAATTTTTTTCTCATGTTTTAAACTCTTCATTGTTTGGAATTGGTTTATAGCAAGAATTGTTTTAATCTTGCAGAAATATTTGTTTTGTTGCTTTTCAAAAAGGCAGCAAATCAGACAGCATGCATCAAGCTTGACCAGAGGTCTGTCATCAGATTTTCATAGGCTGAGAAGTGCAAACCATGTGAATTTTACAGAAGAATGTGTGTTGTGTACAGAGAAGGATGTTTTAGTAAAAATAAATCTTTACAAATGCATTAAACATGGGTTTTCCAAAACAATCCTGAGTCAAAAAGGCACTCCATGGTGTGGTAACATATTAACTCTCTGGTAAAGAAAATATTCCGAGTACTGCTGTCAGTAAAGAAGGTCATACTGACTGTCTTCTGAGATATGAAAAGACCCTTCATAATAAATTTCCATGAAAAAAGTGCAACTGTAAACAATGCTTCCTATTGCCAACTCCTTATTTATTGAATAACCCTTGTTTGAATAGAGGTGTTTGTGGTGTAATAGTTACCATTGTAGGAAAGGGACATAGCAACATGAGTTCAAATCCTGGAAAAGACTGTTTGTATTTCACATAGTGCAAATACTCTGGGGATAGGTATGAATCCAATCATTCTCTCTCCAACTATGGGTAAATAGTTGGGCAGACTAGGGTATTCAGCCTGGGTATGGGAACTGTTCTAGGAGAAGGAAAAACTAAATTCAAATGTGTTGAAGTCCACTTAAAATTGACCTGCTTGAGTAGAGGGTAGGTAAAAAATTTATAAATGGATGATTCCTTGCATATCACACTAAACACTTAACAGAATCCTCCATAGCTGAAAGAAAGTATTATACTGTTATGGTGGGAAAAAATTCTGGGCAGGTTTATCACAGCTAACCCACTGATGATACTACTTAACATTGTCATAAAGGGTTCATTTTTCATCTCCATTAAGATAAAATGCCTCTGGAATGGATATACATACAATAATCAGCATATAGTTGGTGATTCACTACAGGCAGGGTATGTAGGACCCGTTTTCCAACCTTTAAGGCTTTTCTGAATCTTTTCAATTTGAGATGAATATGATCATATAATTAACATTGCAGTGTTCACTAAATTCCTTAATTGTTACAGTGGGGTTTACAGCAACAGCTGCTTCCAGGACCTCTATTTGATCTTCTCATCCTTTAAACTGAAGACCACATTTCTGAAATGGGAAAACCACGTCCTCCAAGTTCTTTGATCTATTGTATCAATATCATAAGATGGATGGATTTTGCTACTGTACTTTCACTGACTTTTCTATGAAACTCATAAAGCATGAAATACTGAATGTGTTCTTTTGTTGGATCAAACAAGGGGTCAATTTAAGACAGTTTTCTTTAATAATGTTTTTTATAATCTGAAAGGAAAAAAGACTTGTTATTTTTTTTGGCATGGCTAAACATTAAATAGAAATAAAACTTAATCAAATCTTGTTCAACATTCTTGGTTTAAAAATTGGACAGAACTTTCATTATAACCTGGTATAGTGAGTGTCTACCAGAGAAACACACAGTTTCAAAAATTTACTTTAAAAATATATTTAATGTATTTCTGCATACAAGTCCTTCTTTGGTGTGGTGTAGCAGTAACAGTGGCTGTAGCTGGGTGTATGCTCTGGCAGGTCAAACCAAGCTATGGTAGTTGAGTGTATAACCTGTCAGGTTCAACCAAGCTATTGCAACTGGGTGTATGTCTAGGTAGGTCCAACTAAGCTATGGTAGCTAGGTGTAAGCCCTGGTAGGTCCAACCAAACTATGATAGTTGAGTGTATGCCCTGACAGGTCCAAACAAGCTATGGTAGCTGGGTGTATACTGTAACAGGTCCAACCAAGCTACAAATGTACTGAACTACCAACCCTATGGATGGAGGGATTTGCAAACATGAAGATATGGCCTTATCTGCAAGAGGATGAGGCTAGCTAAATGGAGGGGTAACAAAGGCTTGCAAAGGCAGTAGAGTGGAGCTAAAGATGGTTAAAATAATATAATATATTGACACACATGAGACATAGTTTGTCAAGTAACACTGCAAGTTTAAAAAAACAACTTTATTGAATCATCCTTGAAAATTAAATGTGTTATAAACCCATTTTCATCTACACAAACGTACCAGCATTTCTGTACCAAAATCATGTTTGATTTTGCCTTGGTCACCAAGACTTTGTAATAACTGCCATTCATAGGAAATTATTTTCAATCATTTCAGCAAAATTTTACAGTGTGGTGTAGAATTTTTAACTTTTAACTTGCCCTCACAGGGAATTTCTCTGGGCTTTGTAGATATGCATTTATCCAACCCTCCTGCTGTGGGCAAAATCCTATTGTTTGAATTTTCTTATACCACTTGTGCATGGACTGTTTAGTCAGTGGTGACTCTCTGACATGCATTCATTGAAGGACACAAAATTTCTTGTCAACAATTATAGTTTTTGACTCACTGATTGCTAATAAAATATTTGGTGCTGTTGAAAGCCTTAATTATAAACATCCAATATTTCTCAACAAAATTATATATTCTGACCGTCAATATCTTAAATATTCTTTCTTGAATAACTTTTAAAATTCCCTATTTCTTTTGCACACTTCTAGTACTCATGTGTGTGGGTGTGGTGTGTGAATGTATCTATACTTTTCTCCGTGCCTGTATTTGAGTACTCTTTGATTTATCAAATGTTTTTGAATGTTTTGTTTATTCTCATCTATTCATAATATATATATATATATATATATATATATATATATATATATATATATATATATATATGAAAATGTTTAGAGATGAAAAAACTCAAGGTCTCCAGAGGATGATTTTATTCATAGAAATATTTGCCAACATTAATCATTTCGTTTCATTTAATAGCTTCAATACCCTATAAAAATCGAACCGTTTTAAGTTAGCAAATATTTCTACAAATAAAATCATTCCTGAAGACCTTGTGTTTTTTCATGTCTATATGTTTTCATACTGTCGGGTTTATTTCCAGTTTTTCCAATATATATATATATATATATATATATATATATATATATATATATATATATGTGTGTGTGTGTGTGTGTGTGTGTGTGTGTGTGTGTGTGTGTGCGCGCGTGTGTGTGTTCATACTGTTCTGCTGGTCAGCCTTTGCCCACTTAATTTATGAAATATTTTTAAATGATTTGTTTATTCTCATCTGTTTACCATGAACGCAAGAAGTTCATTACTTAATTTTTTATGCAGTGTGCGCAATCATTGAACTCACATCTGCTGATTGTACACACCTCAGGAAACTTCAAGTAACGACTTCGTATACCCATAGATAGAATTCTTGCTTGTATACATGCCCTACCATAATAGCACTGAGCACGCTCGTATGCAAAAACTGTTCTTATTTGCATATATATATATATATATATTTGCATATATATATATATATATATATATATATATATATATATATGGCTATGTCAGTGCTGCTGTATGGATGCATCATATAAACGCTAAAAAATGCATGGAGAAAATGCTGGTTAGGAATTACACAACGCTACGTGCTGTTTTAAAAGAATCCTGGGAGCAGCACCCTAGAAAAACAGTCGCACGGACTCTTCATTCCCATCTCTCAAAACATCCAAGTAAGACGAACTAGATATGCGGGACACTATTGGAGAAGCAAGGACAAACATATTAGCGTTATCCAATGGACTCCTACACATAGGAGCGTCAGGTTTTGCCGAGTAGCAAAGACTTACATAAGTCAGCTATGTGTAGACACTGGATGCAGTCTAGAGGACGTATCAGGAGCAACGGAGGATAAGAACAGATAGTGAGAGAGAGTAAGGGACCTCTACGCTGTCAGCGCGACTTAATAATGATATATATATATATATATATATATATATATATATATATATATATATGTATTTATGTGTGTGTGTGTGTGTGTTTATAGAGATTTATAGACTAATAGATCCTGCTTTATAAGATGTATGTCATAAACACGAGAAACAGCCTAAAGTGCTTTTGATTTTAAGTCATTCTGCCTTCAATGACATTAATTCCAAGTGCAAACACAGCGTTTGTTCTCAGCTCTCTAAATTTCTTTTAATAACCACATAGAATTTTTCCCGTGTCATTGAATCATTGCTTCAACTCATTTATTATCAAAACTTAAAACAGTATTCGACAAAATTAAAAAAAAAAAACAAAAACAGAAAAAATTAGTGCCCTTCTTTGAACTTTGCTATGAATTCAAATTAATTACACATCTTCTTTTTAAGTATTCGAAATGAAAAATGATTTTTCAGCAATTAAAACAAACAAAAAAGGAATAATGAGCAGGTGCTTATAGAATGGAATTTATTACCATTTTCGGAGATTATTAATTTTCTCTCAATGTGTGCAAATTATAGATATAAAATTATTAGTAAGGCAGGAAAATTAATAAAAGAGAATCAATTGAACAATGATTGGAGACATTCTCCAGATTATTTGCATTTTCATTAAACGGAAACAGTAACATTTTTTAAACAAATGACTTGATTCTGATTATTGGATTTGTAAGTTCTATGCTCTTCTTCCTCTCCTTTTATTTTCTCTTATCTATCTATCTATCTATCTATCTATCTATCTATCTCAATCAGTTCATAATGTATGTATGTATGTATTTGCCTAGTTGTCAACCAACCAAGCAATCTTAGTCCATTCATATGTATGTATGTATGTATGTATGTATGTATGTATGTATGTATGTATCTATCTATCTATCTATCTATCTATCTATCTATCTATCTCAATCAGTTCATAATGTATGTATGTATGTATGTATTTACCTAGTTGTCTACCAACCAAGCAATCTTAGTCCATTCGTATGTATGTATGTATGTATGTATGTATGTATGTATGTATGTATCTATCTATCTATCTATCTATCTATCTATCAAATTGTTCATATTAATATCTGAATATACGTGATAAATCTTTAAAGCCTTGGCAAGTGAAAATGTAAAAATTTCTTACACTGCTTAATATTTGAAGGTATATATTCATAAAAAAATAGATAAAAAAAGAAAGTTATTATCAATTGATAAACAAAGATATGGTTTAAAAAACATTGTCAGTAATATAAGCAAAGGTACGTAAACTAATCAAATATTTTTTTAAAATGAAAAAGTAAGAATGTGTTTAATGATTGTGATTGTATCTTCAATTACTTATTTGATTCCGTCGTCAGTTATTCTGTAATGGGATTTTTTTGTGCCTATAACAATTAAAAAATGAAGAGTTGAAGAACCACACACAAAGTAGAGAAAAAAGAAAAAGAATTTGGAACAAAGATTTGTCAAAAATTAATCCAGTAGAATTTTATGACAAATGAGATAATTAAAAACGAACAGTAATTGAATTAAAAAAAAAAATGAAACTAAAAAAGGTGAATAAAAAGGGTGTAAAAAATTTAGAAAGTTATTTAAGAACATTTATTAAGTTGTCTGAATTTCTTAGGTGAAGTATTTTCATTATTGATTTTTACTAGTTTTTATTTTTCCATTTTATTCTTTGTTGCAATTCTCTGGTTGTTTTACATTTTATGATCATTATGTTAGCAGCATGGATCATAAAAGAACTCTTAAATGAGATTTGAACTAACATCTATCTTTAGTAGACTGTCTGATAAAGATATCATCTAACTGATTTAAACTATTGAAACTAATTCGTAAATGCCATTGTTATTTTTCTTATATTAGGATAAATAGAAAGTTTTTCTGTTTTTTTTTTTATAGACCTTTATTCCAAAGCTTATTTCATATACAAAGACTGTCTAATGACTCCATTACATTATTGACATTATAATTTAAGTATCGTGACTACCAATTCTTTACAGATGAAGGGTATCTCTCTCAAGGAGGGGGAGTCTGCGTAGTGTAATGGCTAACGTGCTGGACTGTGGCCTCGAAGGAAGCGTGTTCAAATTCCAGTGAGCACGAGTATATTCATTTTCGAACTAATACTCTTGGGAAAAGGTATAAACCTTCTTATCTCCCCCTAATGTATGCTATTTTTCTCCAAGGATGGCTTTGTCGTTAAATAACCCACGAAGTTTGATATACAACTAAACAAAGAAGCCAAACCTTCAATCTGAAAAAAGCACCCGTGGGAACGTATATGGTTCCTTAGGCCAAGTTTACCCTTGCAAGTCCAATCATATGCGTGACAAGCAAATGAACTGTCTTTAGTATTGACATTAACCTTGTGTTCTGTCAGATGGCATCTTAGACCTGCTGTAGACCCACATACGTTGTCACTGAATTGACACGAATTACTCTTATATAATACAACTTTAAAGAACATATAGCAACTCTTGAGATGATTCCTACGGCAGATGATTTAAAAAAAATGAAAATATTTTTGATACCCCCACATAGCCACTTTCTTAATTATTCATCTTTTTTATTCGATGTCATTGTTTGTTTACACCTGATAATAATAGTCATTATAGTCTTGAATTTTTATTTATTTATTTATCTATTTATTATTATATTTTGATGAAACTCTCGTAATCATTATCATTAATAATTTTGATTAGTATTATCCTAGCCTTCATCTTCTTAATTGTAGTTGCATTTTTTAAAAATCAAAACTCAAGTGGGTTATCACTTTTACGACAATGAAGAACGGTGTCCACCAGAAACAAAAATAATATCCCCTTCTAACTTTGAAAGATGAAGGAAAATATGGTTTGGTTTATTTGGTTTGTTTAATGGCATTTTAACTCCTTATGGGTTATTTAACACTGAAATTTGGTTCATTTGTAAATATAGAATTATAATCATAACTACGAGGGTGAGTCAAAAGTTTTGCAATATTTCAGTAATACGTGCAAGTTTGCGGCATGTATATCACGTAACGTATATCACATGATCAAGATCAAATGGCAAGAGTTCTTCAAACTTCCCAGAGATGCAGAACTTGGGCCTAAACGTCAGATGTAGTTTAGTGTCAAACTCAGGACACTCACTGATTAATGCTGTTAAAATAAAGAAAAAATGGATATACGTAAATGGTATTGCTAGTTTCTATTAAAGCAAAACGTTGGACTTCCTCACGAGGTATAATAATTATTGAGCTAGGTTACTGGAGCATTTTTAGTGAGTTTGATTCTTACTAGGTGCTCTATAGTTCTGGCATTAGGGAAAATTAAGCTGAGTAAAACTAAGAATAAATTTTGTTGCGAATGGAAATGAAAATTTTGGTATTTGAAAAGAAATTATAACCGAATCTGTCTCAGGTTGTTTACGAAAATAAAACATAATTACTTTTTTTTTGCAAACAGGACAAATTGTTGTGCCTTGGTACATTAAGAAAGGAGTGGAATAAATGAGTGGACGAGAATATTGATCAGTTCCAAAAACTTTAATGTCAGCTTGAGTGATAACCCTGTACTGTGAGTGGTACAAAGGGAAAAAAGCAGTTGCGGATGTTTGAGCGAGAATAAAGCATCCAACTTGAAGATTCGAGGACCAGTTGGTCTAGAAGGAATGAATAAATGATAAACGAAATGATCTCTAGACAAAACAATGGTCCAAAAATTGAATGCGCTCTCCTCTTGTTGAAGTTGGTCTGTTCTGCTGCTAGAATGAGTGAGGAAGAGAGGTCGAGAGAGGGTTACACAGCCTTTTACATTGCCCGGAAAAGTCACCCGAGCAGAATTCTTATTGGACGAAAATATGAAATCGAAATCTCAACGGCCAAAATAATTCCCGCGCCAGACAACAAATTTGAAATTATTTCTTTCTGCTCCACTTTGTATATAAATTTTGTTTTTTAAAGATTCAAACTTAATGGTAAAGAGTGAATTTCATTTTTTTTTCTTGTCTTTAGATTATTTTACCTTGAAATTTAGCTGTTGAGATTTTGTAAGAAATAGAATTATACATCTTTTTAAAAATATCTTTATTTTTTATTTTTAGTTAGATATGTTTATTGTGGGACAAGTTAACATGCATTATTACTACTTTGATCCTTGTCAGGAGACCAAATAAGGGTATTTAACATCTATATGGTGATTTACTGAGTTTAGCTGATTATATCATATGACCCTCGAGATAAACCTCACTGAGCCTGTTTCACGTTGCATGACCTGAATAACATTCATCACCTGCAATTGGTTTTTCTGAGCTAAGGACTATCCTTACATATTCATGACAATACGGCTGATATCTCCAATATATTGAGAACTTAGGAATATTGTTTATATTCATCTAATCCCTCCGCCATGGGCCGGATGTTACGCAAGACCATTTTTAAGCAGAGTACAATTGGTTTGAGTTCAGAGTTTTCCTCCTTGACCAGAGATCGTGCAAAGGTGACAAAACCTAGGCTGCTCTAGTCTTTATGCATAGTTGGAGAGAACCGATGGGTTTATAACGAAGAAGGTAGAATAAGTTACCTTCCCGTTATACTAAAAAGGAAGAAATAAAAGAGACGACGAAAATATTGAAAGTTTTCAATATTGGAAGTTTAATAACCGCTTGAGTCGAAAGAAATACCTTCGTGCTGTAAGGTGTAGAACAAATACAATTTGGAATGTCAAGTACAGCTTGAGACGAAGGGAATCCTTCATGCTGTAAGTTGCAGAACGAATACAATCTGGGATGTCTTGTACAGCTTGAGACGAAGAGAATCCTTCACGCTGTAAGTTGCCGAACGAATACGGTCGTAAATGGCTGAACGTGAATTTAGTTTCAACAAAGGAAATTGTGGTCCTGATATTCTAGGAGACGGGAGAAAGAGTGAGAAAAAGGTCTCCTTAAGAACAGTGGACAATTGTTGAATTCGCTCTCTCATGCCGAATAGCGGAAGACAGATCTCACAAAGAAATTGTAGACAAAAGTTAATGACGCGCTCTCATGCTGGATAGATCTGCTTGCTCTGGTCTTCGGCGAGATAAGAGAGAAAAAATGAATGTAACGTTGCCTTTTTATTTGGCCCGGGAAAATGACCCGGACTGAATGGCATCATTCATTTTCATTGGACAAAATGTACAATTTGAAATTCAACGGCCAACAAATTCCCACGCCAGACAATGCATTTGACAATATAAATCACCACGTGATTTAACAGTGGACCGACGCACAACTGAAAACTATTTTTTTCTGCTACAGGTTCATGCTTTTCTCAAGGGTAATGAAAAACTTTCATGATCTGCCACTAATGACGTTAGCAACAGCTCCACACTCTTCCACTATCAAAGTCGAGAAGGCCAAGCGTAGGAAATACGCTGGTCTCTTGGATTGTTCTATCTGAAAACCTGTGGTGTTCGCGCTAACATATATGGTGACGAAGTTTACGTCCTCTTTCGGGAAATCGAACGTCGGATTACCCGTGTCAATTTTGGCCTCACTCGTGGGTGCTTTCCTGCGCCACCAACTATCGCTGGATATTAATCAGGGCAACGCAATTGTTTTTTTTTTAAATCCTGGATTATTTATCATACGTCCCACCAACGCACGAATATGGCACAAGGCCGTTTTGAAGGTGGGTCCGGTCGCAGGGCCGAAGCCCACACGCGTCCGGAAAGGTCAAAAATACCTTCGACCCCGTCGTCATTCCCCATTTTGAGGCGCCTCAGGCGCCAGGCAATAACCCCCCCGAAGGGTGTAAAAGCCTGGGGGATGGCCCCCTGAGGCCGGAGGAAATCTTCAGTGCCGAGGCACACCCGACAGAACCACCCAGAGGTACGACGGCCTACCGAATGCAACCCAACAACTAAATCCTGGAATAAAATTTTAACAAATTAAATTATTTGTTTAATATCTGGATTTTATCGAGAAATCCATATTTTTTATCCTTAATTTGTACTGACGTCACACCTTTTATGATGTCATACGACTTAAAGTGATTTGCTTCGTGAAAAATTTTGGGATATATTCGAGTCTGCAGTAATTTTATTCTAGCCTCTGTAAAACTCTTCAGGTAGAAAATATATATCTACAACTAAATATACTGACAACATGTTTTATTCGGAGATATTTTCTTATTCTATGGATGATCGAAGTTTTGATAAAATTTTAGTAGAAATAACACGAGTAAGTCAACTGCAAATTTTAATTGTTATTTACACACACGTTCACAGTTTACACGTCTGTTATTATTTAAAAAGAAAAGACGGTCTTACTTTTTTAAAATTAAAGTATGCCACAAAATTTTAAGTTGAAAATTTCCGATTAATTTTTCATTTTATTTTTTTAATGAAATATAATCAGTATTTGACATGATAAAAAACAATACACATAATTATCTTAAAATTGTTTAGAAAAAAAAGGTTGAAATTCAATTTTTACATTAGATATCAATCCGTTAATTAGTTAAAAACATGATTAGAAAATAAAAAAAATGATCCTCTTGTGAGACTTGAACTCGCCCTTTACATAATTCAACATGACTCCAATATGAAAATGAATTTAGATTTGTTTCTTTCCTATTTTATTTTGTTTGATGTAATCGTAATTTGGAAGCTAACTTATGATAAGTTTGTTAGAAAAAGTATTTATATTTGCTCTAAATAAACTAAGTTTCATATTTCAGACTTATTGGACATTATATAAAGTCTTATTTTTGATTCAGATAAGATACAGTAAAAATGTTTCCTTGAGTTTTCCATGCAAAAAATATGAACAAGGCGTCTAGAGTAGACCCCTTCAAAATCGTAGGCCCCGGCCATATGGCGCCATTGTCTGTCCCCTTATCTCGGTCCTGAATATAACTCTATTGGAATGTTTGGTGGAAGATATTTGTTGAGTTTCCACTCACTAAGAGCCTAGGTGTCCTCTTGGCGTAACGGACTGCGGAATCGTAGAACGCGAGTTCGTACTCCAGTCGCGCCATTACGTTCACTTTCGGGCAAATACCCTTGGGAAAGGTATGAACCCCCCTTATCTTCCCAGCTATGGGTTAAATAGTACAACTATTGTTCTTCTAGGAGAATACCTTTGGTATTAAATAACCTACAAAGGTTGATATGCCATTAAAACCAAGAAACCATGTCACTAAGAGCCAATATTTGTATTAGTATATTCATGATATACAAATATTGAACACAACTGAAAGAAAGACAAGATAAACTCATTTACATATACAAGAACATTTAACCTTCTATATAAATATTATAAATACAAATTGTATAAAAAATGATACACTAACGTATCCCATGGTAGAATCATACGCATATTGTTAAATGAACTTGCAGTATATAGAAGGGGTACATAATGGAAACAAGCTTACTTGTTAAGTGTGGGTAAGATAGTCATATGGCTTTACTGTTCCTTGGCGGTGTCAGAGATAACGTCTCGATTGTTAAAAGAACGGAAGTGGGTGTTTATGTGACTATCATGTGACACCCTTTAAGGTCTCTAACGAACTCACCAATTCTCTCAGGGAGATAATTATTTACAGTATCCCTACAACTATATTCTCGAAAAACTCTAACTGTACTTTAAATGGTCATACTGTGTCAAAAATTAACTTAATAATAATTGAATAAGTAGAAAAATAACTCTTTTACTGTTATGGCAAATAATAACTGTTTATTCATCAGTTACATGTTAAAACTATATATATTTTCCCTGCATCTGACATGTCCGTTGAGTCTCTACAGTTCCAGGTGAGCATTGTCAGAAGATAGCGGTTTCAATTCTTACCCAAGCCAGCCAGAGGTTTACTAGATCAAAAACGTGGTGCGATTGACAACAACTATGGAAGGCAGTAATTACTGGGGATACGGTTACAAGACTCAGCATTCCTATCCGAGGTCGCGGTTAATCACCTGAAGAAGGCCAGAGGTGAAAATTTGGCCGAAACGTAATGAAAGAAGAAACAACACAAAAACTACCAAGATGAGGACAAAAAGTCCGCAATAAATACAAAATTAATTTTCAGATTAAGAAGCCTCATCTCAAAATGATTCCAATTAAAGACAATGTCTGTCACATTCATAGAAACAACAAGCATGTAGCTTTTGTTTAGGCTATATACTCTTGTCACAAGTACAAAATCATTATTTAAGAGATCTTATAATTTCTTCTGCATATCTTTTAGGCTTTTCTTTTACTTTCTCTCACAGTCACAAGGTGTTCTTTTGTGTTTTGCAAACAGGAAACTGGTGCAGTTCAGAGAAAATTAGACATTTTGTATTACAGCCAAGGCAAATTTAATGCAGAGCAAGTAAGTGTTTTTAAAGACGTTATTTGAATTTTGATGGGTTGAATCATTGATATTAACAGCATGTCAACTCGCCTTGGGTTATTTTATACCTAGAGTTTAGAGAATCCCGTTCATTGTACGTTCATATTTGTATTTTTGCGTAGCTTTTTCTAAAGAGTTTTTTTGCACACGTTCCAATCGAATATGAAAAATTTCTAAACATATATTTGACCCATATATGTGGTCCTAACAAGTAATGCCACTCTGAGTGGACCTGGGAGTAATGGCAATAAAGGAGTATTCCATACTTCCAAGAACTCCACCATCATATGTAATTTAGAGTCAAACCAGGACACCAATTTTTTGGAGGGCAGGAGGTGGTTACCAGTCGATGAATTCTAAGCCCCTGTCGACATGGTGGTTGTAATTTATAACAATACCGAATGAATGAGGCATCCAATGAGACTCGAACTCACTCGTGAAGGTTTGCTAGTTTAACTTACTTTTACATCACCCGAGGCGCCCGATAGGGTTGTTGAAATGAAGTATTTATTATAAATAGAGTAATGGCCGATATCACATTTAAATGTGTAATAAAATCGGCCATTAATTCTTAAACAATCTATTTTATCTGACTTTCTGGGAAGAATTTTTGCCAGCTTTTATTTTTAGTATTCGCATCTTTGTTTTATAGTCTACGGAATTTCAGATGTTTAATCCTATGGCGTTCTTTAAGGGAAATCCAGTTGAATAAGTTATCTATGGTTGGTCATTTCTTTCAATATTATCAAGACAGTAGTCTCTGTAATACTATAAACTCTTGTGTCCCTGTGCGCTCATTTTTAAGTGCAATAATGCATATGCATATATTGGTGCGAACGTGTCTATGTAAGTATGTCAGCGTATAGAGGTAGTGAATATATATGTGAGGGTGAATATATCTGCACGGGTGTGTGTGGGTATAGGTGGCACATATATATGCATATAAATGAATGTGTGTGTGTAGTAATATTAAAAGAATAGCTAAGTAAGTTAGATTTTTGATAAGCAGATTTTAAGAGATGATAAAATAGAAAGAGAAGTATTCCTCAATGGGGATGAAAGGGTTAGTTTTTTTTTTAAATATCCGTAATAAACAGAGGTTTTCGGTGTTAGTATGTTTAGAGCTCAGTTGCCAAGGATATCTTTTTATAATCCGACCCGGATGAACCAGAAGAGAAATTGTTATCAATAAAGACGGACGTATGTGTGTTTATTGAAATTCGTTTTTGCGTTTTTTTCTCTTTGAGGAGCTGACCTCTGTTTAATAAAATTTCGACCAAACTTAGTGGCCGGGAGATCTCCTTTGGAAAATCAATGAAAACGTCGAGGGAGAGACATCGGCTAGCCGGTAAGACTTAGCAAGTCGCGACGAAGACTGCTACAGGTTCCACCATACTGGTGAAATACAAAATCAAACTGAGATAGTTTTTAGCATTTCATTGGTCATTTTCTTTCTACCTTCGTTTATTGTGGCTCCATGTTTGTCAGTGTAACTTAAAAGCACAACCTGCATTTTTGTTTATTTTCGTATGTGGGGTTTGTTAAGTTACATGATTTTTATTTATTAGCACTGCAGCATTGTGCTAAGTCATGAACTGGCTATTTAGGTTACTATATTATGATCTAAAGATATTTTGATGGCTTTCATATGGTATTAATTTTTACGTTTGGTTTATTAATGGGATTTTATGTTGATTATTTTGATTTCTGTATTTTCCAGCCTTGTCGGTTTGGCTGTAGAATACGCCGACAGAACCTCTGCAGAGGGGTAAGACTGCTCCACCTACCAGTGTTGTGGATATGACACTAATTTGCATCAGATGCTGAGTACCCAGTCCTGGAGCTTTGGGGAATGTGGAGTACTCCTTTATTGCCATTACTTCCAGGTTCATTCTGGTAGTACCTGTTAGGGACCTATCTATCAGTCAAAAGAGAAGTGTTCAGTCAGTTACTAAATATAATTATTTGTTGTTTGAAACCATACAGTTATGTGCAAATTATTCACACAACATAAGAACACTTGATAAATAAAATTAATAATGTTAAATAGCAATACTTGAAACCACTTAACAGTGTGAAAACAAACGAGCTTGAACAACTCGTTTAAAAATAAAGTTACCTACAAACTATTCGCTTACAAATCATTTATATAAAAACAGGATTTGGCATTAAATAACACACAAAGATCAGTATGCCATAAAACACCAATCAACCCCAGCTGAGTCGGCTGGAGCAGTAGAATACGCCGACTGCATTTCTGCAGCGGGCTAAGACCTCCCAACGAGTGTCTTGAATATAACACTAAACCATCTGATAGTAATGTGGGGAATGTGGAGTACCACTTCATTGCCATTATTCCCAAGTCCGCTCTGACCCAGAATAGAACAACCTGTTAGGGTCTTAATTATGGGTCAAATAGAACTGTTTAATCATTTACTATACCATTTAATTGTGGCAAATAAAAGTCTTAGTGTTGGATAGTAATACTTTAAACCATTCTACTGTGTGCAAACAAATGAGCTCTGGCTCGTGCAAAAATTATTACCTACAAACTCTTCAAATCATATATATATATATATATATATATATATATATATATATATATATATATAAAACAGGATTTTGTATAAAATAATCTACAAGGGTTGATAAGATGTAAATTATAACCAACCAACCACTTTTGTATTTTTCAGTGTATTTTTTGCCAATCATAGTAATTTGATGGCAAAGATTGGCGATGATTTTTTTTGTGTCCGATTTTGTAGTCTCTCCTGAATCAAGGCTTTACAAAATTCTTTATTTTTATCTTGGGAAGGCAACTAGTTTCACCTACGAATACCCTGTTGTAAATTTATCATATGTTATGCACTCATATTTTTCTCGAATCGACGACTAACTCTTGTGAGTTGACCGTGTAAATTGGTGTTGCTTCTGATTTACAGCCAAGTACAGCTAACAGACGGACCATTTTGACTAATGTGTAGAGTGTTCGCCACTGGTCCGGGAGACCAGGATTCAATTCCAGGTCGAGTCATACCTAAGACTCGGAAAATGGTATTTGGTGCGACCCTGCTTTACACTCAGCATTATAAGGTACGGATCAAGGGTAAAGTGGAGCAATCTAGCGAATGGAATATCACCGTACCCCGACACCTCGGTGCAGTAGCTATTGAAAAGGGAGTCTTCTTGTCACTACGACTAACAGCTAACGAATTGTTTTGTATTTTTTTTACTATACCACTTTGGGTAGGTTGACTGTTTATACCTAAATTTCATTTTTATTATCTGCATTCATTCACCTGTTTAAAGCTCTTAATGTAGCATAGGATAGGGTTGATTATGGAGTCTCGGACTTGTAGTGAGAGAAGCAAAGAAACAATACAACAACCGTTTTTTAAACCATGGGCCCTTGTTTACCTTACCTTCTTAGAATTTCTCTTAAAGTTTTTTTTAGAGAAGTTGAATCCAATAATGATCGGTCATTTGTACCTAGCAGTTTAAATTCATATTTTCCGTTCGAGATTTATCTTCATTCAGCTCGACGATCTTTCATTGTCATGTCTTTGTGAAATTGGAGCCTTACCATCGTTCCCTTCCTTCGGGGCTCTGACCACCCGAGAGATCCGTTTGTTTGTTTCTCCCAAACGTCTAGGACTTCTCTTTTGTTTTACGACTAATCTTTCTCTCTTTCTCTCTCTCTCTCTCTCTCTCTCTCTCATTCACCCCCGCTCTCTTTCTCTCCGACCAGTTTTCCAAGTCTATACAAGCATAGGCACAGCCTTTTCCCCCGTCGACGTTTTTCAATTTAGGTGGTTGCAACTTGAAGATATTTATATTTGAAATTTCGAGACGCTCCAATTTTTTTCTCGAAATTCCATTTAAATATAAACATTCTTGTTTACATTGAGTTACTTGTCAACAAGTGGCCTTGGTCATTTTCTAAACTGTTTCATTTGAATACCTTAATAAAACTCTTAATAAAGCTGCTTGTTTGCATGATATTATAACAATAACATTTCATCGGAAATTAAACATTTCTGTGGAGACTGTGCGAAATAAAACATCTTGTGTTGATAATTTCTGGATCGCCATTGATAATTATTGCTCGATGCTGCAAACAAGAAAAGTGATTGTCCGAAATCCCATTTCTTGTTCAATACAAGTGTGAGAGTGTGAAATTGAAGTACTGTTTGCAGAATATGAGTTACTAGTGAATAGATATTTTGAACTTATACAGAAATGTTCAGAACGATATTATATTAACAATCTTTATGTTTGTTGATATAACATTTACACAGATATATTTATTACTAAATGCACTGATATGCTTCGAGGTGGGGAAGATATCTAGTCGAGTTCCTACTCACCAAGGACCAATACTAGCATTAGTATATTTGCAATATATGAAAACTGAACAAAACGGGAGGAAAAACAAAATAAACCCATTTATACACACAAGAACATTTAACATTTAATACATTCAATATATCTCCCAGTGGTATCAAATGAAAGTATATACACGCGTCCCAACAGTTAAAACTATACACATATCGTTCAATGAATATGCAGTATGTGGAAGGTTTCGTTTGGTTTGATTTGGTTTTATGGCCCATCAACCATAGTTGGTTATTAATGCCAAATCTATCTATCTATCTATCTATCTATCTATCTATCTATCTATCTATCTATATAAACAATTCTATTTTAAACAATTCAGTTCAGCATAAGTACAGTTTCAATGTCAAAAACAGTTCTATTTCAAACAATTCAGTTTAGCATAAGTACAGTTTCAATGTGAAAAAGCAGTTTTATTTCAAACAATTTGGTTTAGCAAACAAAAAACAGTTCCATTTCAAACAATTCAGTTTAGCGTAAGTAGGTAGTTTAAGTATCCAAACAGTCCTACTTCAAACAATTCAGTTTCCTTGAGGAACTGAAACGATGCGGCAAAGGATCCAGAAGCACAGCAGAGTTACTTTACATAAATCAACACATTCTAAACGAGAGCAAGACTAGACGGAAAAATCTAGCTATAGCCTGGATTGACTACAAAAAAGCATTTGATATATCCCGCAAAACTGGATAATAAACTGCCTCAAAATGTACCAGATATCACGTGAAGTCATAAACTTTATCGAGAAAACCATGAAAACCTGGAGAGTGGAATTGACAGCAGGAAGAAGAAGCTTAGCTGAAGCAAAGACTCAAAGAGGTATATTTCAAGGAGATGCACTATCACCGTTACTATTCATAATTGCCATGATGCCACTTAACCATATACTCAGAAAATACACAGCCGGATACAAACTTAGTTGATTGCAAGAAAAGATCAATCACCTAATGTACTTGGATGTCATCAAACTATTTGCAAAACATGAAAAAGAACTGGAAACTCTAATAGACACAGTTAGAATATACAGTTAGGACACAGGAATGGAATTTGGCATTGAAAAATGTGCTTTGCTAGTAATGAAAAGTGGCAAACGACATCTGACTGACGGAATGGAACTACCAAATCAAGACAAGATTTGAACGCTCGGAGAAAAGGAAACCTACAAATACTTGGGCATCTTGGAGGCTGACATCATCAAATAAGTGGAGATGAAAGAAAAAATTAAGAAAGAATATCACAGGAGAACTAAAAGCTATTCGAGACAAAACTATCTAGCAGAAACCTTATCAAAGGAATAAATACCTAGGCTGTACCCCTCGTTAGAAATTCGGGACACTTTTTAAAGTGAACCAGAGAATAACTTCAGCAAATGGACCAAAGAACAAGAAAACTAATGACCATGCATAAGGTATTACATCCCAGAGTCGATGTTGACAGACTATATGTATCAAGAAAAGAGGGAGGAAGAGGACTTGTCAGCATTGAATACAGCATTGACACATCAATACAACGACTCGAGGACTGCATAGAAAAGTACGAAGAAGAACTGATTACATCCGTCAGAAACGATACTGACAACACGATGGCCAACAGAATGACAATAACTAGGAAACAAAAACGGAAAGAAAAACAATTCTATGAGCTGAGAATTAATTTTTTTTATTATTTATTGCAGACTTTTGTCCTCACCTTGGTAGTTTTTTTTGTTGTTTCTTCTCACTACGTTTCGGCCAAATTTCACCTCTGGCCTTCTTCAGGTGATTAACCGTGATTAGGGTTGATTATGGATTGACAACCAATGACACACATAAACTCCTATGGGAATTGACATACAAATGGATCACCTAATCCCGGCCAGAAAACCAGACCTAATAATAATCAACAAAAAAAAAAAAAAAAAAAAAAAGAAAAAGGAAAAAGAAAAAAAAGAGAACTTGCAAAATTGTGGACTTTGCTGTTTCAGCTGACCACAGAATAAAACCGAAAGAAAGTGAAAGAAGGATAAGTATCTCGACCTGCTAGGGAATTGAAAACACTATGGAACATGAAGGTGAGAATTATATCAATCGTGATTGGTGCTTTTGGTACAGTAACTAAAGGATTATTAAAGGGACTGGAGGACTTGGAAGTTGGAGGACGAGTGGAGACCATCCAAACTACAGCATTATTGAGAATGGCTAGAATACTGAGAAGAGTCCTGGAGACTTGAGGAGACTTGCTGTCACTCAAACTCCAGTGAAAAACCATTAGCTAAAACTGATTTGAAAAACTCTCAATGAGTAAATAAGGATAATAATAATAATAATAATGATAATAAGAGACAAGTACTTAAACCATGCCTGAGAACCAAACGGGACAATGGAACATGAATGTAATTGGAGCACTTGGAATGATCCCCAAAGGTTTAGTAAGGGAGCTAGAAGAGTTGAAAATCAGCGGACGAGCAGAGACCATCCAAACTATAGTACTGTTAAGATCGACCAGAATATTGAGAAGAGTCCTGGATACTTGAGGAGACTTGTTATCACACAGAATATAGTGAAATACCATTAGCTACCGCTGCTGTGAAAAAACTCTCAAGGAATATTGATTATAATAAATTGTTCTTTTTTTCGGTTTTGTTTTTAAATAACCGAAAACTGTAGGAAAATATTGACAAGTTCTGATATATCTTATATTACATATAAACTGGATATTTTCTTTAAATAAAAAAACACGATGCGTTTGCCAGATATTTTTCTCATAAACTGCTATAGTAGAGGAAATGTTTAATTTACGTCGATGCATGTTGATTATATTGTTGATTTAAACTGAAGAAGAAAAAAGCAATAAGCAAGAAAGAAAAAAAAAGAAAAAAAAAGAAAAAAGTGAACCTTTTGGAAACCCGCCCATACAATTCCATACCTACACAGTTTATCTGTAAAATTCCACAAAAACGAGGGCCACAGAACGAATCAAAGTTCATACTCAAAGATATAACACAGTGTCCCAAAAGAGTCAGCGCCAGAAAAAAAAAAAAAAAAAAAAAAAGAAAAGAAAGAAAGAAAAATACATATCGCTTGAAATTCGATGATAGTTACACAAACAAGTGAAAGGGTTAATGAAACTAACAAATCAAAAATAACAATATCAATAGACACAAACACCAGAAAAAAATTCAGCACAAACTTTTGAAAAGATTACTAAGTACATAATATTAATTTCTACGTTTTTTTTAGAGTATAACCTGAAATATTCAAAACTGTTTTTATACATTCAATTCAGTTTATTGACACTTTATTGGAACATCATTTATTTTATTTTATTTTATTTTTTTTATTTCTTATATAACTATCTTATCAAGTCTACTCAGCAAATGTATTCGGCCTTCTGAACGTCACATCTTCTTTTTCCTTTTCTCCCACTATTTCATTCATTTTTCCCGCCTAGCCTTAGATCAAGCGGCACCTTCGTCGAATTTGTTATTAAGCCTGCAGGGTATAAAGACATTTGTGCTTGATGAAATAAATAAATAAAAACAAAAAGAAAATAAACAAAAGAACAAATTAGGACAAAAAGTAAACAAAAAAGTGGCTAATAACGTGGAAAGGAATCAATCAGTTGCAGAAAAGCTTTCACTAAAGAAAAAAACAAACGAAAAAAAAAAAACAAAAAAAAAAAACGAGATTTAAGTGCAAAGAGGAAACAAGGTGTAGGATATATATATATATATATATATATATATATATATATATATAGTGAGAGAGAGAGAGAGAGAGAGAGAGAGAGAGAGAGAGAGGTGTAAACACTGATACACACCCATAATTTTTGGGTAGATTTTAGAGAAGCCTATGTAATGACCAAGAAGGTGTGAAACATACAGAGTATGAATACGTATAGACATACATACAGAAATATATATATATATATATATATATATATATATATATATATATATATATATATAGAGAGAGAGAGAGAGAGAGAGAGAGAGAGAAAATAAACATTTTGCAGGTGATATTGATATAATCTTAGATTGAAGATTGATATAGAAATTATTTGAATTACACCCAGAAAAAAAGCAAAAAAGAAAAATCCCTGTATAGAAAAAAAACAAAACAAACAAAAACAAAAAAACAAACTCCGACCGACCGACCAACCAACCAACCAACCAACCAACCAACCAAAACCAACCAACCAAACAAACAAAAAAAAAAAAACAAAAAAAAAAAAACAAAAATAAAAAACAACAAAAAAACTTCAACTAAAACCAAAAGCCAAAACAAAACTAAACGAAACAAATACCCCCCCAAAGAAATAGCAAAATTTATAATATAATATACTTATTAATATGTTAGAAAATATTGGTTGATTTATTGTTTACGTTTTTCTTTTAATTTCAAAACTGATGAAAGGGTAACAGTAAAAAGAAAAGTGAAAATAATATTGTAAATAAAATAACAAAAACAAGTGAAAGGAAAATAAAATAAGAAAATAACAATTCATCGATACAAATAGAGATAAGTTGTTATTTCTTTATCTTCCCTCAAGGCAAGTGTATACTTCAATTGGCAAATGTGAATACACCACGTCAAGTTCCTCTGAGCAAATAAATTTATATGTATTAGTAGAAACTATTTGAATATCACTTTGCTGAAGTTTCCAAGAGACGATGTCTTGGAAAATTGCTATTTTTCATTTTCCGATGGAATTTTTCTGTCTTTCGTGATTAATAAAAATGGCTGACTTGATCAATAAGAGGGACTCTTTATAGTGAGAAATAAACGAAAGGAATAAAAGCTTTAAGATATGAATATTCATTTGCATGAATTGCTTTGTTTCTTGTCGCAACTTCTGTCATTTTCGACTATTTGAAACATTTGAAACACACACGACAACTCCCTCGATTAATTGCTGAACATTTACGAAAACATTTTTATACCGATGACTTGAATTGGACATGGGACATGTGTACATACATACACTTACACTGCATAATAATAATAATAATAATAATAGTAGTGGTAATAATAATAATAAAAAGAAAAAGCATACGCGTTCATCTTTTAGGTTTTGTTTTTAACTAATCTAAAACTGTCGGGAAATATTGACAACTTCTCATATATTTTATATCAAATATAAAATGAGTATTTCCTCTCAATAATGAACACGATGCATTTGGCAGGTATTTTTCTCATCAACTGCTCCAGTAAGGGAAATGGTTAATTCGCTTCCATTCGTGTTGATTATATCGTTGATTTAAACTTTTAATAAAGAAGAAGAAGTAGAAGAAGAAGAAGTAGAAGAAGAAGAAGAAGAAAACTAAAAAAAAGAAGCTAACTTGATGAGTGTAGGTAATATAGCGATATGGCTGAACTGTTCGCGAGCAGGGTTAGGGACAACATCTATACTCTTGAAAGAACGGAGGCAAATAGGGACCGACAAGGGATTTCCATGATTGTCATGTGATTCCTTACGGGCCTTTATAGGACATGCCAGTTCTTTAAGGGAGTTATTTCATCATCTTGATGCTCACATGGATTTCCCTAACTCACTCTCGTCATCAGGCTCTATCATCCATCGCTTCCTGTAGGTCTTCCCGGCTACAACCTGTGTCCGCACAGAACTGTTGTCCTACACTTGCTCGTCCGCGTAAAGGCGCCCATAGGATAATGTCACATGAGTTCGTCCTTGCCCCTTCAGCGGTGTCCCTCATATTTTGTTCGTCTAATTTGGATGGTCTTCGAGGTGGGAGGTAGGTGGCCGTACAGCTGTTGTTTTGTGAGTTGTTGCTTCCAGGATTTGTTTAATAAAGCTTGTAGCATCTTTGTGCAATTACCGTCAAGCCTTTTCTGTTTATGGTTAGTCAGCGTCCAAGTAGTACATCCATACAGTAGTATGGACACGACCGTTGCTTGGAAAAAATGCGTTTTATTTTATCGAATAGGTATGACTTCCATATGACCGATAGCCTATCGATAGCTGTGCTTGCTTTCGCCAGTCACGTGTTGATGTCATTTTCGATAGATAAGACGCTGCTTCCGAGGTAGGTGAACTAGTTTCAGAGAGCCACCATTTTGTGTGGAGATATCACCACTTTGATTAAAGTAAAGTACTCTGTTTTGTCTGCGTTCACATGGAGGCCAATTCCACCTGCTGCCCACTCTAGACTATACAATAGGGATTCCGTCTGGGCAGGTGTATTTACCAGAATTACTGTGTCATCAGCGTAGTCCGCATCCGTAATAGTTCGTGCAGGGTATCGTCTGTTTCTTCCCTTTTTTAGTGTATGGCCATTTTCTTTCATAAAATCTATTGACGTCCAAATTACGAGGTCTTGGCAGATTATGAACAGGTATGGTGCAAATGTGTCCTCTTGCAGCACACCTGCGACAATGTTAAAGAAATCTGTCTCCATCCGGTGAGCGTACATTTACTTTCGTGTTTTTATAGAGCATCATTATGGCTACAACGGTCTCTCTGGGTAGATTGTTGGCTAGAAGTATTTGCCCCTTTTTCCCTCTGTATATGGGGTTAAATACCGCGGAGAAATCTTCAAATAGGAGAGTAGCTTCGAGGCTTTTTGCTCGAATACTTCTAGAATTGTCGATTCCTACAAAAGCCATTTTGATTTTTCCAAAGAATTTTCTCAATTTCGGGTTCAATGCGGTTGAGTAGCAGAAAATTGTAAATTTTAGCCGCTATGGAAGAAAGGGTTATACCTCGGTAGTTCTTGGAAATTCTGAGGTCACCTTTCTTGGGGAAAGAGAGGATGCTGCCCTTTGTTCATTGTGCTTTGGCTATATTCGGCGTTGCAGTATCGGAGCAGTATGTTGTCGAATTTCCTTGTCTTCCATACTCCTGGAGGTATTTCATCGAGACCGGCAGCTTTCTTGTTTTAATTTTTCTGAAGACTACATCGAGTTCATCTTGCGTAAACTAACCTAGTTTGATATCTGATTGATTATCAGTAATTTTCGTGATAGGTTCATCCGTAACTTTAGGGGATTTTCCAAGCAAATTCTTAAAATGTTCTTTCCACAAGTGTATCTGTTCTTCTTGGCAGGCAGCTTTTAGTTTCGCTTCATTTACTTGGATGTACTCTTTTTTTTTCTTTTATGTAAGCATTAGTTAGTTCACTTTGTGCCTTCTTAAACTTCTGAGCATTAGTTGGGTTCTTTTTATTGCATAGTGATGCAGTTTGCACGTCGTCACGTTTTTTTAACTGTTAATATCTCCAGGGAATTCTATGTTTTGCTCTTAGTTCGCTTGGTATGCATTCTGCTGCCGTTTCTATGTGGGCTTTGACGAAGTTCTCGTATTCGTTATTCGGGGTCAGTGTTTCTAATATCTCCTGAAGTGCATCGAATTTGTTTCTTTGTGTTATCGTATGTTTATCACTAATATCTTTCTTGTTAAGCATGGACCAGTCACAACCTGCGGTCCAGGTTGTTTGCGACGCATTCCTGCGTAGGCTCAGACGTATCTTTGTCATGACAATTCGGTGGTCGGAAGACACTCCTTTAAAAGAGGAATCATCATCATCATCATGTCGTGCCGCTAGCACAGATATCCCAGACCCTCTCTCGCCACTTTTCCCTATCGTTAATCGCCTCTGGCAGGTCTTCAGGGCTACATCCCGTATCCTCACATAGCTGCTGTATGTATGTTCTAGCCGGTCGTCCTGCTTTTGTTCGGCCATATGTGGGAGTCCATAGGAGTACATCACTTGAGCTCGTCTCTGCTTCTCCAGCAGTGTCCTGCGTGTCTGGTTCGTCTAACTTGGATAGTTTTCGTGATGGGAGGCAGGTGGCCGTATAGCTGGTGTTTTGTGGGGTGTTGCTGCCAGGACTTGTTCAATATTGCTCGCAACATTCTTGTGTAATTGCCGTCTAGCTTCTTCTCCAGCCGTTTAGTTAGCGTCCAAGTGGTGCATCCATACAGCAGTATCGACACGACCGCTGCCTGGAAGAAACTGCGTTTTATTTCATCGGTCAGGTTTGATTTCCATATGATCGATAGCTTATCGATAGCTGTCCATGTCTTCGTTAGCCGCGTGCTGATGTCTTTTTCGGCTGATGAGACACTGCTTCCTCGGTAGATGAATTTGTCAACCAGTTTCAGAGAGTAAAAGAGGAATATGTCTCACAATTCAAAGCACTTTTAGGCCATTTCTTATCCAAAAGGATGTAATTTGTCTGTGCTTTAGTATTATTTGCTTAGATGTAGGTCAATAGTTTTCCCTTCCTTTTGTGAAATTTAGCATTCAGGCATGGTAGTCTATTTTCTAGAATGAAATCCGTTAGGTGTTCCTCATAAAAGTGATTAAAAGGAAGGGTAAAAAGTCGTTGGGAATCTTATGTCGTAGTATATAAGAAAACCCCCCAAAAGGAAAGGTTCACACATAATCTTTGACACCTTAAGTTAAAGCGAGCATAAGAGCACTATAGCCCCTCTCATAGATATGTTACCATTTCTAAAATATTTTAAACGCCACAGCCCCTTTAGTTAGTGATTGCTTTTCTATTAAACTAAATGCTGACCACACATGCTTTCGTAGAGGTTTCGAGATATATGACCAACTTTTATACACCATATATAAGTCGGGTAACAAAGACCAGAAGTTGTCACTAGGGCCTGAAAATTAAATGAAAAAGGAGATAGCCAGACTTTAACTAAGTTAAAACTTAAGGAATATTCAGGGGTAGAGAGAAAGAAAAAAAAAGAGGGAATGGACGAAACAGGAGAAAGAAAAAGTAAAGGAAAAAGAAAGAAATCTTTTTTTATATCCACTAGTTAAACATTTGAAGCTATGGGAAGCAGCATGGTGGATGTGAAGCACGACAGATGCACCTAGCATCGGATCAACGGCGTGCTTCACTAGATCAACGGCCAGAATCACATAGTTCAGTCAGGAAACTATTGCTACTCATCTTTAAGTGTGGCGACTATCGATGAGGTTAAAATACAAGCATCAAAAGATTACCATGACACTCACTCAAACCAAGGGAGATATTTACTGTATCCAAAAGCACTAACAACATAAGGTCAAGTAGAAAAATAACAACTTGGAATGAGAAATCGGAAGAAAAATAGCTGTATGGTAATTTCAAGCGATGAACTGGCGTAATATCACTGGGGAAGACCGGAACATGGCTACAAAAAGGAAACTTTAAGAGAGAAACTGAATCTCGTCTGATAATAGCACAAAACTACACTATAAGGACCAACCGCTAAACAATTCTATGCCTTCGTTATTTCTCTTTTCCCACAAATAGGAATAGAATTTGGCACTGAAAAATGTGCCATACTGAAAATGAAAAGCGTAAAAAAAGGAACAACAGAAAGAATAGAACTGCCAGATCAAGAAAGCGAAAATCGATAAAACACAACAGAATAGCAAGTGTAGATTATGAAATGATTAATCACATAATAATGTTTGAAATTAGCGCAAAGGGAATATAAGACTAGACACAACTGGGTGGGAAAGGTAATCCCCGGAGAATTGTGCAAGAAACTGAAATTTGATCATACTATCAAATGGTCCGTATACAAACCAGAAGCTATCCTGAAGAATGAAACGCATAAAAATCTCCGAGATTTTTAGATACAAAAAGATCATCTAATTCAGACCAGAAAATCAGACCAAGTGATAATTATAAAAAAAAAACAAAACAAACTTGCCGTATAATGAACTTTGCGGCCCCAGTGAAAACAGAAACGAGAAGAAAAATAACTCTATGGATATTTTAAGCGACAACCTGGCGAGACTGCTCACGAGAAGACACAGACTGGGCAAAAAAGAGAAACCTCAAGTGAGAAACTGAATTTCTTATAATAGCAGGAAAAAACAACACCATAAGGAACAATTACATTGAAGTGAAAATTAATAATATGCTGCAGTATAGCAAGTATAAGTTGTGTGGAGTCAGTGATGAAACTATTAATCCCATAAAAAGCGAACACAGCAAAGTTGCACCAAAAGAAATACAAACGGATCACCTAATCCCGGCTAGAAAACTAAACTGTTTATTGACAAGAAAACAGAAAAAACTTGCTATTTAGTTTATTTCGCCGTTTCGATAGACCATAGAGTGAAAATAAAATAAAATAAAAAGATAAATAAATACTTAGATCTTGCCAGAGAACTGAAAAAACTGTGTAACATAAAGTTGATGGTGATACCAGTTGTAGTTGGTACACTTGGAACGGTCCGAAAAGGTTTGAAAGAGTGGAGGAAGTAGAAATCAGAGGAAGAATCGAGACCATCTAGACCTCAGCATTGCTCGAATCGGCTAGAATATTCAGAAAAGTTTTGTAGATCTGAGGAGACTTGCTGTCACTTAGACTCCAGTATAAGACCACCAACTAAAAAGCTAGGAAGAAAAACCCTTAAGAAGTAAAATAGTAATAGAGTTGAAAAAGCTGTGGAATATGGTGACGGTGATACGAATTGTAGTTGGCGTGCTTGGAATGGTCCCCAAAGGCTTGTGTGAAAAAAATCACAAAAAGTAAAATAATAATAAAAATATACGCATTTCTCTTTTCGGTTTTATTTTTAAATAGCCTAAATCTATCGGGAAATACTGACAACTTTTCATATATTTTATATCAAATATAAAGTGGGTATTTTCTTTCAATAAAGAACATGATGCGTTTGGCAGTTATTTTTCTCATCAACTGCTACGGTAGGGAAAATGTTTAATTCACATCCATTCGTGTTGATTATATCAGTGAAATATATTTGTACACAGGTAGAAGTATTATCTGTTTGATATAAGAGTGGATATGTGTATGCAAGCTTCAGTGTTTTCAAATAAGCCTTCAAATACAATGACTTCAAATGAAATTTATATACCGTAAGACATTATAACTACAAATAAGAATTGTATGGGGGAACTGAATATCAGAATAAGAATCGAGAAGATCGAGACCAAAGTATTGTCAAAGTCAGATAGAATACTTAGAAAAGTCCTGGGGTCTACATGAGGCTTTCTGTCACACAGACTTAGTGAAAAACCACCGTTTAAAACTGGTTTTAAAAACCTGCAAGAAGCAAAATAATAATAAACAATCTCGAATGGAAAAATTGAAGATTTGCTCTGTGAAGTAAGTAGTAGTAATTTTTCAAGCGTTTTTTTTTGGCTTAGATATGGCACAAGGTCATATGAATGGGGCACCCAATGAGACTCGAACTCACTCTTGCATGTTCGCTAGTTTAGCTTGCTAACCATTACACTACTTGAGGTGGTCTCTTCTGTGAAGTAAGTTGCTAATTTTTTTTTAGGTAAAGTAAATTTTAGGTTAATTTTGATTTGTATGTGGGTTGGTTTTGTGAAATATCAACCCTTGTTGGGTTATTTAATGCTGAAGTCAGTCTTTTCTTTTCAATTTTATGTGTTTAAGTAACTGATGATTATTATTTGTAAACAATTACAGTTTCAAGTAACTATTCTTATAACAAATAATTTGTAATCAGTTATATGATTTCAAGAAATTCGATTTGATGCTAATAATTTTCAAACAAACTTATTTGATTCTGGATCAGAGTCAATTAAGAATTTCAAAACTGAACACACGATGTAGGTTGCAGTTTAGGGTTATATACAGGAAACCACTTTTTTGGTTTGGTTTCTTTTTTTAATGGCATATCAACCTTTTCGGGTTATCAAATGCCATATCTATCCTTCTAGAAGAACAGTAGTGGTACTATTTAACCCATAGCTGGAAGGATAAGGGGGTTCATACCTTTCCCAATGGTATTTGTCCGAAAGTAAACGTTATAGTGCTACTGGAGTTCGAACTCTATTACTACGATTCTGCCGTCCAACACTTCAACCATTACACCACGATGACAACTCTCCTCTTTTTTGTTTATTTGTTGAGAATGAGGAATGAAGTGATCTGTTCAGGAATTAATTTCAAGACAATTCTTGTAATTTAACCATTACTATTGATATGCAAACCAAAGAGGAGAAGGAAGAGCTCTTCTCCCCATCTAAAAAAAAAACAAAAAGGAAAAAAAAGATGTATGTATGCGAAATTATGTTTGCAAGAGAAATACATGAAAGTGTGGCTGTAGGAGAAATAAAACGCAGTTTATCGTCTACTTGACAATTTATTGTTTGGTTATATTCTTAATAAATATGTTTGTAATATGTGAAAACTTTCTGTATCGTGAATGTGTATTATATTATGTGTCCCTGGATCAGCCGGGTTACTAACGGCTGTGTTTTCTCACGGACAGATGAAACAGGCGCCATTTTTTAAAAGACTAGTTGAGTCGAAAAAGAGGACTAGATCTGTTACAATGGCAACGGATTATGTTGTTTCCGAGTGGACGTAAGAAATTTTTATCCTGCAAGCAAGAGCAGGTAGTCCCACAAAATTAACAGTATAGCAGTGCCTTCCTTACTCCGAACCAGATAGTTTGAATCTGATTGGTTAACGTTAGTATTTGTTTCTTACTGTTCATTTGAATTTGATAAATGCCGGGCAAACTGTGCCCGTGGTGCAATAGTTATCGTCGTAGGAAATGGACACGGCGACACGAGTTCAAATCCTGGACGAGACTGATTGCATTTCACATAGCACCAATACCCTTGGGAAAGGTATGAATCCGATTATTCTCCCTCCAGCTATGGGTAAATAGTAGGGCAGACTGTGTTCTTCAGCCTTGGTGAGGCAACTAGTCTAGGAGAAGGAAAACTCTGAATTCAAACCTGTAAACTCCGCTTAAAAAATTGACCTTGTATCATATCCTGCCCGAGCGGAGGGGTTGGTAAATATGATAAATGCCGGGCAAACTGATTGCAGAGAGAATATCCCGGTGGCTAACATGCTGTGACATCGTGGCAAGCGAGTTCAAACTCCAGGCGTGCTATTATATTCTCTTTGGGATTGATACCCTTGGGAAAGGTAGGAACTCTTCTTTTCCTTCCAGCTATGCGATAAATAGTACCACTGCTGTTCTACAAAGGTGGCTTTATCATTATATAGCCCATAAAGGTTGATATGCCATTAAACAAAGAAACCAACCCAAACCAATCTCTAGCGGGAAAGATGTTTCTCTGTTTCTAAATCGAGTTTTTCTCCAAAGAAAAATGATGATCAGGAGTCACATTTAACAGTAGGAAATAGACTGTGAAATTTTGTTTTAACCATGGTCTTGCTCTCACGGCCATATTTGGTGAATACAAAGTACAGTGCTGCGGCTGAATTGCTTTATTGCTTGTTTCCTCAATAGAAACGAATCAATCTTAATGGAGATACTTGAATCAGTGTTTCCACGTTCTCCTTTCTTCTACGATGTTGAATCAGAGGATAATCCACTTGAAGAAAAAGCAATTAACAGAGTTTCTATTAATCGTCTTGGTCGCTTATCAACTCACTTCCTCAATTAGAACTGACAGACTATCACTTTGTGAATCTTGCAGTTCAAGAGATGAGAGAGGAATAAGATTCCGCTGTACGGCCGTGTCAGTTGAAGATGACACGTAATCATCTGGCCGTTAATTCTGATGCAGTTAAATTATTTGTTATAAAGATACTAAATAATTAATTGTAGTTAACATCCTCCAGATCCCTTTGACCACAATAAACTCGCTATTTAGTTTCATTATCAACACCTAACGAGAAAACACTTATAAGTATATATTTACCTAACCCCTCCACCACGAACACAAGGTCATTATAACCGGATTGATTTGATTTTAAAGGCATGTCAACCCGTCTAGGGGTCATTTTATACATAGAAGTTTGGAAATGGCTTTCATTGTATATATTTATATTTACATTTTCTGAGTTGTTTCTTAAGAGTGTTAGCACACGGTTTTATGATAACAAATATTCCTATTTACGACAAATAATTTAGAAACAGATCTATTCGACTTATAGATGGGTCTCTAACCGATACTACCATTCTGCGTCAGAGTGGGTCTGGGAGTAATGGCAATGAAGGGATACTCCACACTCCCAAGAGCTCTAGACCTGTAGTCTCACCACCAGAGGCAGTTGGGTGTCATACGCAAGAAACCCTATTTTGGGGGTCTTACCCCTCTGTAGGAGATTGAGTCAGCGTATTCTAAGCCCCATCGACAGAGTGAGGTATTTATGATTGAAGAAATTATGACGTAAGTACACAAAATCGAAGGAATATTTATTCATTTTATAATCTGATGAAGACCGTAATGAGTGAAACATTATATAAAATAAAGATTTTGGTTTTTACGTGATAATTTCTTCCGTTATATCGTACATTTTTCTTATATGTATTATCTATTCACACACACACACACACACACACACACACACACACACACACACATATATATATATATACATATATATATAATCAGGCCATACCGACAGCTCGGATTCTCTTGACTCTATTTTGGCCCTCGCTATTGGCAGGAAACCTTCGACACAACACCCAGTGTCCAAACAGAGCCGTTGAATGTATGTTTTTTATGGTCGACCAACGATGTTGTATCCATGTGTTAGTCACCACTGGAGAACGTCGCTTATGAGTTCGTTCCTGTGCACAGCATCTCTTGTTCTTCTTGGACGGTTTTTGAGATAGGAGGTAAGTGGACGAACATCAGTTGGTTGATGTTCCCAGGATTTGTTCAAAATAGCCCGCAGTATCTTTGTATAGTTACCATCTAGGATTTTTCAAGGCATTTATTTCGTTTGAGTCTCAAGTGGTGCAGCCATATAGTAATACTAACAAGGCTACAAGTTGGAAGAATTCCCGATTTATTTTTTCATGGAGATGAGATTTCGACATAGTCGTTAACCTGTCAATAGCCCATACCTTTCCTGTACGTATGCTGAGATAGCTTTCAGTAGATGAGATATTGCTACCGACGTATATGAACTGACCTACTAATTTCAAGTGCTTGCCAGTTAATGCAAAGATGGTTCCATCTTGTTTAAAAAAACAAGAACTCTGTTTTATCTGTGGTCACGTAGCGGTCAATGTCTCCCGCTGTTTTTTCCTGGCTAGGCAACAGAAATTTGTCTTGGGCAGATGTATTTGAGAGAAGCGCTAGATAGTCTGCAAAGTCTGCATCCATAATGGTTTCTGCGTGATATCGTCGGCTTCTTGCCTTCTTTTTTTTTTTTTTTTAGTGTGAAACCATTTTCTTTCATTTGATCTATTGACGTTCGTAGCACGTAATCTAGGCAGATTATGACTGAAAATTGTGCCAAAGTATGTCTTTGCAAGACTCCTGCAACAATGTCAAAGAAATCAATGTCGTTGTCGGTAGGTGAACCTATGCTTTCGTGTCTTTGTAGAACATTATTATAGCGGTAACAGTTTCTTTGGGGAGACCTTATTCCGGAAGTTGTTGGTTGTTTGGGTTTTATGGCATATCAACCTTTGTAGGTCATTTAACGCCAAATTCTGTCAATATATACATACATACTCAACCAAAGATTTCAAAACGAATATTAAGGTAGGTAAAATTTTCTATAAGCAGGATTTCATTTGTTTGCACAAGATTAACCAGTTTTCAGTTGTCATATTTTTGGTACAACTCTGTCTCTCTCAAGAAGGACAGAATGTCATCTATTTTGACGTTCTCGAACAGATCGGTTAAATTATTTACTTTGAAAAATCGCTTTCTGATAACAGCGGAAGTATTTGCTCTATCTTTCCTCTGTGTATTGGATCAAATACCTTAGAAAAATCTACAAAGCTCATTAAATATGTTACCAGACTTTTTTCGTATGAGCACTTTTATTGATAGTACACACATGAAACTCTAGTCCCTTTCGAAGTAATCTCCTCCGGCTGTAATGCACTTGTACCGTTCCAATAACTTCTGGAAGGCCCAATGGAAGTCCTCTTGTGTGAGTGTGTCAATGACCTTCGTCACAGCCTCTTTCATCTCCTCCATTGTCTTATAACGACAGCCTCTAAGTTTTTCCTTGAGCTTAGGGAATAACCAAAAGTCACAGGGAGCAAGATCTGGACTATAGGGAGGGGGAGGAACTGTCTTGATGCCTATTTTGGTCAAATAGTCTGTGACAAGGATGGAGTTGTGGACTGGTGCATTGTCCTGGTGGAAATGCTACTGACCCGATTTGAGGAGTGCTGGCCTCTTCCGATGGAATCTCTTGCTGAACTCCCTTAAAACCTCAACATAGTATTCCTTGTTGCCTGTCCAATAGGAACCCAGTGCATGTAGATCATGCCAGTGCTGTCAGAAAAGGGATCATCAAAAGTTTGAGGGTGGATTTGTTTTGTCAGGCCTTCTTGGGTCTGGGAGAGCCAGCATACTTCCACTGGGAACTCTGTCTCTTGGTTTCTGGGTCATCGCAGTAGATCATAGCATCAAGAACTCCGGGATCTGAATTGATCAGCTCGACCATCTCCCTGCAGTCATGACAACGTCTTTCTTTCTGATCTTCTCTGAGCACTCTTAGGACAAACTTTGCGGAAATCTTCCGCATCTTCAGTTCCCCGCGAATGTACAGTTCCCACACTGACATCAAACTGTGCACTTATTGTCTCTATAGACACATGACGATCCTTAGCCATGAAATTCTTTATTTGGCCAATAAATTCTGGTGTTCTGACTTCCTTACTCCTCCCACACCTCTCATCATCCTTCACAGGCTCCCTGCCTTCCTTGAATTTCTTATGCCACTCAAAAACTGATGCTCGATTCATGCCAGATGCTCCAAAAGCAGTCTGAAGCATACCATACGTTTCTGTGGCATTTTTTCCAAGTTTACAACAGAAATTTTATTGCCTATCGTTCTTCTAAGCTGTCTTCTCGTCCAGATTGCATTTTTGAAATTCACCAGCTGTGACAATCAGGTTTTAGTAGGGTGTATTCCAGTTGCTGCTGTAGCTGTTGATTTGAAGCTGAAATCATAAAAATTGGTCAGTCATCTCATACGATGTATAGCAATAATATACTGAATTTTCAAGAGTCTACAGCAATTTTAAATGCCTGTAAAAAAAGTCTGGAAACTTATTGAAGACACCTCGTATGAACAATAAAGCTGCATCGAGATTTTTTTCAAGTATTCTTTTGATGATTCGACGAAGAGTCAGAATCTGAAATGTTGTGGATCGATTTCTCTGAAAACAGTTATGATATTTTCTAAGAATTTTCTCAACTTCAGGTCGGATACGTTTCAGAAGCAGGACATAATTAATATTAACAGCTTTGGCAGTAAGAGTTATGCCTTTATTGTGATTCCGAGGTCACATTTCTGGTGGGAGCGTAGGACACAGTCTTTAGTTCATTCCTCTATGGTGTTTTGTTTATACACTGCGTCGCATAATTGAAGAAATATCTCATCGGATATCCTTGATATTGTTGCATTCTCATATACATGTTCATGCCGAAATATACATATATATACTGGATACATACCGACGCAATGATAAACACGCACGCAGGAAGACTTCTTTAACAATATTTACCTCTCACTTTATTGCAAGGGTTCGAAAAGGGTTACCCAGGGTTTCCGCGTGAGAGGGAGCTGGAGATCGAACATAACTGCAATATTTTGACCCCCAAACTTATGGCCGTCAACGTTGTGTCTTTCTCGTTCTTCTGATGCTCAACCGGAGCCCTGGGGTCCACTCTGCTGGGTGCTGGCTTTCTTTATTGTATCTTATCAGCATCTTCTCTGGACCCCAATTCATCAGGGCTTCCTGAGGGTCCCTTCGGCCTGGTGTGGCTTTCCTCACCACATTTCTCTCCAACTCCGTCCGATTTTCAACTCAACTGGCTCGTCGAACTCTATTGAGTTATATACTCGTTCGACGCCCACTCGATCTTTGAAATCGCATGTTTAATCGTCATCAAGCGGAAATAACTGTCATGCAGTTCAGAGGTCACTCTCTTCCGGTGCATCAGTCTATGAGTGTACCATGGGAATTTTTTTTAGCTCGTCCCATTTCATCAGCCAATTTCCGCCCACGCGATTTCCTCTCATAACTGCCATTGGAATGTGTCACTTCCTTCCGGTGCATGACCTTGGAATGGCATTTTAGGCTGGGTCGAAGGCTAAAATACTACAATATTTCGTCCCGGTCAGCAGTTTTTTTGATTTTGATTGTTTTCAGAAGCGCGTCAAGTGCTTCATCCGCATAATTTTATGTCTAGCTGGCTATCAATAATTTATTCAGTAGGTTTATTCATGATTTCAGAAGGGTTTCCAAGTAGATTCATTAAATATTATTTCCACTTCTGAAGTTTTTCTGAAGTCTGTCTTAGCAGCTTTTAGTTTTCATCCTGAGGTGCTTTTCATTCTGCTAACTTCATTTACTGTCTGCTATGTTAATTGAGATTGTTTATCTTCCATAGAATTTTCGATTATTTTTTTTATCTGGCTTTCGATGCATTCTATTTTTTTTTCGGTATATTTTAGTAAGTTCTTTCTGAGTTTTCTTAAGTTTCTGTATATTGGTAATTTATTAGTTGCTTTTGTTAAGTACAGATGCTTTTTACATGTTATCTCGTTTTTCCCTAACAGTTTTTGATTCTTTGGCTTTTGGTTTGGTTGGTATGCACTCAGCTGCTGCTTCGATGTAGCATTAATAAAGTTTTCATATTCGTCATTTGGAGAATGTCTTTCAAATGTCTCCTGAAGAGTACCAAAATCACTATTTGCAAGTGAGAACCAGTTATATCGTACTGATTTACCTGTTTGCTTCTTATTTCTGCGAAACTCAAGCCAATCTTTACTACTGAGACGATTCTATAATTGGAAGATACTCCTTTAAGAGAGGAGTATGTCTCGCAATTTATAGCGCTGTTCATTCACTTCTTATTAATAAATACATAATCTAACTGATTTATTTGGGTAGGTATAAGTTCATAGTTTTCCTTTTATAATCTTATTGTTTAAGTATACAAGCTTGTTTTCGAGAGAAAACTCGACTATTTCTGATTAGAAAGATGTATAAACAGAATTCATTATTTTCTTTGATTTGAACATTCATGTATCTACCAATAATCAAAACGTTGTGTTTAGGAATGAGTCTGATAAGAGAAGATAGCTCATTACAGAAGGTGGTTATATCCGTTTTATCACTGAAATTAGCGGGGCTGTAGCCTGAGATGGTTGTTGTTCAGAGGTTGCCTTTAAATGTAGCACAAAATTGGATTCTTTCAATGCAATTTTGTGATTTTAAATCACGAAGCCTGAGAAGCATTTCTCCTCCTTCAATGTTGGCATTGACGGAGTTTTTTCCTTGCAGATATCGATATAAATGTCTTTCTATAACTGGATTCATGGTATTTTAGTTTTAATACGCAATGATAATATCTATGTTCCTGTACGCATACGATTGTCTCTATTCTCACCGGCTGCCGACGCAGTGAGCTCTAGTAGCTAGTTTATTGTATTGTTCTAACGTTAAAAGTTGGGATGTTGAAAGTGTTCTTACCTTTAAGTATGTTTGGTTTGTGCTTAGGTTTGTGTAGCTGATTTGGTTTGTGTTTGGGTTTTTGTAGTTGATTTGGTTTGTGTTTGTGTTTGGTTTGGTTTCTTTGTTCAATGGCATATCAATCTTCTTAGGTTATCTAATGCCTAAGACATCCTTTTAGAAGAATAGTAGTGGTAGGATGAGGGGGTTCACAACTTTCTTGAGGGTATTTGTCCGAACGTGAACGTAATAGCGCGACTTGAGTTCGAACTCGCTTACTACGATTCCGTAGTTCACCACTTTAACAATTACAGCACGAAGACACCCCCGTTTGGATTTGTGTGATTGATTTGGTCTGTGTTCGGGTTGGTTTAGCTGATTTGGTTTATGTTTGGGCTTGTGTAACTGATTCGGTTTGTGTTTCGTTAGTTTAGCTGATTTAGTTGGTCTGTGTTTGGGTTTGTGCACCTTATTTGACTTATGTTCGGGTTTGTGTAGCTGATTAGGTTTGTGTTCGGTTTGTGTGGCTTATTAGGTTTGTGCTTGGGTTTGTGTCGCTGATTTAGTTTAGTCTGAGTTTTTGTAGCTGATTTGGTTTGTGTTTGAACTCTTACATCAGAAAAACATACCCCTTGTTGATCAGTATATATATATATATATATATTCGTGGAGGTTAACTTAGGATAACAGTTATCATCGATGGAAATGTAATCGACGACCGGATTTAAATCCCGTACGAGTTAGTCTGCATTTCAAATCGTTCTCTCTCACCATATGGGTAAATAGTCGGGCAAACTGCGTCTTTTAGCATTGGTTAAACAACTAGTTTAAGAGAAGGAAAACTCTGTGTTTAAAACAGGTTTACTTAACTTAAATATGAGCCAGTGCCACATCCTTCACGTGGTGAAGAGGGTTGGGTAAATATATACGTACTTCATTTTTCTTAGGAATATCCTTTTTAAAATCTTTTAATTAAAATTTTTCACCGAACGGCAATAAATTGTAATTATTACTTTAAGAAAATACTAATTGTATTTTTATATTATCTTATAATGTTAATATGTTTTGAAAAAATATCATGTAGTTTTGTAGAGACAGGCTTTTTTCAATTTAAGTTACACTTAAAAGTGTTAACGACTATAAAGAATTTTGTTTTTTTTACTCGGATTGTTGGTCTTAAGCAATAATGTTATGTAATTATTTTACATCTCCGGCTCGAAGAACTATCCATAAAACTAATTAGTAATGTTTAATTAAATGTGAATAATTATTTTAGTAAAATAAATAATTCATTAATTTTTTTCTTTTGAAGTGTGTAAATTTAAATTCTGTACGATTAGTTAAATCCTGCAGCAACGTGGCTTCCCGCTGATTATTATTTATTATTAGAGACATGCTCTGAATCAGGCCCTCCTCTCTTCCCATAAAAAACATTTTTTCCTGTTAAAACCTTCCCCTGGGTCCAATATACATGCATACCAAATTTGATAGCTCTACATGTAATTTTTTGCCATCTTCAGTGGACAGCTAAATAAATTCTTTCGAATTATCAATATAGACGATAAAATTATCGATAATTAAACATAGTATACTAGTTAGAAATCTGGATTAGCAGACCATTGTTGGTGAGTTCGATTTTTAACTGCCACAACTAAGCTAAGCTTAGTAAATAACTATATAATCTGAAGAACCTGCTTTGTGTTTGAATTGCCCAGTCGGCTGGGGCTGTAGAATATACCAACTGCTTCTCTGCAGAGGGGTAAGACCCCACAACGAGTGTCCTAGATATGACACTAAACAATCTGATGGTGAGGTTCCAGTAATGCTGAAGCTTTGGAGAATGCGGAGTACTTCTTTATTGCCATCGCTCCAAGGTCCACTCTGGCCCGGAGTGGTAGCACCTGGTAAGGGTCCTATCTATGGGTTAAATAGAACTAAACCGTGGTTTGAGCTTACTGTTTTTTGCATTTTAACGGCGTATCTATGCTAAACTGAATTATTTAAAATAGAACTGTTTTGACATTTAACTGTGTGTAAACGAAATCTGTACTTATACTGAACTGAATTAGCTGAATAAGAATTGTTTGAATAAAATGAATTGCTTGAAATAGAAATGTTTTTGGCAATTAAACTGTGTACTCATGCTGAACTGAATTTTTTTGAATAGAACTATTTGCATAAAAATGGATGTGGCGTTAAATAACCTGCAAAGGTTGATGTACCATAAAATCCGTCCAACCAAACGTGGTGAAAATCGTACCCTATTTCCGAATTATAGCACTCCTAAGTACATTTTGACTCTTCCCTTGGCTACAGGGGGCCATGCCCACAGGCTTTCTCTTGCTTCGACGAGGGTTAGACGCCACTTTTTAGGACAATGTAAACGGGGTCAAGATATTTTTGGTCCTGCCACGCATTTCAGCTTCTGCTTGAGCCCGGCCCCCCCCATTAAAAAAAAGACCCTGTGCCACCCTTTGTCTTAGTGGGAAAACAAACAAACAAACAAACAAACAAACAATTGTCCCCTATTTCCCACCATAAAAAAGCCTTGTGCCATATTCTAACTTGGTGGGAGGTAGATAAGAACCAATCGTCTATTCCCCACTGGTGCCAGAGGTAGTTGTTCGAACTCACGTAAAAGTCAGTATAACTTGAAAGAATGGTGCAACATGATCTTCTTCACTCCATTCCCCTGCCTATTCTAATGTACCAAGCTTAGTAAATTGGATTTCTATAAAACTTTTCGTGCTTATTTCATCAGTGATTAAATTTATTCGCTAAAAGAAAAATTAAACGAAAATATTTTTTCTTTAATGTAAATGCCACCATTTAATTAAATTTATGAAATAAACAGTTAATTAGCCCGACGTGAGTCATTTAGTTTTACGTGTTTTAAAGCTATAGAGTTCACAGAAGAAAGAAAAATGTTTACTTCGGATCCCTACAAAAATAAATAAATAAATAAATAAATAAAAATACAAATATGAGGTTGTACAGAGAAGTTTTTGTGACAACCAAGAAGATGATTACTTATCTAAAAATAAATATTAGATTTTTCTTTGGAAGATGATAAAGAAGCGTATGAGACGATGTACTACTTATGTTTATACCGGCTCATTGGCGTAGTGGGTAGAGTGTTCGCCAATGGTCCGGGAGACCGGGGTTCAATCCCAGGTCGGGTCATACCAAAGATTTTAAAAATGGTACTTGATACCTACTTGCTTAACACTCAGCATTATAAGGTACGTATCAAAGGTAAAGTGGAGTAATCCAGGAAAAGGAGTTGCGCCCTCCCCTACTCCTCGGTGTAGTAGCTATTGAAAAGGGAGACTTCGGGTCGCCCTCGACTACGGTCGCTAAAAAGAAAGAACATATGTTGATCAACGGGATCAAAGTGAGGCATAGCATGTACATTTCATGGTTCTTGTTAGGTCTGAAGGTTTTTTTTAACCCTCTCGTCGTACGTATGTCTGTAGAAATTGTCGCTATCCCTTGAAAAACGACAATCAATCCACTAATGTATCATTTTTTTGCAGTGATCAGATCAGAACAACAGGTACAAGTTATGTAAGCGACTAAAAAATAAATTGCTATGCATTTTTATATCAAATTTGTGAAATAAATTACAACGAATCTTCATATATTCCTTTTGTATTTGCTGTGTATATGTAATGATTAGAGTGAATGAAATTTTTGACGTAATTGCTTAATAAATATAATCTGTGATATATGTAATGAGAAAATAATCTCATTACTTTCTTGACCCCCCCACAAATATTCCTGTTGTCCCACAGTCCCCTTAATTCTCTTATCTGAGTCTTTGGTCTCCACCCTCTCGCTCACGGTATAGAAATATGATACAAGGCCAGTTTAATGTAGTGACCCTACAAGGAGCAAGCCTCCGAGGGGTCTCAAAATAGCTCAATTCCGTCGGTATTTCACAAAACCTAGCCTGGTGGTCGCAATTTGAGAATTGAGGAGAATATAAAACAGCTCGGGACAAGCCAACGGAAAGCTGTTTCAATTGAAGACTTCCAGCACTTTTTACTGGAATAAGAACATCTTCATCTCTGTATGGTTTCAAAAGAGAAATTGTAATTTAGTTGATAATGTTTTTTAAACAATCAGTACTATTAACCAAGAGACCAAACTTGTACAAACGATGATTATTTACATCCTTGGAAATGTTTTTGACTTAATATTTGGAATTTCCTTCTTTTCTAACTAGGCAGAAAGGATACTTTTTGCGATTCATTCGAATTTTGCCAAATTACAAGCTCTTCGAATAATGGAACCGGTAAGAATTTATTATCTTTCTTTTCACTTTTGGAGTTTAATCCATGATTGTTATAATTGTTTGAATATATGAAAAGTGGTCGCAAAGGATTTCAAAAAGTAGATTTACAAATTAGACACATGAATTATATATATATATATATATATATATATATATATATATATATATATATTATATATATATATATATATGTATGTGTGTATATATATATATATATATATACGTATGTGTATATATATATATATATGTGTGTGTATATATATATATACATACATACATACATACATACATTACATATATATTTATATATATAATATATATATATATATATATATATATATATATATATATATATATATATATATTTATGCTCGAGACCAAACTCGCGACTAATGCAAACTAAGTAAGTATTAAAATTTTTTACATGTGTGCATATATTATTTGCCAGTCGAAGAAACTACAACAGTTTCCTAGTAGGAGTTCCTGTGGCACAATGGCTAAAGTACTGGACTGCAGCCTTGTATACTCACACGCGTGTACTCAAAGAATGCATCATTATCATATATGATTTTTCTTTATTTTTCGTTTAAATAGTTAAATAACTTTAATCGTTATTGAATAATCAATTCTTGTTGAAAACATGCAATGTTTTAAGCGAGTAATACCGAACTATGTTTTTTGAGTACTTATAAGTTAATGAACGTTATTGAGAAGTTAACGTCTATACACTCTGGTGGCCAATGCTCGAACTACAAATGCAAACATAAGAGTTTTTGAGCATGGATTTTTGGGAAAGATTCACGGAAGACTGTCACGATTTGGATTTTTGACTAAGAAAATTTCAGCTAGATGATTACTTCTGACGCTTAAACAAAAACATAAAGATTCCGTTTAGCTAACCTAACTGACATAAAGTTAGGGTCCAATTTAGCATTATATTTGTATTGTAAATAGAACCCCTCATAAAAAAACATTTTTGAAGTTTCAAAAACTAATATACACAAACAAACTCTGGGGTTGCATAAATAACCACAGGAAATTTGATGTCCATAGCTGTAATCATTCTTTAGTTATGTGATGATAGACGAAAATAGATTCGGTGAATCTCAACAATATTCTCTTTGTTCTTTACTTGCTGGTCCGTTCTTGTATTAACAAAGTTTTAATAATTAATAACCAGCTTCTAATACCGCCAATTTCGCTCGAAGAAAATTTTTTAAATCTTTATTTGATCACAGAAAGAATTCAGTTCAAAACCAAAAATAAAAAACCAGAAATAAAACTGAAGATAATAATAGTTAGATACTGGAATTTACTCAGAATAGTTTATTCTGAGACAGGGCTGCAAGCCTTGTTCACGCAGTGAGGATTAGACTCAGTACAGCTATTAGGTCGTCTAACACGTTCACCATAATTCCATAGCGAGGCATCCACTATAGTTAATATTTATTAGAGATTAAAATTAGGTCCACATTAGAATGCAATCAGTTTATCATTCATTAAAATCACAGCTAAAAAGCAGAATATATTGTTGAATTAGTCAACTAAGATTGTTTTTAGCATATATTTCCATCGTAAAAAATGGTTTCTTGGAAATATATGTAATTAATCAGTATTCAATCAATTGATCTTCATCGCTATATTCCTTGGTTGCTTTGTATAAAAATCAAAATAAAGAAGTAATTTAGGACAACGGAATTCAAACTCGTATCTTGCATCACGAAGAACTGATAGGCTAAAATGTTGAAAAGGTTTAGTTTTTCTTGTTTAGTATTTTATCACCCTTCGTCGGTTAAGCTGTTCTTACGGAAGGACATTAGTGCAACAATTTGACTTATAGCTGGGGGATAAGGGAGTTCATACCTTTCCCAATCGTATTCGTTCTAAAGTGAATGCAATAGCGTGACTGGAGTTTGAACTCGCTTACTACGATGTCACAGACCAACACAAAAGTTGAAAAAGAACTAGAAATAAATAAAAGAAATCTTGTTAAAACTTTTGTAACGATGAAAATGCTCAGTCTCAGAAAATAACTTTAAGACGATTTAAAATTGTATTACTTTAATCATTAAATCTTCTTTTCTGCCGATTGATTTTTTGATGACGTTTGGTGGCGATATAACTTAGTTGCCTAATAGCATGCTGTAAGGAGAAGAGGTTTATGCTAGTCCGCTATCAAACTCCGCTGTTAAATAAACTACGTAAAATATCTTTAGACTTTCGACTACAGCATCTGTTAATTCACTTTCTTAGTTGTATTATTTTTCTTCACCAGGAAGGTAAAAGGTGACAAAAAGGTTGAGTCTAAAGTGGGACCCACAAATGTATATGTAGGTTGGGAGAAAAAATTTTCAGCTCCATGGACATTTCACATTGAATCACTTCAGACATCAGGAACTGCCCAAGCCTTCACTTTTAAATATAATGGGGAAGTGTTGTATGATGTTCGATAAAGTATATACTTGATTTAGTCTACTTAAAAAAAAGTTGTTATCGATCTGTAAACATTCCTTAAGAGACCATCAATAAATAAGAATTTTGCTCATCTGACAATACTGGAGCATTAACTCTGAATTCACATATACAATTGTTATTGTTATTGCATATATCCATCTATCAAAATTTTTTGAGCGTTCATGCATTCTCCATTTGCAATTTTGTGTCATAAACACGTGAAAATAGGGATTAAGGTTTTTATCGTAAGAAACATCAGAAAAAAACAAAACAAAAACAAAAAGCAAAAACAAAATAAACACACAAAAAACAGCAAAAAAACAAATGAATCTAAGTTTATCTGAATGTAGAAAAAAATAACATCTCAACTTTACTATTAAAAATGACCGTGAAGGAAGAAAATTTTGGACGGGAGAAAATCAGTAAAAAATATTAAGATAAATCTTATCTGTGGCCAAAACTAGTTTGCAAAAACAATTACTGTCCTCACACACACACACACACACATGTATATATAGTTTGCTATAATGATAAATAAACAGTGCTCGAAACTTGATAATAGAACATGATCTAAGTGAGAATAGCAAAAAATTTTGCGACTAAAAGTTTAATACTAAACAGAGATTATCAGGCCTGAATGTTCGCTACAGAGTGTGAAACTTTCAATCATAATTTTAGTTGTTTGTGTTTAAACTCGTTATATATATATATATATATATATATATATATATATAAGCACACATATCGTCAGAACCAGATTATTTTTGTTGGTGCACTTGTAACAGTCCCTGTGGCAACTGGAGATTAGAGGAAGAATCGAAGCTAAAGAGATCACAGCGCTGTTGAGATCAACTAGAATACTTAGAAGAGTTCTAGAGGCTGTTACTCAGACTTCAGTGAAAAACCAACAGTAAAACTGGTGTGAAAAACTCGATAGAGTCACAATAATAATAATGATAACAACAACAACAACAGAAACAACAAATGGTATATGCACAACCCAGCACCTGTCCAAGAAAATGACACATCAGCTCCTTTGGGACTTTGACATACAGATGGATCACCTAATCTCGGCCAGAAAACAAGACGTAATGATAATCAAAAAAAAAAAAAGAAAAAAAAGAAAAAAGAGATTTTGCAAAATTGCGGACTTTGCTGTCCCGGCTGACCACAAAATAAAAGTGAAAGAAAGTGAAAAGAAGGATAACTACCTGGACCTTGGTAGGTAATTTAAAAATATCTATGGAACATGAAGGTGACTATTGTGATTGGTGCTTTTGGTACAGTAACTAAAGGATTATAAAAGGGGCTGGAGAACTTGGAAGTTGGCAGACGAGTGGAGACAATCCAATACTGAGAAGAATCCTGGAGACTTGAGGAGACTTGTTGTCACTCAAACTCCAGTGAAAGACCATCAGCTAACGTTGATGTGAAAAACTCCCAAGGAGCAAATAATAACAATAATAATAATAATAAAATATCTCACACGACAAAACCTGGACATGGCTAAGAAAAGGACACTTTTAGAGAGAGACAGAATCTCTCCCAATAGCAGCACAAGACAACACCATAAGAACCAATTATATCAAAGCAAGAATAGATAAGACTCAACAAAATAGCAAATGCAGGCTATGGAGTGATAGAGATGAAACGATCGATCACATAATAAGCGAATGTAGCAAATTAGCGCAGAAGGAATATAAGACTAGACATGATTGGGTCGCTAAGATGATCCACTTGCTTTTTTTTTCTCCAGAGATTGACCTAAAAATGCAATTGCTTTTTTTCTCCAGAGATTGACCTACATGACTTGCCAAGAGGCGCGTCGTATCTTAAGAACATTTATTGTTTATGATCGTGTCGAAGCTCTACATTTCATTAAACGGTAAGTCCTTTATTCACATCCTTCACATATTTTATCAACTGACAAGTAAAAAATGTACTAATTGACATATCACTGGGTGATTTAGTTTTTTCTTATATAATACTATCTCAGTCCTATAATAGTTATTACATCTTCTGATACATGACTATGCACAACACACACACACACACACACACACACACACACACACACACACACACACACACACACATATATATATATATAGGACACATTGTGTCGTGGCGTATTGGCTAAAGTCCTGGACTGCAACCTCGAAGTAAGTGAGATAGAACCCCAGTCTCGCTGTTACGTTCTCTTTCGAACAAATACCCCGAGGAAGGTATGTATTTCTTTATCCCCTAAACAACTGGTTAAATAACACCACTGAAATTCTTCAGCAATGATTGATTTGGCATTAGAAAATTCACGAAGGTTGATATGCCATTAAAAGAAAAAAAACAAAACAAAAAACAAAAACAAACCCACTCCTCGCACCCCGCCAAACCAACAATCAAAACAAAACAAAACGAAACGAAACAATGTGACACATTGTAAACCCCAGATACTGGGATTTATTATTTTTAGTTAACATTATACAATCAAAACAAGTATTATTTGATACCAAACAGCATTGTAAGTCAGAACCTAAAATTATGAATAAGTAGCAATAAGTAGCAATACAAAAACTTAAAAAAATGGTACTTGATGCCTCCTTGCTTAACACTCAGCATTATAAGGTAGGGATCAAGAGTAAAGTGGTGCAAACTAGGGAAAGGAGTAGTGCTCTCCCCTACACCTTGGTGTAGCAGCTAATGAAAAGCGAGCCTTTGGGTTGTCCTCGACTACGGTCGTCAACTTAAATATATTTATGTAATAGCTGTTTATCTCTAGATGGTTGGAGAAAAGATAGATTCATGTTTTTCTCAAGTGGATTAGCGCCTGGAGAATATGCTGAATGAGTTTGTGTTTACTGAGCCTCTCTACTACGAGCAGTATGTGATACAAGTTTAATTTTTAAGCAGAGAAAAGCTGGTTTGATTTTAGGCTTTTCCGGGAGTAGTTGCTAAACTAAATCTACAGAGCTTAGTCTCTCCTACAATTTACCAATCACTGGAAGGAAAACAGATTGAGTTATGCCTTTCCCAGGAGCCTTAGCGCGAAGTGAAACGCAAACAGCCTCCTCCAAGATTTGAACTCCCGTCGCCGAATCCATTTCCTACCACGATAACTTTTACGCAAAGCAGACCTCAATCACTATAGCATTGATGAAATGAAAAAAAAAATTGAACATTTTGTGGCGATTCCATAATTTTTTGCTGGTGGTTATATACTTATATACCCCCACCCATTCTTCTTAATATTATAGCATGAACGTCACTGATTCCTTTTCACTTTAAACTTTAACAGAGAAATTAGCGTAATAATTACAAATCAATTCCACCATTTTTAAGAAGAGATTCCAGAATAAAAGATGGCCGACCTCTTAATACTTATGAATTAAAGCGTGATGCTTCAGTTGGGTTAATAACGAATTCTAATTATATGTCCATGGGGTCGGTCATTTGACATAAATTATATAATTAAGTTAGCAAACTGTGTCGTGGCAGTACAAGAGATAATTAGAAGTATAAATCATCTTTGGTGGTAAAAGACGTTTCTTGATATAACACTGTTCAGTGCTTTGAACACCGCAGGCGTTTTAAAGTGACCAATCGTAGACCAGAACATAAATGAATTAGAGTCTTTTTGACATAAGTGTAATTGAAAACCCAATTTATTAGCCGAGCGTAAAAAAATTAAATGAAAATTTCGTGGAATTAGCAATGCAGTCTGCAGTCTACTGTTTACACACACACACACACACACACACACACACACACACACACATACGTATTATGACCCTTGAATAAGTAGACTTCAGACAATCTAAAAAAAATAAAGTTAATTCTTTTCTATATCAAAGATACTGGCATTTTATTTTTTGTGGAACAGTATGCAATCAAAACGGTTATCATTAGGTATCATATATTATCAAACTCTAATGTATTGAAACTATGTACCCCAAAATGCAATCGCAACAACTCTAACCAAAAATAAAATTGCATTAATGTTCACGAGGATCAGTAAATAAGTTTCCAGATTTTTTTTTCGCATGGACACTTCTATTGATAGTACACACATGAAACTCTAGTCCCCTTCGAAGTAATCTCCTCCTGCTGCAATGCACTTATTGTACCGTTCCAACAACTTCTGGAAGGCCCAGTGGAAGTCCTCTTGTGTGAGCGTGTCAATGACCTTCGTCACAGCCTTTTTCATCTCCTCAATTGTCTCATAACGACAACCTGTGAGCTTAGGGAATAACCAAAAGTCACTGGGAGCGAGGTCTGGACGACAGGAAGGCTGAGGAACTGTCTTAATGCCTATCTTGGTCAAATAGTCCGTAACAAAGATGGAGTTGTGGACTGGTGCATTGTGGAAATGTCACTGACCCGATTTGAAGAGTGCTGGCCTCTTCCGATGGAATCTCTTCCTGAACTCCCTTAAAACCTCAACATAGTATTCCTTGTTGACTGTCCAATGGGAACCCAGTGCACGTAGATCATGCCAGTGCTGTCAAAAAAGGGATCATCAAAAGTTTGTGGGTGGATTTGCTCTGTCTGGCCTTCTTGGGTCTGGGAGAGCCAGCATGCTCCCACTGGAAACTTTGTCTCTTGGTCTCTGAGTCATAGCAGTAGATCCAGCTTTCATCGCATGGCATTTTTTCCAAGTTTATAACAGAATTTTATTGCATATCGTTCTTCTAAAGTCCAGATTGCAATTTTGAAATTCACCAGCTGTGACAATCAGGCTTATTGTAGCTGTTCATTTGAATCTGAAATCATAGAAATTGGTCAGTCATCTCATAAGATGTATAGCAATAAGTAAGTAAGTAAAGTTAGCGACCATAGTCGAGGGTGACCCGAAGGCTCCCTTTTCGATAGCTACTACACCAAGGTGTAGGGGAGGGCGCTACTCCATTCCCAGGATTGCTCCACTTTACCCTTGATACGTACCTTGTAATGCTGAGTGTTAAGCAAGGTGGTATCAAGTTCCATTTTTAAAGTCTTTGGTATGACTCGACCTGGGATTGAACCCAGGTCTCCCGGGCCATTGGCGAACACTCTAACCGCTGGGCCAATGTCCCAATAACATACTGAATTTTCAAGAGTCTACGACAATTTTAAATGCTAGTACAAAAAAAGTCTGGAAACTTATTGAAGGCACCACGTATCTTATAGGTTTGGTTATTTTGTATTATGGCATATCAAATCTTCTTCGGTATTTAAAGCCAAAATTATATATATATATATATATATATATATATATATATATATATATATATATATAATTTTTAAGAGAATAAATTGTAGGTAGATATTTTATTTTTAAACGAATTGCTAGAACGCTACATAGAAACTTGCAGATGATGTTGCTCCACTGGTCTATACTTTGTAGATATATTTTGTTGGCGTATCTTGTATTTTTAAAAGATATATCTACTTGGTTGAGGTTTGCAATTATGCTGTCAGCTTCAATATTCTTACTTTCAACACTCCCAGATTCATTCAAAGTTTAGGTTGATACTTTCGAGTTACATTACTTTTATTTGTTTGAAAGGTCTTATTTAATATATATATATTTTTATGTTGAGTGATCTTTGGATTGTGGTGATGAGGAGTTTGATATTTTCAGACATTTTTGCTCAATGGTTGGTTGGATATGATTTATTTTGGATTGAGAGATGGTTCAAGTTTGGCTGGGTGGATTGTTAAAATATCTTTTGGTTTTTTATTGTTTGCTTTGATCTTGAATTTGTGTTTTTCCTGGTTATCTATTGTGGCAATTGGAGGGCAGATCAGTGATCTTGGTGATTTTTTACGGTATTTATTTTAATTGAATTTTCCCCATAGATGCAAGCTTAACAGATACTCTAACGTCGGGTTAGAGTAGATCTGGGAATAATGGCAACGAGCGATGTTAATTTTTACGGCATGTTAACCCGTCTGCAGTTATTTTAATCATAGAGGTTTGGGAATTGCATACATTGTGCATCTGTATTTTTATTTTTTGTGCAGTTTAATTTTTTCCCACGGTGATATGATGTCAGGTATTTTTATTTAATACAAATAATTTAGAAACAGATCTATTTAATCCAGAGATGGGATTCTGACGCTTACAACAACTCCGCGTCAGAGAGGGCCTGGGAGTAATGGAAATGAAGTGATACTCCTCATTCCCAAGAACTGGAGCCTCACCACCAGATGCAGTTTAGTGCCATACTCTGGACATCTTTTTTGTGGGAATCTTTTTATAATGGAGATTATGTCACTATCTGTAACCGGGACTATGTCACTACCGAGATCACAGTTCCCTTTGTTATTTCCTTAACATTCTCCATGATTTAAAAAAAAATTAAACTTTAAATTCATTTTTTTGCTTTGCTTAATATCGATATTATTTTTTTAAATATTTAGACAAATACAAAGAATAAGTTATTCATAAAAAAAAAAGAAGAAATAATGCTTTTTTTCTCTACTTTCTCATGGTTGCGAGATGTTATATAGTCATCTGCTGATTCATGCAGAAATATACATATATATGCTGGATACATACCGATGCAATAATAATTAAGACGCCCGATGATAAAGACACAGGAATAAACGACGCACGCAGGAAAGAAGACGCAGGAAGACTTCTTTATAAAATATTTTACCTATCACTTTATTTGTAAGGTTTCGAAAAGGGTTACTCAAAGTTTGCGTGTGAGAGGTAGCTGGGGACCGAACATTACTGAAATATTTTGACCCCGAAGTTATGGCCGTCAGCGTTGTGTCTTTCTCGTTCTCCATGGTTGCTCAACCGGACCCTGGAGTAAACTCTTCTGTGTGCTGGCTTTCCCTACTACACCGCGTCTACTTCTGTCTTCCACTGTACTGCTTGCCCTCCTCGCCTATCTCCCTGGCTCGTTGAACCCAACTGCCCGGAACTCAACTCCTCTGTTCAATTCATCGGCCTTATATTACCTTCAAACTCCCACGCGGTGATATGGACACGCCTCCGCAACTCCTTCCGATATCTAGCGACCGGGATGTGTCACTTCCGCTTTCTTTGGAATGGCCTGTGTGATCGTCATCGAGCGGAAATAACTGTCATCCAGTTCAGAGGTCACTCTCTTCCGGTGCGTCAGTCTATAAGAGTATAATGGGATCTTTTTTACCTCGTCCCATTTCATCAGCCAATTTCCGCCCACGCGATTTCCTCTCATAACTGCCACCAGAATGTGTCACCTCCTTCCGGTGCATTACCTTAAATGGAATTTTTGGCCGGGTCAACAGGTCAAAACATAACAGAGAGAGAGCTGTTAGTGCTCTCGTTAGAACGTAATTTAATTTTCCATAACTTGATATAAATATTATAATGTATAATTTTATATAGAAATCAATTAAAATACAACTAAGATAAGGGCAATTTTTGTATACGTTTTCACTTTCTAATTTGATATAATATTCTATTACGTTGAAAGTTAAACTTTGTGATACCAATGGACCACTCAATCTCGAACAGAAGACTAGACCTTAGCAAGAAACGAAATAATTTGTCTTCTAGTGAATTTTGTCTTTCCAGCCGATCACTGAGTGAAAATGAAAGAAAGCAGAAAGATAAATACTTGGATGTTGCCAGTGAACCGAAAAAGCTGTGGAACATGAGAATGACGGTAATGTCAATAATACTGGGCGCGTTAAGACTTCTCCTCAAGGGCTTGGAAAAGAAACTAGCACAGTTGAAAATCAGAAGAAGAATTGAGACCATATAGACCATAGCATTGTTGAGATTGGTGAGAATACTCAAAGTTCCGAAGAAATCCGGTGACTTGCTGTCAATAAGAAATGATTGTAATAATTAGCTCTGCCCTAAGAATATTGAGCACTCTTACAGTAGTGTTCACGATTTCTTTATATATATTAGCCCAATAGGCCTGAGGCCTGTGGCTGGAGCTATAGATTACGCCGATTGCACTCCTGTCAAAGAGTCGGACCCCACCGTAATGAGTATCCTGGATATGACACTAAACTGTATCTGATAGTGAGGATCATGTCCTGAAGCTCTGTGGAATATAGAATACCCCTTCATGGTCATTACTCCCTGGTCCACTCTGACCTGGAGTGGTAGTACCTGTTAGGGTCTCATCAATAGGTCAAATAGAACTGTTCAGATATTTGCTAAGGATTATCATCATTAGTTATTTGAAATCATACCGCTATGTACAAATTATTTATATTACATAGGAATGCTTGATAAATAGAATTACAAATGTTAAATAGCAATACTTGAAACCATTTAACTGTGTGTAAACAAATGATTAATGTTATATAGAATTATCAATGTTAGATAGCAATATTTGAAATTATCTAACTGTGCGCAAATAAAGGAGCTCCAACTAGTTTAAAGATAAAGTTATTAACAAACTATTCGCTTACAAATCACACACACACACACACACACACACACACACACACACACACACACACACACACACACATATATATATATATAAGGTTTTGGCATTGAATAACCTACAAGGGTTGATATGTCATAGAACACCAAGGTTCTGTTTGAAAAGTAGAGCTAAACGTCTGAAGTACATTTTTTGTAGCATCCCTGTGTAAATAAATTCACACACAAACGAACATTCGTCTAGTATATATATATATATATATTTATATATATATATATATATATATATATATATATATATATATATATATATATATATGTACTTTCCGAACAACTTGATATTTTCATATAACTGCTTTACTAGAAACAAAAAAAAAAAGAAAATTCTGAAAAGACGACCAGGCTTAATGATAGTCAAAAAAGAAAAAAAAAAAAAAAAAAGAACCTGCGGCGGACTTTGCCATACCGGCAGAACACAGAGTAAGATGAAAAGAAAGCGAAAAGAGACAAGTATTTAGATCTTGCACCCCCCCCCCCAAAAAAAACCAACAAAACTATGAAACATGAAGATGACGGTGTTACCAATTGTAATTGGTGCACGTGGAACAAACTTCAAAGGATTGGTAAAGAGACTGGAAGACTTGGAAATAAGAGGGCAAGTGGAGACCATCCAGACTACAGCATTATTAAGATTAGCCAGAGTACTGAGAAGAATCCTGGAGACTTGAGGGGACTTGCTGTTACTCAAACTCCAGTGAGAAACAATCAGCTAACGCTTGTGTGAAAAACTCTCTTAAGAGTATAATAATAATAATAATAATAATAATAATAATAATAATAATAATAATAATAATAAACTGTTTAGTAAATGTATTTATCATTTTGTGACAGCAACATATGCGAAAGGAATTCGCATGTACAAAGAATTTAATGTTTTTGGATTAAGAAAGAACTCAAATCACGATATAATAAATAAACAGATAAAAAAAAGAAAAAAAAAAAAAAAGAAAAAGAGAAGAGAGAAAAAGAGAAAAAGAAAAAGAAAAAGAAAAAGAACGGGAGAATATCGACATAAAATTACCCTAGTCATTTGATATAGAGAAACATCTACTTAACTATAAAACATATTTTATATATTTATCTTCAGAGCAATGAGAAATTTCTTTGTTCTGGTAACATGAAGTATTTTAGAAATTCAAATATATCCATAATTTTTTTTAACAGATAATAACTATGTAGTTTAGATTATTCTCTCTCTCTCTCTCTCTCTCTCTCTTTCTTTCTCTCTCTCTCCGCCCTGTCGACGGGGTTTCGAATACTATGACTGTATCCTCTGCAGAGAAGTAAGACCTCTCCCCGTACCCTTAAAAAACTGGGTGTCTTGGATAAGACATTCAACTATATCTGCTGGTGAGGCTTTAGTTCTGGAGATCTGGGGCGTATAGAGTACCACTCCATTGTTATTACTCCCAGACCCACTCTCATTCGGAGTGGTCGTAGCTGTTAGGGTCTCATCTATGGGTCAAATAGATTTTTTTAAAAATTATTCGATGGAGATACTTGGTGCTATATAACTGTAAATTATTTGCATTGAAAATAGTTACTTGAAACTCTAATTATTTATCTAGGATTATTTTCAATTACTTGAAACCATATAACAGAGGAAAAATAAATGGCTATTATTAAACAGAAATAATTACTTGAAACTATATTATTCTTAGTATTAGATAGGAATACTTAAAACCATATAACTGTGTGCACAAACCTCTTAAGAAATAATTACACAAAAATGTAAATATAAATGTATAATGAACGTCATTCCCTTACCTCAAGGCATGAAATACTCCTAGACGTGTTGATATGCCATTAAAACCAACCAACCAACCAACCAATCATCTCTTTTTCTCCCTGTCTTACACTTTCACTTTCTTTCTTTATTTTCCTCTCCCACAACAATTTTTTCTATTTCTCTTTCCTTACCACAGATTCTCGATTTGTTTTATTCTTCACATTCTTATGTTTGCTCGAACTCACGGATTAGCGCAAGTTCCGATTAATACATAAATAATCCCGTCAGCAATAAAACCATTTTTTTTACAGAGTGAAAAAGAAAAAAAATAATCATTACATGAAAACTATTAAAAAAATTGATATACGTTCACAAAAACTCATAAATTTTAGTTCAGGTTAAAAGCTCAGTAAGGGTAACTCGAAAATAAACTATTTAAGTCCTTATTGTTCCGATGCTGGTATCATAACGGAACGAGAAAAAGTTTTGGTAAACGGGCCAGGCTTTACAAAGAACTGTTTGATGAAAAAAAAAAATGATTTTTATGTTTTTTCTTTACAAATGTAAACAAACATTACAAAACCCAATCTGTTTTTATATAATGTAAGTAAAGTAAAGTTGGCGACCCAAGTCGAAGGCGACCAGAAGGCTCCTTTTTCAATAGCTACTACATCGAGGTGTAGGGGGAGAGGGCTACTCCTTTCCCAGAATTGCTCCACTTTACCCTTGATACGTACCTTATATTGCTGAGTGTTAAGCAAGAAGTTATCAAGTACCATTTTTAAAGTCTTTGGTATGACTCGACCTGGGATGGAACCCAGGTTTCCCGGATCATTGGCAAACACTCTACCCACTAGACCAATGAGCCGGTTATTTATATAATGTAAGAAAATAATAATTATCTCATATTTTTCTACAATTCTTTTTGCTGATATAAATTTGGTTTTTAGACATAAAAGATACAAACAGATCAATGATGACTGGTCTGTATAAATATCAAACCTTTTGAATTCATTCTTTACTCTGTAATCAGTCTCTCTCAGTGCCATGTTTTTATTGTTTTCTACACTAGTAGTACTAAAAGTACTTTTCATTTATCTATTTTTTGATGAACAATTGTTAACTATTATAACTAATTTTTACTCGTATTTTCTTTCATCTTTAATTCATAGTTTGGTTTGGGTTCTTTGTTTAATGGCACATCAAACTATCAAAATTCATGGGTTATTTAATTCCAAAGCCATCATTGTAGAATGACAGTAGTGGTACTATTTAACCCATTGCGGGAAAAATAAAGAGGTTTATATCTTTCCTAAGGGTATTTGTCTAAAAAATAACGTAATAGCACGACTGGGGTTCGAACTCACTTACTACGATGTCGCAGTCCAGCCACTACACCATGGAGGATTTTCCCGTAATTCATAGTTATTTCAACGCATTGAGTACAACGGATCATAACTATCCGTATTGTTTTTATTTTATATATTTCATTTATTTTTATTAAGGTTTTTCCTCTCGGCGAGTAAGATGCTGCGGATGTTTGCGGCGTCTCACTTGCCGAAGTTCAACGTATGCTTTTCGCAGCTGCCATAATACTTGTGTGCCGATGTCATAAAATAAATGAGCTAAGCTTAAGGGGACCGTCCCTCCAGACAGTACATTACACCTTGTCTGAACAGGAGAGGTTTGGTTTGGCTGTGTTTTATGGCATATCAACCTTTGATGGTTATTTAAGACCAAATCCTGTTTATACACGCAATATGTGATTTGTAAGCGAATAGTTTGTAGGTAACATTATTTTTAAACAAGCTAGAGCTCATTTGTTAATACACGGTTTAATGGTTCGAAACATTGCTATTTATTGTTTGCACACGGCTAAATGGTTTCAATTATTGCTATTTACATTACCAATTCTATTTGATATCAATCATTTGTTTGCTTGGTATCATTATTTTTAAATGAGCCAGCACTTATTTGTTTAGACACAGTTAAATGGTTTCAGTATTGTTATTTATAGTTAGCACACAGGTAAATGGTTTTAAGTATTGCAATCTAACACTATCAGTTCTATTTGAACATAACTAAATGTTTTCGAATATTTCTATGTGACACAAATCTTTCTATTTGCACACAGTTAAATGGTTTCAAGCATTGCTATCAAACACTAATAATTAAATTTAATATTAATCATTTGTTTGTACAAAGTTAAATAGTTTCAAGTAAAGTAAATGATTAAATAGTTCTATTTTACCCATAGATAGAACTCTAACAAGAATAGCCACTCTGGGTCAGAGTCGACCTGGGAGTAATGGTAAAAAGGAGTACTTAACATTTCCCAAACTCTAAGACTGTAGCCTCACCATCTGATAGTTTAGTGCCATACTCAGAACACTAAATGGTTTCAAGTATTGGTATCCAACACTAATGATTCTATTCAACATTATTCGTTCGTTTACAAATAGTTGAATGGTTTCAAGTATTCCTCTGTAATACTAATAACCACTTTAATATTAATCATCTGTTTGCTTACAGTTAAATTTTCACATTTAGTAAATGATTAAATAGATCTGCTTGGCCTATAGAGAGGACCCTATCAGGTACTACCACTCCGGGTCGTAGTGGACCAGGGAGTAATAGTTAATGAAGAGTTACACTACATTCTCCAAAACTCATGGACTGGAGCCTCACCATCAGATGGTTTAGTGACATATCCAGGGCACACGTTAACGGTGGATCTTACCCCTCTTCAGAGACGAAGTTGGCGTCTTCTAAACAGGATAGGGTCAAGTTTATTGCCTGATGTTTGAGGAGCCCACCACAAAGTGTAAAGGTGTTGATGAAGCAAAGTTATTTTTAGAACTTTCTTCATCTTCGAACTCGTACGTATAACCCTTTTTAAAAATGGTGACTATAATTGAGACATATTGGTTTGTTCGTAAAGTAGGTCGTTAGAAAATAGTTTCTGACAGTAAAACCATATTGTCGAGGCTCAAATCTTTAAACGTAGGTTGTAAACTATTGATGAACCAGAATATTTTATTTGTCATGAAATCGCAGCAACACCATACGCCTAAATATATGTATTAACTAAATCCCTTGGCTGCTGGCAGGATATGATACAAAGTTACTTTTTTATCGTGGAGTAAATCTAGTTTGATTTGAAAGTTTAGTTTTTCTTAGACTGGTTGCCTTATAAAGGCCAGAGAATCCAATTTGCGCTACTATTTACTCATAGTTGGGAAGAAAAGTGATAGATTTATGATTTTCCCAAAGGCATTAGTGCGAAGTGAAATACAAACAGCTTCGTCTTGAACTCTGGTCGCCAATTTAATTTTCAATGACGATAACCATTACACTAAGCGTGCCTTCACCCACTAAAATATATTTATTTATCTATTAAACAAATAAATACATTTTGAATGGGATCTAATGATACTGCAGTCTCGCAAGATCCACAATTTAACAAAAAGTGAAGATATTTAATCATAATTGTGATATCAGAATTTGAAATTGAGAGATCTAAATAAATAAGATATTTAAACAAAATGTACCGGATCTTTGGTCACTAAGGATCAAATGGACAAATGGTGTAGCTCTTCAGAGTGAGTTTTCGAGAGAGAATAGCCCGTGAAGGTCAGCATTTGGACGATATAATCTTTGAAAAAAAAGTAATATCACTTCATCCACTGAAAGAAACATCGCCTCCACCAAAATAAGTAAATAAATAAAATCAAATAAAAAAAAACAAACTGGCCTTGTGTCACATGTCGAGTTTGGCGAGGTAAATTCTGCTTCAAGATGACCAATGCCGTCTTGTTGTCAACGTCGCATGTGTTAAAACTTCGTGATGTAGTCGTGGAATTTAGTCTTCCGAAGCAGAGGATCAATCGTCTACGAAAATTTGGGATATAATCTTGTGGAGTCCCAAGCAATTGTTTGAAGAACAATAGGAGTAATGTTTTTCAATGTGGATACTTATGCACTTGTGTACCGATGGGACAATGTATCAATCTCGAAATTTCGAAAATCTCGATGGCTACTGCATAGAAAAGTAGCATAGTAGTGCTGGTAATGTAGATACAATGTGTTATCTGCATAGAAATAAACATGTTCAATTAGTTAATGCTTGCTCCTTGTCAGAAATTCTAAGCAATAAAAGAGATATTCCAGAAAGTTTTTGTTTGGTGGTGTACAAGAATTTAATTTAATATGGACTTATGCAAACTAATGACTTCATGTTGCTTAATTGATAAAAGCTAATTCTTTATTTTGAGATGTGCTCTTCCTTATTGTCGTAGATTTGGACATGAATTTTTACACGTAATTTTTTCCCTAATTTTGATAGCTTTCGATTCTACTGATTAAAATTCCACTCATAGGCAAAAAAAAAAAACAAACAAAAAACAAATCTAACATTTCATAAAGTTTATTAATCCATTTTTGAATGAAGAATTGTCAAACATTATTATTATTAATTTCAGAGAAAGTTTCTCTTTCTTTGCTATGCCCTGGTCATCTCGTGTGTAATTTCTTTAGTTTGTCGCTGGAAGTATCCATACAGTTGTTTTTCTTTCTAATTTTGCTTCCAAGATTTTATTATTAATCTTGGTTAGTATTTTCTTTCATCCTTAATCTTCAGCAGTTTCCAGATCGATGCTGTTTCTCGTCGTAGATTGACGATCCGAAAAAGTTACTACAAAAAAGAACTAAAAATTAAAAATGAACGAAAATACTGGTCAAAATGAATTATCGTAATGAATTCGTAAAAATATTGTAGATGTATTCGGGACAGTTTTATTTCATTTGTTCATTATATTGCTCAAATAGTAATAGTTTTTGCCACTTGCCTTGATAAAAAAAAAATTATCAAAAAAAGTTCCACTATCTTTATACCATTTAAGATTAGATTTTCCTATAAACCCATTTAGAGACTTCAGGACGACCCCAAACCGTCGATTTTAGAGCAATGCATCGGTACTCTCCTGAAATTAGAATCTTCAGGGATCGGGTACATCTGCTTTTTCGTCCCGTCTTGCAGGAAAGGCACATGGTAAATCTTAGCTTCCTGGAGGTTATTTACTATTTTTATTTCCACCCTTCCCTGGGGGTGTCCTCATGGTGTAATGGTTAAAGCGATGGACGGCAGAATCGTAGTTAGTGAGTTCGTACTTCAGTCGCGCTATTACGTTTACTTTCGGGCAAATACCCTTGGGAAAGGTAGAGAACACCCTTATCCTCCCAGCTATGGGTTAAATAGTTGATACGCCAATAAACCATCAATCTTTCCCTGAAAACTATTTAAGGTAGACTGCAAGATATATTCAATACAAAAGTATAAAAAGGAACGAGTCCCTATTTCAATGCTTGGTTATATTTTTTTTTTTTTAAAGGTTTCAAACGGTTTATTCGAAAAACTATTAAATTTTGTATGGATACTTACTGGATAGAGAGGAAAGCTTAAACGGATTTTTTGTTTGGTATGATCAGAGGGAGGTTTCTCATCGACAAATAAACAGCAATAAACGAGAAGCTATGTTGCAGCATGGTGTACTAATTGTACAGAATTTGAATTTCCAAACATCAAAAAAAAAAAAAAAAAAAAAAAAAAAAAGAAATGATAAATGACTTATTTGTCTCTCTAAAATAATGCTTGAAAAAAATTTCATAATTAAAAAAAAAAATCTATTTGATAACATTGGTTCAAAAACAGACTATTTTGGGAAATTTAGCATTTAACGTATTTTTTAAGAGAGTGTACTTAAAATTATTCACAATAAGCTTTTCATATTGTATTCTTTGCGGGGTGGGGGTTAATCGGTTAAGAAATCGAGAAAACTGCCAAAGTTAAAATAAACACAGACCCCCACAAAAAACAAACTAACAAACAAACATACAAAAACAAACAAACAAACAAACGACAACACTATAAGTAACAAACCGATGCTGCATTTTCCAAGAAACGACACCAAATAGACAGGCAAACCATCTGCAAGTGCTTTAATTTTATGTTTTGAGACTTGAACGGAAGGAAGGTGCATGCACACGCTATGTTTATCCGCCGTATCTAGAGGGCGCTGTTTGATGTATGACTACAGTTTGTGTTGATCTTAACAAAGGGATAATTGTAGCTAGGAAAGTTTTCGAAGAATGAAATTACATATCGTAGAACATTTAGCAAGTTTCTCTATCAGTCGGTTGAAAACAATAGAACCCACTTATAAATTCAACAAACGCCTTTAGCAAGGATACGGACAAACTGATGACTTTTTAAGCAGCTGAAAAAAAAAATCCACTTTTTTGTTATGTTACGTATAGCTATGATATATATATATATATATATATATATATATATATATATATATATATATATATATATTGCAGTCTAACTTAAGCATTGAAAAATTCTGCATAACTTCTCGGCTCCGTGTTTTCTGTTTCGTGTGTTTCATTTTATTACTAGCTTAGAGGCACAATTTTTCTTTCTTTTTTCCTTGTTCTTATGTTTATATATACATTAGAGATTGTTAAGAGCTTGAAGTAATCGGATCACGCCGCACGGTTTAGAAATCACATAGACGACAGTGGCGAACAGTTAAGCAGGTTTTCCTTTAAAAATAAGGAATATGAAATAAGACAAATATACTTAAATTCCTATATTAAGTAACAAGCAGTAATGGCTGTGCGGTAGTTTCCTCTCATAAAAAGTATATTAAAGATAAGTGAAAAAATATTGTCAGTTGAGTCTCGGCACACAGTCAAAATTTCTTTCTCACTCTCCCTCAACAATCATTTAATTTCGTATACATGTAAAAACTGAGAAGGTTATTCTAGATGATCAAAACGTGAATTTTACAAGTTTCTAGAATAATACTTTTAACAAAACAGTTAAAGATATTGTCTGTAATAGTAAATATCTTCCTTAGTATTGTAAGAATTGTCTGGAGAAATGAACACAAAGAAGGTGTTTAGTAGACTGTTTTCGGCCGATCTAATCTGCTGCCAACACTTCATACAGGAATGTGTCAGTTGGTATGTTAGCCACTATTCCTTTTCCGTTCACCATTTTTTTCCTTGAAAAAGAAAGAGACCTATCTTTTTCCTTACTGCTTGTATACCTGAAGAAGGTTGTTGAAGGGATCAGTCGTAAATATTGTGATAACAACTAAAGAAACCCCAAAAACGAGTTCAATTTCAAAAAACTAATTTAATGTATTCCAACAGTTCAAACTGTTGAAATTCAATAAACTAATTTTAGGAATTTGTAATCGTCACAGATTTCGCGTCTACAATAGCAAAATGCTTAAAGAAAATGTAAAGAGAAGTGACTTAGACGATAAAGTTTTCAACGGATTCAAGGCTAAACGATGTTAATGTTGCCCTTTCACTATTTTACCTGTTTTTGAAATTGGCACTTTTTGTACTGTGCACGTTGCTGAGACTCATGGCTGTTTTCTTGGACGGCATACATTAACTAGAAATAAACAGATGATTAGGATAAGGATAAAATGTTGACACTCATCAATCAGGGAACAACAACAGACTGTGAAAACGATGAGTTAGCATTCCTAAATAAAATTCGCAATAGAAAGTTTCCTGTAGCCTTCACTACGTCTTTTACTTGACCTTTCTTCTACATTATTGGCTCCGTACCATGCCTAAAGAGCCTAATTTTGCTATTTTATACATAGTTGGAGGAGTAGTAAAAAGTTAAATGTGATTTGGGTCAAAATTTGAACACGGTGAGCCGATTCTATTTTCCGGGCCGATAACCAGTACGTTAACCACACCTTCGCCTTTAAATTATACCATATTACAAAAAGCCCAAATTTTAGAACATGTATCTGATTGTAACTCTTTGTTAGGATATAAATATGAAATAGTCTTACATAAAATGTCCAGATATTTTTAAAAACAAAATTTCAATAATTACAGGGATTAGAGTTTGCAAATTGGATTTATTACAACACATTAAAGAAACCTGGCGCCAATGAAATTAACTTTTACGCTTTACCAATATCATACATAGTCGTAAAAGAGTTATGAAAGGATAATTGTTTTGAATTTTTTTTATAATAAAAGAATTAAATTAAAATTACCCATACCAACATTTTATTAGAGATCACATTTTTTTTCTCTCTTTTGGATCCGTCTATTTCTATAATACAGGAAAATTATACTCATATGCTTTCATAGATGATGAATTTGCCAATTTCTAAATTTAAGGTTTTATATACAGCAAATTATCGTTAATTAAAAACTCAGTTATTACCAGTTTTAATTCTTGTTATTTTATACATGTTTTATTCATAACCGATATTTATCTCATTAAAAGAAAAAATTACGCATTATTCTTAATTACCGCCTTGCGATAAGTTGGCCAATGTCAGGTCAAATCTACACCATAAAAGGTTCTCTCTCTCTCTCTCTCTCTCTCTCTCTCTCTCTCACACACACACACACAACTCCCTCTCTCTCAGTCAGTTTCTCTATCTCTACAACTTCCTCTCTCTCTCAATGTCTGTCTCTATCTGTTCTCTGTTGCATATACATATGCACACGTTCTTATTCTCTGTTGTATATACATATACATACATATTCTCTGTTGCATGCATACTTATTCATGTGTGTTTTCAGTTGTATATATATATTCGTACATACGTATTTTTCGACATAGGCAAAACGTGTACACACACACACACACACACACACACACACACACACACACACACACACACACACACACACACACACACACACACACACACACATATATATATATATATATATATATATATATATAAAATGTGTGTGTGTGTGTGTATCTGACAATTGTTACATGAAACTTAAAGTAACGGATTCAACGAGAAACTTTCTTGCATTTTATCGACTTTTATCATATGTGTGTGAGTATGTATTGAAATAGCCGTAGATTACAGGTCTTTCTTTATCTTCTCACAAACCTTTTACACACACACACACACACACACACACACACACACACACACACACACACACACACACACACACACACACACACATATATATATATATATATATATATATATATATATATATATATATAAAGTTTGTGTATGTATACACATGTTTGCTCATATGTAAACTGTTCTTGGCAAAATTGTTCCCTTATATTTTGATAGATGTAAATGAATTAAAACAGTAAATAAACAAAAGCAAAGCTAAGAAATAAGTATTGTTTAGAAGCTTTTTTAGTTATTGATCTAAGATTTAAAAATTTGTTTAAGCTTTTTATTTTTTTATTATCTACCAAATGAATATGACAAACATTGAATCAAAAAGAGATTTTGAAAATCCATTTTGAAGATTTTGTTTCTCAAACTAAGATATATTTAAAATAAGATTTGTTTAAAACTTTTGAGACACATCGTTTTCCAAAGAAAAGGAAACCTCTTAGCCATAAAGAAAACCGCATTTGGGAAAGAATAACGAAGAAGCATTAAGAATAAGAAGCATAAAAATGATAAGCCCATTCATTTTTTTTAATTCAACCAACCATCCTTCTAGAGGCTTAGTATTTTCAGTATGGACACGTTAGAATTTCCCATTCAGAGAAACTTGTTTTATTTCGTTAAAAATGATCGTGTCTTGAAAACAATTTAAAATAATAATTTGTTATATTTATCAATTGAATTTGATTTCAATTGTTCGATTATTCGCCATTATTTTGGGATTGCCGCTCACGAGATACGAGACAGTAAAACAAACAAAAAAAAAATGCAAAACAACCCCTACAAAAAACAACAACAAAAAAAAAAAACAAAGAAAAAATCAAACCAAACTTTGAATTAATTTTGTTTAAACTAAATCGCTTAAATCACCATGTTGACGAGGCGTAGAATACGCAGACTCTGTTCCCTGCAGAGGTGTAAGAACTCTCCCCCATTAAAAAAACCTGGGTATCCTGGGTATGACACTGAACTGTATCTAATGATGAGGCTCAAGTTCTGTAGAACTAGGGAATATAGAGTACCACTTAATAGCTTTTACTCCTTGGCCCACTCTGACCCGGGGTAGTAGTATCTATTAGGTACCTATGGGTCAAATAGATCTGCTTAAAAAGTATTTGCATTCGACTGGACCGAGTGCAAAAGAAAGAATCTTAAGAAACAACGACATGAAAAGTGTAAATATCAACGTACAATGAACGTAATTCTCTAAGTATATGATAACAGTGGATGAGTTGACATGCCTTTAAAATCAATGAATCAGTCATGTAAATTTTTTAAATTACTAATTTCTAACGAAAAAAAAAAAAAAAAAAAAAAGAAAAAATGAAAAGAAATTAAGCTGTTCTGATTTACTGACCTAAGCTCTAAACTGAACTAACCTTGTGGAACTAAAAAAATAAACAAAAAACAAAAAACGAAACTTTTTTACGTATACATATTCTCGAAAAATAGTTTAATGTTCATGCAAGTTCGCACGCACACACACATACACTCAAAACCCCAACCTTCCGATTAAAAAAACATATTTACGTTAAAGAAAGAATCGATTCTTGTCTTGACATTGATTTTTTGCATTCAAAATGAATACTGTCAGGTTGCAAAAATAATTATTCCCTTTGAATTTGCATGTCTAATAGAGATCAGTTGGGTGTCTCATGACAGAAACCCCTTCTCGACCTCTTTTTGTTTCTAGTCTTTGAGCTATAGAGACGTGGTCCTCTGACCATGTCAGTGGACGCTAAAGCCACATTACTATCTTTTACCTACTCTTATCAAGTAAGCCTTTTGCTATTTTGTAGCCCTTCTACATACTGTTTATTCCAGGAACAGTATGTGTGTTCTTGTAGCTGTTGGGACACATTTAATACCACCGCTATGTAATTTCTATTTATTAAATGTTAAATATTCTTGTATGTATGAATGAGTTTAACTGTACTTTCTTTCCGTTGTGTTCAGTGTTAGTATAGTACAATTATAGTAAATGGCAGAAATGATAAAAATTTCAAATCTTGATTTAAATTTAGTATCAAAACTTTTTGCCAGACAATTGCTCTCTTCCATTCAAACTATCACCTTTCTCACTGAGACCTAATGTAAATGTTCAATATCAGGAAAAATCAGGTTCGTTTGCTTGCATAGGTGGCTGGGCTGAAAAGTTTATAAGCTAAAAAGTCCATACGATGGCGACATATCTGCTGTTGTTGACATTTTTTGACCGATCGGATCCAAGTACTGCAACACCGATTGAGGAAGAGTGCGGACTGTAAGGAGGACTATATTAAAAAAAAAAAAAAACTCATTTGGAAATATTTCATATGAGTATCTGGTCAGCCTATGAACTTTTCGGCTGATTCCCGTATGATTAATACGAACAAAAACAGGCGTACATTTTTTCCGCGAAAACTTCGACCGCCTATTCTTAAAACATGAATTAAATATGTAAGAATGTCGTCCTTTTTTTGCGATAAAAAAAAGGAAAAACCCAAATCTCTAACTCATAAAAGGAAAACATGCTTTAATCTATTGCAACTTAAACTGACTTGTTAAATAGTCAGTTTCTGTATTTTGTTTATTTTACTTCGACAATGAATCGGCTAAAAAAGTATATACCATTTCTCACTTTCATAAGTATGGAAATCGCGAAAGTAATAATCTTTATTGAGTTTTGAGTCTCATGTTTGACGATGATGCTCATGAAACGGTATATTTTCAGATTTAGATTAAATAAGAAAATTATTTTTTGCCAAGTAAGAAATAAAAACTGTAAGAAATATACTAAGACAATTTTTCGTCGCAGACGATGAGCAGATTTTATCAGTCAGCCGGTTAAAGTATTCATAATGCAAGAAGACTTCCATACCAAAAATATCTTCTAAAACACGACGTATGACAAAATGAAAAATAGTTTCATCAAATATTTTTTCTCAGTTTTAGTAATTTCTTTATTCAATATTGAAACATTTAGATTATAAAATATCAGTCTCTTATGAATACGGATGACTTAATCCCGGTAAGACGACCAGACCTTATAATAATCAACAAAAAAGAGAGATCTTGCAGGATTGTGGACTTTGCTGTTCCGGCAGACCACAGAGTAAAATTGAAAGAATTCAAAAAGAGGGATAAGTACGTCGACCTTGGTAGGGAATTAAAAAAACTGTGGAACATGAAATTGACGATTATACCCTTTGTAATTGGTGCTCTTGGTACAGTCACCAAAGGATTAGTACAGGGACTGGAGTACTGAGAAATAACGGGACGGGTGGAGACTGTCTAAACTACAGCATTGTTGAGATCGGACAGAATACAGAGAAGAGTCCTGGAGACTCGAGAAGACTTGTTGTCACTCAAACTCCAATAGAAAACCATCAGCTAATGTTGATGTTAAAAACTCTCAAGGAGTAAAATTAAAATGATAATAATTTGTCTATGAAAGTAAACTCTTTGCTGAATATTATCTGTAATTTAAAGGAAAAAACGAATCTGTTAATTTGAAGTCTTGTTTTTCATGTGAATTATTTAAAATGCAAGTTAAAATGATTTTTAAAAATTCTGTACCGTGTGTCTTTGAATACATAAGTTAGTGTAAAATTCCAATCTTCAAGATTGCTAGAATCTGTAAAAAAGGATAGATTACATAGTGTCCGGAACCAGAAAGAAATAATCTTCTTTCTTGGTAAGGGGTGGGGTAATCTTTGCAGTAACGTGTTCTTACTGGCCCTCCGCTTAATTAGCGCTAGCCAATATCACGACACTGAAATGCCAGCAAATAACTGGGGACTTACATTTCTGGTAAAGTTTTAAAATAGCTTAACTGTGGACTTATATTAAGTTAAAACTTATTCGATGTGAAAGTCTTTTTTGGGGGGACCCGCAGAATGTTTCCTTAAGTAAAAGGTTCTTGGTCAAATCTGTGTCACGAGTGCAGATAATAAACAACCCCTGGGTCTGGTATAGCCACAATATACTACCCATGAAAAATAACAAATCTAAACATAACTCAACGTGGGACCCAACAGCAGGTTAGGGTGTCATGATCAGTAGGTGTTCCCTTAAGAGTTAATATGGGAGACACGACAGTATCCTGCGAATGTTGGCTGCCCTTTTTTCAGGTACACGAACGACGAATAAAGTAATCACTCAAACCAGAGACTACAGCACAGAAAGTGAACCAGGAAAGATATAAAAAAAACTGGCTATTTACTGTTATTTTAGGAGTAACCTTACACAAAGAGAATATAGAAAAAGAATGATAGAGATTTGGGTTGAGTTAGCAAGATTTAAGACAATAAACAAAAGGATCACTGACCAAGTTAGAACAATAATTTAGAAAGGCCGGTGTTCTGACCTTGAATATTGGAAATGAACCAACAAATATATAGGGAAACATATCAACATACTACTACTATAGTAATTGAAACGCTGAATACAGAAATACCAGAAACTTCCAACCAAAGGTAAAGGCTAAGTAATAACAACCAAGACACCACACACCCAAACACAGAGAAACAAACACTAACCCAAGAGGAAAATGAATGTAGACATTATGAATAGAATTATGTCTGAGAAGAAAACCGCAGTGCCTTTTCTCAGAAACAAGGACAGGAAAACAGTCAAAGCAGAAACTGAAAAAATAAACGACTTATCAACAAATATCCCAACGAACAACAACGCGGACTTAAAACAATCTAATCCATGCAGAAGATAAAACTAGTCAGTGAAAAAGTTGGGTTGCCCCTGAAGAACAATAACTCAATGTCTACACCGGGATGGGAAATTAGATTGGAAACACAGACAAGAAATCTTCAACAAGTAAAGATAAAAAAGACATTAAAAAAATATGAGACGTTGGGACAAAGAGGAAAAGGCAACAGAACTACAACAAGATACAACTCGAAAAGATAAATCAGAAGTTACTGGCCAAATAAGGAAGACTAAAAAGATACCGTGACAGGACCAAACAATACAGATAAAACAGGACCTTCCAAAACAACGAAAGAATATTCTATCAGCAAGTAGAGGGAGGAAATGCGAAGACAGTCTAGAAACCGGTTGCAAGGGAAGCAAAACAATTTCGGGGCAAAATATGGGAACGGAGGGATGATAACAAAGAAGCCGAATGGATAAACAACAAAGGTTGGTATGCTATCGAACAAAGAAACCAAGGAATGAGAGTAAAACGAGACGGAAAATATGACTATGACATGGATTGAAAACAAGGCTTATGATGTGGTCCCCTAAAGCTGGAAGATAGACTGTCTTAAAATATACAAGATATCAGATGAAATCATAAACTTTATCGAGAAAACCTTGAAAACATGGAGAGTGGAATTGACAGCAGGAGGGAAAAGCTTAGCTGAAACAAAGATCCAAAGAGGTATATTCTAAGGAAATGCTCTATCCCCTTTACTATTTGTAATAGGGATGATGCCATTCAAACACATACTCAGGAAATGCACCAGCTGATACAAACTTAGTAAATCGCAAAAAAATTTCAATTACTTAATGTACATGGACGACATTAAACGGTTTGCCAAAAACGAAAAAGAATTAGAATGCTCGTAGAAAAGGAAATGTACATATACTTAGGGATTTTGGAAGCTAGAACCATCAGATAAGTGGAGATGAAAGAATTTTTTTTAAAAAAGTATCTCAGGAGAACGAAAAAAGCTACTCGAAACCAAACTATATGACAAGAACCTGAGCTGTCTCCTCGTAAGATATTCTGGACCATTCTTGAAGTGGACCAGAGAAGAACTAACATAAGGCATTACATCCCAGAGATGACGTTGACAGACTATATGTTTCAAGAAAAGGAGGAGGAAGAGGACTGGCTAACTTTGAAGATAGCGTTGACGCATCGATACTACAACTCGAAGACTACATAGAAGATATTACAACCTCCAGAAACAATACTGACAACACGAGGATCAACAGAACGGAAATAACCAGAAAAATGAGAAGAAAAACAATAGGCGACATCTCATACGAGAAAACGTGGACGTGATTAAAAAAGGGAAGCCCTAAGAAAGAAAATGAATCTCTTCTTATAGCAACTCAAAACAACGCCATAAGAACCAATCATACCAAAGCAAGAATAAATAAGACGTAACAAAACAGATGTAGGTTATGTGGTGATAGGGACAAAACGATCAGTCTCATATAAACGAATGCAGCAAACTAGCACAGGAAGTGTATAAGATTAGACACGACTGAGTGGGCAAGGTGATTTACTGGGAATAGTACAAGAAATTGAAAGTTGACTATACGAACAAATGGTATAAGCACAACCCAGACTCTGTCTGGGGAAATGAGACGTACAAACTCCTCTGGGATTTTGAGACACAAACGGATTGCCAGATCTCGGCCAGACGACCAGATTTAGTAATTAATAATCAACAAAAAAGAGAACTTGACAACTTGTTGGCTTTGCTGTCTCGGCTGACAATAGAGTAAAATTAAAAGAAAGCAAAAAGAAAGATAAGTACCTGGACCTTGCTAGAGAATTAAAAAAAACTATGGAACATGAAAGTGACGGTGATACCAATAGTAATTACTGTTCTGTGTAGAGTCACCAAATGATTGGTACAAGGATTGGTGAACTTGGAAATAAGAGGATGCGTTGAAATCAAACGACAGCATTATTGAGATCAGTCAGAATACTGAGAAGAGTCCTGGAGACTTGAGAAGACTTGTTGTCACTCAAACTTCAGTGAGAAATCATCGGCTAACGCTGGTGTGAAAAACTCGAAAAGGAGTGAATAATGATAATAATAATAATGATAATAATAACCAATTTGGAAAACATCTCTAAAATAAATTAAGGTGAATATGTTTTTTTACTGACTGCATACCGAGTAAAAATATTAGAAACAAGTTGGAGAAAAATAGAGAAGCGAAGAGCAATATCTATTCTAATTTTCCCGTTTTTAAAGCTCCAAAAGTATGTATTTATACAATCCTTCGGGCTGTTGGTGACAGAAGGTAAATTATTTTGAGCGTAGTTAAGCTGGTTTGAATCTAAAGTTTTTCTTTTCCTTACTTTACATTGGCTGAAGAACCCAATCTACCCAACTATTTACCCATAGATGGAGGTAGAACAGACGGATTTATGCTTTTCCTAAAGACCATTAGACGAAGTGAAACACAAGCAGACTTGACCAGTAGTTGAACTCGGGTCACCGAATCCATTTCCTACCACTATAAGCGTTACGCTAAACAATCTCTGCTCTACGAATAAATATAATATTTTATAAAAAGGTTGGGAAAATGTTTTACTGTAATGAATTATCTTTTTAAAAATGTAAAAATTATTCTCTTACTATTTCATTAATTCCAAAAATTATATAAACAAAGCAGTTGAAAAAAAGAAAAAAAAACGCAAATAAACAAACCAAACAATAGACCCCCCCCAAAAAAAAACCCCAACAAAAAACAAAAACAAAACAAAATTTTAAAATTTTGAGTGGAAAATTCTATTCAGAGAAGCTTTGTCTTTTTTTATTATTATTTAAGAACCGAAAATTTTATGAAAATCCGATAATTAACCGATTTAAACAAAACAACAAAACTTTAAAAAATCAGTACTTTTTTAGTGCTTCCACAACTGTGTCTTTTTTCATACCTATATACGATTTATTATGCTGTAGTTTACGTTACCACTCCAGTCTTTTGTACCAGGCAATGTCGGGGACATCTATTAACACGTCAACATATATACACTCGAAAATACGTAACAAGATGGCTTAAAGCCATACTTGTAATCATAAAATTCATTTTACGGTTAAAAGCGCACAGGGTTATTCATATGGGTGTGAATAAAAATAACTGTTTCCTTACATATACATATATATAAGTATTAAATGGATCTGTGGAGCAATATTAACAAGTCAGTTAATTGATTGAATAATCAAATTACTAGGATTAAAACATTTTACGGACAGACACTAAGTACAATTGGCAGGACAGTCATAAAATTAATTCAGATCGACCTCAGGCATTTTTTATGATATCTCATATTTTTAAACTAACTAATTAATAAAGCAATTATCTTGCCATTTTAAATTTCGACTATTTGATTACACCAATTGTTTTAACATACAACAACAAAGAATTCTTGGGATAGGGCAGATCTTGTGGCGTAGTGGTTAACGTCCTGGACTGCGACATCGTAGTAAGCGAGTTCAATATCCAGTCATGCTATTATGTTCGCTTTGGGAAAGGTAGGAACCCTCTTACTCCTCTGCTACGAGTTAAATAACACCACTACTGGCTTTGGCATTAAATAACCCATGATGGTCGATATGCTATCAAACAAAGAAACCAAACCAATCTAGAATTCTATAACTTATAACCTAAATAATTAATATATACCATGTTCAAATCCTGGTTGAGGCTGTTTGTATTCCACATAAGGCTAATATCCTCGAGGAAGGTATGAATTGAACTGTTTTCCCTCCTGCTTTGAGTAAATTGTAACCTTGGTATTGCAATGGGAAAAGGAAAACTCCGAATTCAAACCAGTTAAACATTTCTCTTGACAAGAAAGACAATCGTATATTTTTGTGGGTTTGTCATTTATCGGGCCATTGGCCTTATGAGTAGAGTGTTCGCCAGTGGTCCTGGAGCCCCGGGTTCAATCCCAGATCAAGTCATACCAATACCAAATACTCAAAAATGGTACTTGATGCCACCTTGCTTAACACTCAGCATTATTAGGTAAGGGTAAACTAGAGCAATCCAGGAAATACCTCACTGTAGTATCTGTTGAAAAAGGAACCTTTGGCTCACCCTCGACAAAGGTCGCATATGGACATGTTGGGAAATGTTCCATTTCACTCCGTGTATATGAAAAAATTTAGAGATCTCATTTTTAATAAAAATATCATATCGACATAAATAAAAATTAACTTAAAATTCAAATATAATGGTTAAGATTAGAAGTAACTTTTGGCTTAAAAAAATAACCCCATAATTAAATGACTTCATGACCATATATCAAGAGTTGACCGATACACGAGTATATACGGAGAGACATGTACATAAATGCCATATATACTTATGCAGAGATCGAATTGTGAAAATATAATTTTCAGGTGAAAGAATTTCCCAAGTCCGAAAGTGAACAAAGTAGCACGACAGGAGTTCGAACTTGCTGTCAGTACGTTAGCCCCCTGAAGTGTTAGAATATTTTATAAAGTCTTTTATCATTGAAGTAAATTTTTCAAATCTCCATTTTACAATATTTGTTATCAATTAAAAATTTACTCTAAAAAGATACAAACGGTAATTATTATGATAAAAGGTAAACCCATATAACAAAAAAAAAAAAAAAAAGAAAGATTTACTGATAATTTTTCATGTTATTTTATGAAGTCAATATTGTTCTGTGAAAAATTTCACGGAGTTTCGTAGAGAAATATATACATTTTAAAACTCTAAATTAAAGACACTTAAGTGAGTTATCGATACGAACATTTATGGCTATGTCCGGATTGTTAATCCTGACAAAGCAATAACGCAATTCAGTCATCTAACACATCCAGTTTGAAGAGCTATCTATAAGCCTAATTAATATTTAATAGAATATGAATACGTGATTAATTTAGTAAGAGAATTTATTGAAATATTTCTTAAAGTTTAGAAAATTTAGTTATATACGACTGTAGTATCTTGCAGCAATATGACTTCCAGCAGATTATTGTTTATTGTTGGAGACACCATCTGGACGAGGGCCCCCATTTTAGCAAATATATCTTTACGTTAAGGCTTTTTATGAAGTTCAGTTTGTGTGCATACTAAATTTGATAATACATCAAACCAGTCAGTCGTCTGGAGAGGACAGACAGACAGACAGACTTTTCCAGTTATTGATATTGATCTGTCATATTACTTTTTATTATAAGGTGGAGAGGGATAATATGTATATTTCTAAAAGAACCTATTGAAATTCAAACAACTGGTTCACACTGACCCGGAGTGGTAGTACTTGTTAGGGTCCCATCAAGGGGTTAAATAGAATTATTTCATCATTTACTGTACTTGAAACCATTCAACTGTGTGTAAAGAAATGATTAATATTCAATTGAATTATTAGGATTAGACAGTAGTACTTGAAGTTTGTGTGCAAATGAATGAATAATGATGCATTAGTCTTAGATAGGAAAACCTGAAAATTTTTATTCTTATTTTATCTTAAAAAAATGGTATTCCTATTTAACACTCATGATTCTACATAAAATTATTCATTTGTTTGCACACAAACTTCAAGTAATTCTGTCTGATACTAAAAATACTGAAAACATCTAATATTTAATAATATTAACTGTGTGCAAACAAATGATTAATAAATAATTATATATTGATAAATAGAATTACAAACATTAAATGGTTATACTTGAAACCATTTAACTGCGTGCAAACAAAAAGCTCTCACTCGTTTAAAATAAAGTTACCTACAAACAATTCGTTAGCAAATCATATATACACCCTTGGACAAAAATATAAGACCAACCTCAAAAATGAAGAAAGAGATATTGTTTACAATTTCTAAATTATGAAATCAGATATATCAAAGATAAGCTTAAGAGACATTTAAATTTAGAATAGGAAATTTCAATTCATTTTTATATCTATATTAGCATTTATGTTAAATTTTAGAATTTATTTTTGACATAGATATAAGACCACCTGTAAAAACTAAAGAAAAAAAAAAGGAGTTGATTTAATTCAAAAATTTATAACATATAGTCTACGTAATATAAAAGCTATTAAAACTGTAATACTTAAAATACAAAAAACATAAATAGCTAAAGGAACTAAATTATCTGAATTTTAGAAAGGTGAGATTACAGCTCTGAAAAGGGTCGGAAAATATCAGAGAAATTTCGAAGGCCTAAGGACGCAGCAAAACCGTTATCAGTAATTACTTGAAAAGTCCAAATAAGTATGGAACAAGAAAACCGACTGGCAGGCCAGAAAAAATTCAAGAGAAGAATTGTTCGCGAAGTAAAAAAGAAAACTTTGTCAACATCAAAAATAATAAAATCTCTTGTTGATGCTTCTTGAAGTAATTTAATAATTTGAAGGCATTTAAACTACGAAAAAACAAGGATAAGAAAAGAATTCATCGTCCAAGGTTAATTATGAAGCACAAAGAGAAATGATCGGAATATGTTCGTCAATATTAAACCATGAATGCTAAAGAATGGCGAAAAGTTGTTTTCTCGGACGAAAAGGGACTTCTTGACCACCCAGCGTGCTCTCCAGATCTCAATCCTATAGAAAATTTATGGGGATTGATTGTTGCAAAAGTTTATGAAGGCGGTCGACAGTACTCAGCAATTTCTGAAGTCAAAAACACAATCTTAGACGCACGGGAAAAAATAACTTCGGTTCAACTTCAGAAACTAGATGATAGTATGCCTTGGTTATCAAAGCTAGCGGCGCATATACAAAATATTAAATAAAAAAATTGCCTTTATATTCTAGAGTTCTGCTCATTGGTCTTAAATTTATGTCGAAACAAAATTTTAAAATTAAGCATAAATGCTAATATGCATTAAAAACATATTCTGAATTTTATTGTCTTTATGCCTTATCTTTGATATATCTGATTTTCATAATTTAAAAATTGTAAACAATATCTTTTTTCTTCATTTTTGACGTTGGTCTTATATTTTTGTCCAGGGTGTATATATAAACGTTTATTTGGTTTGGTTTTATGACATATCAACTGCTGTAGGTCATCTAATGCCAAGTTCATTTTTATACATATGAACAGTTCTATTTCAGAAAATTCAATTTAGCATAAGTACACAGTTTAAATGTCAAAAACAGTTCTATTTCAAGCTATTCAGTTGTGTCAAAAAAGTTAAATAGTATCAAGTATTGCATGGTATCACTTAGAGTTCAATTAAACATCAGTCATTTATTTACACAAAGTCAAATGTTAAAACACTTCTATTTCAAACAATTTAGCTTAACATAAGTACACAATTTAGTCCTATTTGACCTATAGTTAGGACCCTATAAGGTACTACCACTCTGGGCCAGAGTGGACCTGGGAGCGATAGCAATGAAGAAGAACTCCGCATTCCTCAAAGCTCTAGCATTACTGGAACCTCACCATCAGATTGTTTAGTATCATATCCGTATCTTACCCCTCTGCAGAGATGTAACCGGTCTATTCAACAGTCCTAGTTGACTGGGCCATATAAACATTTCCCATTAAATGACTATTAACGGTTGATATGCTAACTTCAACAAACTAGGAAACTTTCACTATAGTTGGTATACGAGATGCATACGATAAGTTTCCACACTTTTTTCATATGGGCATTTCAAATTGTCGTAGACTCTTGAAAATTCAGTATGTTATTGCTATACATCTTATAAGATGACTGACCAACTTTTATGATCTCACGATCAAATGAACAGCTACAGCAGAAATTGGAATACACCCTACTAAAGCCTGATTCTCACAGCTGGTGAATTTCAAAAATGCAATCTGACACTTTAGAAGAACGATGTGCAATGAAATTCTGTTTTAAACTTGGAAAAAATGCCACAGAAATGTATGGAATGCTTCAGACTGCTTTTCGACCATCACGCATCAATCGAGCATCAGTTTTTGAGTGGCATAAGAGATTCAAGGAAGGCAGACAGTCTGTGAGGGATGATGAGAGGTGTGGGAGGAGTAAGGAAGTCAATACACCAAAGTTGATTGGCCAAAGGGTTAGGGCTAGGGTTACTATGTTGAGGTTTTAAGGGAGTCCAGGAAGAGATTCCGTCGGAAGTGGCCAGCACTCTTCAAATCGGGTCAGTGGCATTTCCACCAGGAGAATACACCAGTCCACAACTCCATCCTTGTCACAGACTATTTTAGCAAGATGGGCATCAAGACAGTTCATCACCCTCCTTATTGTCCAGACCTTGCTCCTTGTGACTTTTGGTAATTCCCTAAGCTCAGAGACTGTTGTTATGAGACAATTGAGGAGATGAAAGAGGCTGTGACGAAGGTCATTGACACGCTCACACAAGAGGACTTCCATGGGTCCTTCCAGAAGTTGTCGGAACGGCACAACAAGTGCATTGCAGCTGGAGGAGATTACTTGAAGGGACTAGAGTTTCATGTGTGTACTATCAATAAAAGTGCCCATACAAAAAAAGTCTGGAAACTTATCGTATGCTCCTCATACATGTTCTTTTTTCACCCAAATTCTACAATTACTTATTCTTTTAAAGACCATTAGTAATATATCTTCCGTTGTGAAAATGGAAAACAATCATATTTAGAAAAATATAACTTATTCTAGAGGAAAATAAGTCTGATTTATTTCATCATCATCATTATCATCATCATCAAAGCGTGCTGTCAGAACGGATTTCCTTTATTGTCTCTCACCATTCGTCCATAGCCACCATTGCTATTGGTAAGTGCTCTAGACGACATCCAGTGTCAACACACGGCTGATCAAAGTAACCTTTTTGCTGGTTGGCCAACCATCTGTAGGAGTCTATTGCAGAACGTCGCTTAAGAATTCGTCATTACTTCTCCAACTGTGCCAGCAGTTCGTCTTACTGGGGTGATTTGTAAGATGGGTGGTAAGTTGCCGTACAGTTGCTGTTTCTTAGAGTGCGAATTTCTGGATCAGTCTAAAAGAGCACACGGTATTCTTGTGTAGTTTCCATCTATCTTTTTCAGCGATCCTTTTGTTAGAGTCAAGCGGTGCAACTATACAGTAGTACTGATGCGGCTACAGATTGGAAGAATGTTTGTTTTCTTTTATCTGAGAGACCAGATTTCTATACGGTCAATAAGCTGTCAATAGTAGTTCATACTTTACCAATGTGTAAATTGATATAGCTTTCAGTCGATGAGAAATTCCTACTGATTTGCGTCAGAGACGAGACAACGTAACCAGATCAATCCGAAAAGTATTCAGCCATTTTGAATATTTAAAAACCCAGTTATGCGGCCTGGATGTATTTTTCCCCAAACCATTCCCGGGGCTCAATAAGCACACATACAAAATCTGGGAACTTTATATACATTCATGTGGTCGTCTGTAGAGAACAGACAAAGAAACTCTTCTTAATTGTTGATATAGTTTATATTTCTGAAATAACGAATTTCTTTTATTTGTTTCTTAAACTTTAGCGATATATCTATATACGGATGTTCATATTAGTGTACCACTCAACATTAGCAACAGCAAATTTTATATGATAACAATTTGATGTAGCATTAGTAATCAAGAAAAATCGTCCGAAGTCGTTACTGAATTGCAATAACAACTTCTTTCCGAAGTTGGCAAACTTAATGTATTTCTTTATTTTTCGTTAGAAGAGAAATGTACTTTCTCTGAAAATAATTTTAAGTTACTGATAAGAAATCCTACATATTTTTTAAAGATTAATTTTGTATCGTCGACAGGTGTGCCGCTGTCTGATAATGATTCCTTATCTACGAACAGAATGGAATTGTTTGTCTCGAGTAGAATTCATAGCTTATTCACACTGGTCGAGTGGAATTTTTGTCTTGATTGGAAATTATAATGCTTCACCAGTTTCTTGACGTAAGTTATCCTTGTTTTTTTTGTTTTTGTTTTTTTGCTTTTTCAAATAATTTTCTTTCAAACAATTTCAGCTATTTAAGTGATTGTCAGACCAGACTTGGAGAAGAATACATTCTGAGTATGTTTCCGTTTGAAAATCAGAAACAGGCAGCTTTGGAACTTTTGAGTACAGTGAGTACACATTAGATAATTCAATTTATAACACACACACACACACACACACACACACACACACACACACACACATATATATATGTGTGTGTGTGTGTGTGTGTGTGTGAGTGTGTGTGTTTGTGTGTGTGTGTGTATTAACTCAACTCTTCACACATGCAGGATGCGACGTAAGGTTAATTTTTAAGCAGTTTAACAGGTTTATACTTCAGAGTTTTTTTTCTAGATCGGTTGCCATACCAAAATTAAAGAGCCCAGTCTATTCAACTATTTACCCATTACTCGAGGGAGAATAGTTAGGTAGGGTATTAATTCTATGTGAAATTCAGACAGCTTTGATTTCAGGATTTGAACTTGGCTCACCGTGTCTATTTTTCATGATTTCGATTGCATCACAAACACCTCCAAGTCAATATATATATATATATATATATATATATGTGTGTGTGTGTGTGTGTGTATGAGTGGTTAGGCAGTAGTCCTTCCTTTAAGTCCTTCCTTCCTTCCTGACGATGGCCTATGAAAGGTCCGAAAACGCTCAGGACAATTACGCTAATTTCACCTACCAACTCCTACCTAAAATCAAAACTCTTGTCAGGAAACTGAAGGATCCAAATAAAATCATATAGACAAAATGTGTCGTTATTATTTAATCACACACACACACATATATAGGCGTTGAGTATATATATATATATACTCAACCCCTCCATCACTGCGGAAGACGGAGAGATCACATAAGGTAGTAGTTAACGTACGGAATCGTTGTTAGCGAGTTCGAACACCAGTCGTGCTATTACGTTTACTTTCGGACTAACACTTTTGGGAAAGGTATAAACTACTTATTCCCAAAATATTGGTTAAGTAGTACCACCACTGTTGTTCAAGGATGGTTTTAGCATTAAATAACCCATGAAGGTCGACATGCCTTTAAACAAAGAAACCAAACCAAACATCCATCATAGCAAGAAGCGGCACAAGGTCTATTTTTAAGAGGACTGCAGCTGGTTTGGATTCAGAATTTTTCATTCTCCTAGACAAGGTGCGTAATCAAAGCAAAAGAGTGCAATCTATCCTATCATTTACTCCGAGGTGTCCTCGTGGTGTAATGGTTAAAGCGATGGACTGCGGAATCGTAGTAAGCGAGTTCGTACTCCAGTCACGCTATTACGTTCACTTTCAGGCAAATACCCTTGGGGAAGGTATGAACCCCCTTATCCTCCCAGCTATGGGTTAAATACTACCACTACTGTTCTTCTACGAGAATAGCTTTGGCATTAAATAACCTACAAAGGTTGATATGCCATTAAACAAAGAAACCATCAACCATATCATTTACTCATAACCAGAGGAAGATGGGAAGAATAAATGGTTTCATGCCTTTCCCAAGAGTATAAGCGCGAAGTGAAATGCAAACAGCGTTGCTCGTTAACCTTTACTTCACTCGAGGCATTGTTTGAAGATGACGTTGGGCTACTTTAAGGACTCCAGTTCCTGGTTTTTAATTCAGAGATGTATTTTTCCTTTACTAATTGCCCACCATGACTAGAGAATCTAGTTTTGCTTTATTATTTTATTGACAGCTGAATGGAAAAGAGATGTATTTTTGACCTTTTTAAAGGTCATTCGTTAATAGCCTTGGCTGGAATTTTAACTCATCGATTCCATTTTTCTGACCGAAACAATGTCGGTACCAACTCGGTCTTTTTTATCTATTTAAAACATATATATATTTAAAACAAATACACACACACACACGCGCGCACGCGCGTGTATATATATATATACATATATATATATATATTTAAAATATCTATGTCATATATAGCAGAAACAGCACATTATTTTTTAAAAATGACGGAAAAAACCTACTACCAGCGGCTTTTCTTTCGACCTTCCACACACACACACACACACACACACACACACACACACACACACAGTTCATGTGTTTTAATCTAGTGAGTGACATCTCATGAAATGGTAAGTAAATTTGGCGACCTTAGTCAAGGGTGACCCGAAGGCTCCCTTTTCAATAGCTACCACACTGAGGTGTAGGGGCGGGCGCTACTCCATTCCCTAGCTTGCTTCACTTTACCCTTGATTCTTACTTTAAAATGCTGAGTGATAAGCAAGGTGGCATCAAGTACCTTTTTTGAGTCTTTGAGTCTCCCGGACCAAGTAGTCCTCTAAAATTAGATTAGATACCGCGGTGGCAATATTTCATCTACTGAAAAACATACACAGATTAAGCATGGACTGCTATTGACTGGTAATCGATCATCTGGAAATCTGATAGAATAAAACAAGAATTCTTCCAAGATGTAGCGGCTGTCAGCACTATTGTATGGTTCCACCACTTGAATGCTTGAGGAAAAGGATAGATGGGAACTGCATAAGGATGCTGCATGCTGTTTTCAACAATCTTGCGAGCCGTATGCTACAAAATAGCAGCTATACTGCCATTTATTACCATCTCACAAACCATCCTAGTAAGATATGCAGAAGAACTCATTAAGGATTTTCTGCAAAGGACTTCTATACCAGTGTTGGCTAAGCAGCAGAAAGTTACATTCATCAGCCGTGTGCAGACGCTTGATGCTCTCTAGAGGACTTACCAAGAGGAATGGTGGATAGAGACGAGGAGCGAGATAAAGTCAAAGGAATTGTTCGGGGACAGAGATAATATTTATAAACAAAGATCTGTTTGGCTAAGGGCCAAGGTCAGAAATATAGAGCGTCCAGCGAACTCGCTTGTCATGGCTCTACTAACTAAGCTCGTTAACCATTACACCACGCGAAGTGCGATGAAACAGTTGATATCTTTTTACTATTTTCTCTTTCCACATATATATACATATATATATATATATATATATATGCACACGCACATGTCTTCGGTTTACTTTTTGATTTTAAGTCTATGCAATAATTTGTCTGATATGATACCTGCATTACTTATTTTATCCAGTAAGAAATTAGCAGTGCTTCCTCTTTTGATGTCACGCAATTTTAAATTCTGTATATATATACTTTTTTTTGCAATTACTGCTCAACAAAATTCTTTGATCATTTTAAGATACTCACGACTTTACATGACGTTTACACACACACACACACACACACACACACACACACACACACACACACACACACACACACACACATATATATATATATATATATATGCTAGAATAGCTATTTGCATAAATTACGGGCTTATTTACGAATAAGTTAGAATCTTTCTCTCCCTCCCTCCCTCCCTCAATTTGCCTCTCTTTCTCTTTCACTTTATTCTTGCTTTCTCTCTTCTCTACTTACGTCTTTTGCCTTGTCTGAGTCACTTCGTATTATTTCTAATCTTTTTTAATTTCTCTTTTCTTTCAACTTACATCCTTTCTTTCTCGGGGGAGTCCTCAAGGCGTAATGGTTAAAGTGCTGAACTGTGCCTTGGAAGTAAGCAAGTTTGAACTCCCCTCAGATTAACACGTTCACTTTCGGACTAATACTCTTCGGAGCAGTTCGAAACCCCTTTATCAACCTTAGATATGGGGTAAATAATATCTCTGTATTTCTCAGACAAAGATAGCTTGAAATAACCCAAGAAGGTTGATATGCCATTAAGCAAAGAAACAAAACCTTTCTTTCTTTCCAAGCATGTATTTATCAACTCCCCGCCCTGTCACACGTAGGATGAGACACTAGGTCAATTTTTCTATGGGGTTTTTAATTCAAAGTTTTATATTTCCTCGAGTAGTTACCGTTTGAAGGCTAGAGCTAATTTTCAACTGACTTATTGCATATATTCTTGCTATATAATACTACTGTATTCTACAGCGCCAGTCAGCTGGGGCTGTAGAATACACTGACTGCATCTCTGTAGAGGGGTAATCCCACATTACGAGTGTGCTGGATATGGTACCAAACCATCCTGGAGTTCTGGGTATTGTGGAGCACCCCTTCATTGCCATTACTCCCTGGTACACTCTGAATCAGGGTCCCATTAATAGGTCAAATAGAACTGTTTAATCATTGAAACCATTTAACTATGTCCAAATAATAAATAGCTGTACTTGAAATCATTTAACTGTGTACAAGCAAATGAGCTCTGGCTCGTTTAAAAATGTTACCTACAAACTATTCGCTTACAAATATATATATATATATATATATATATATATATATATATATATATATATATATATATCCAAAGAACAAGACACTAACTACCTAGCTTTCACCTATCGGATCATCGGGCTAATTCTGACCAAAGAGAGTTGGCCCAAACGACATTTTATTAATAAAGCGGCCATCGGAAAAAATAAAAAAAATTAGCATAAAAAACAAAAAACAACCCCCCAACCGCCCACACTATTGGCCAAGTAGCCAAGCATATTCATGCCTGCAAGTCTTAAGTATTTCAGATCTCTGGTTGTGTAATTCATTGGGGTTATTCGAAGAAGCTATTGCTAACTTTTCCTCTATACATCAGAGGCAATATCTATCAGCCTTATATTTTACGACATTTTTTTTTTATTATCTCTTATTTTCGTAAAGGATCTTTCTTTCTTGCTTTCTTTTTAATTTCCCACACGTATTTAGATAAGCCAGTCCTGTGCCTGTATATTTCGCGTGCGAAACAACTTCTATTGTTGTAATATTTTTGGGGAAAGAGTAGGTCCCACGTATACTATTTTACCATTACAACTATTATTATAACGATTACAATTTTTGGGTCCGCTACTATGCACCTCAACCTTATATACTATGCATTCATATTGGCATTTGTCCTTGAGGAGACAAGCAGCCTTATTAATACAGTTACATCTTGGGAAATTAATATGTTGTTTATTATTGAGATTTTTAGTGTTGCTTTTATTAATTAAGTAGGCAACGTTGGGCATGCAATTATAGCTTAATTTAACGGTATTTTTATTAAATATTTTATATAGCTTGTTCGTCGCGGAGAAATTGCTCTTTGATAATCTAAACAATTCCTTCGCTAATATATTAGCCACGGCTATATTATATGGCGGCATAAATAATAGAATTTTCCTTGACCTATTCTGCCCCCTATTACATATATTTGATATTTCATCAATTTTGGTTTTACAACCACCATTTTTGTTTTGAGGAAAATGTTGTTATTAGAAGAATTAGTAGATAATCTAGGCATAATATCATTAGGGATATGCTCGAAAATTTGTCTCGAGTGGTTAGAACCAACAGTAATATAACATGAGTATTTGTTATTTTTCCTAATTGAAGACACCATGCCGTTGAACAAGTTAAGTGTAATATCCAAATAATCCGTAATTTTTGTATTTGTTCGGATATCTAATTTGAATCCAAACTTATGGAACAACCAATACAATTTTTTCCTTATTGCATCGATTTTTCTAGGGATGCAATGATCTACAATAAGTAACCCATCGTCACAGCAAAGGCCATGGTTACCGGGGTCAATAATATTGTTGAGGTTGTATAACAGTAAGCAACCCACTAACTTACAGATTTTAACGCCATCATAAGCCACCGTAGGGTTATCGAAATTACCACTAACTCCTTTTTTAATACAAAACCTCATTATAGTACAGCAATAATTTTCGGCTATGTTTAATGATTCTGATTTTATCCTCCGATATCAACATATATTCCCTAGCTAGATTCAATGCCTCATTTATGGATTTTGCGTAATTGACACGTAAAATTCTTTAATATATTTTACGAAGGTGTATTTATTATTTTTACTATAATCCTTAAACCACTTTGTACAATCATTCGTATTATGCTATTGGTTTATGTTTAGAACTATTCTAATATCTTGCAAAATAACCTTGCTGATTTTCCCTATTTGTGAATATATATGCTGGATTACTACGAAAATCACTTTTGTGGTCCTTTAAAGTGATAAAACAATTTTTGATATTAAATTTTTCTATCCAATTCTCTATTTTCAATTTACCAGCGAATAATTCGGCTTCCTTATTCAGATCATAAATTAGGTGAAGCTTTTTTTAAAAATGAGATTTGATTATTTCTCTATGAAACATTTGTTTATAGTTATTAGGGCTCATTTTATATAAATTATCTAATTTATCAGCCTTAACAAAGATTCTGTTAGTACCCTCTATGTCTTTAGGGTCACTCTTTATTTGTTGTTGTATACTATTATTCACCGTACCTTATAGACTTAACTAGGTAGATTAAATCGTATTCAAGAGTATCTAATTCTTTGATATGAAGGTGGGGTGGACATTCGTTTTAAAGCCATAGAACTCTTACGTATCTTGGGATTTAGTCAGGGAATTGTTTGTAAGAAAATATGCTTTCCATCTCATATTTGAGATAAAAGATTCAATCTTTTTAAATAATGCTTATTTATATTCGTGTTTATTTGGTTGCGGAATATTTTTGAAGGAATAAGGGATGTGCGTTCGTTCATTACATATGGAACTTGAAAGGGCTCAATAGTAATAACTAGAGCAAAATGATCTTATCATTTATTTCATAGCTATTTCTATAACTCTGCAGGCATGAATATATATATATATATATATATATATATATATATATATATATATATATATATATATATTGTGGGAAATAAATATGTCTATCTCGTAAACTTTATATAATGAAAAGACTTTATATAAAAAACTTTATTTAATGGTCAAGGCAAGTATGACCAAGACAAGATGGTTAGGTGTGAAACACCGAGTTTTTATTGGGCGAATCGTATACGGAGAATTTATGTGTGCAGAATCCCTGCTGCCGAATACAGTCCATGTTGGTGTGTAGTCCCTGCAGTATCGAAAGTCAGTGCTATCGAATACAGTCCCCGTTAGTATCGAAAGAGTAGACTGCTATTAAATAGTTCTTAGCGACAGCGAATCAAGAGGATCTGGAACAAGTCTTTATGCTCTGGTCTGGTCGTTGGTGTATATGCGTGGCTATGCATCTGGAGACGGTTGGAGGGTCGGACGTGCCGGATCATGGAAGTAGAAGGATCGATGTTCCGGTTATTGAGCTCCTGGTTAACAGGGGTAGGGAAGTAGTCGATGTCTTTTTCGAAGGGTAGATGATAGTCCGAACAATGTCGTCTGGTCTTGGAGTGGTACTTTGCTTCGAGTGTTCGTGGCGTCTGACTTGCTGCTGCGTCATCATCCACGTGGAACTTGCAGAAAATCCTTAAAAAGGACTAAAGATAGGAAGCAAGATTTAGAATTCTGAACTGTTGGACTGTCAGAGATTTTCGAGGTTTATCATGAAAAGGACTGTGAAGAAGCTGTGGTTGGTAATAGGCTGGTCCTTGGGATCTGCTGCTATGGCGAGGTAGAGGCTTCTGATTGGTGTATACTGGTACCAGTTAGAGGAGCACGAATTACTCCCTTCGCCACAGGGCCAGAGGCCCGATGCCTTCTGAGTTATTGCCGTCAGTGACTGTTTTTATAGAAGAGATTGCGTATCTGCTGGGCTCGCATGTTTCGACTATGGACTGAAAGCCTCTCTTTAACTCTGTGTAATAATGAGATAAATTATCATACCGTTAAGAGTAGCTTGCCAACACAACCTGTTTAACTCAACAGTTAGAAACTACTTACGAGATGGTTGGCAGAATTAATCTATCGCGAAAATAGCCTTTGAGTTGGCACTAGAAAATTCCATTCGCTAGCGAAATTTGGAGATGTTATCTTTGTTGATACTAGGATTCACTTCCGGTGGTGATGAAAAATTCCGTTTGCTGACGACATGGATGACTGCGTTTTTTAAGCAGGGGTTTTTAACGTGAGAGCCCGGTTGGTAACGATATATATATAAACAATATTTGGCATTTAATAATCCACAACGGTTGATATACCATAAAATAAAACCAAAACAATCCATACTTCTATGAACTCAATCAGGAAGTAATTATTTTTCAGTAATCACTTGTCCAACAGACAGGGAAAATTTAGTTGTAATAAAAGTTCTCTTACCTCAAAAAGATTTCTGTATACACAAAATATCTATTTTATGCATTTCTTAAATTTTCTAATTTAGACATAACTTGTTACCTTTTTCTTTGATAAAAAATAAAATTTATTTAAAGCGAAACATATACAGTGTATGCCTTTTGTCCCGATAATGTTACAAAAATACTCTTTTATGAAGATGAACAAATCTAATAAAAATAAATTACATAGCATAGTTATTTATTAAAAATTTGCTTTAAAAATTCTTATGCAAATTACGTATCACTATTATTCTGTTCGATGGTGAATATAATATTTATTGAAAAACTAATCAATGGTATAAATGCACCCTTACTTCTGTATATGCCCTTAATCGGCCTTCGGGCTTTTGACCTTGTGTCAAGTCGTGTCTGGTGGGAGGCAGCGACAAATATTGGGCTTTTGACCTTGTGTCAAGTCCTGTCTGGTGGGAGGCAGTGACAAATATCCCTTCTGTATATGCCCCTTATTTAGGCGCCTAGCAAGCGAGATGAGCAAACCTTCATGAATGAGTTTGAGTCTCATTGGGTGCCCTATTCATGCGACCTTGTGCCACCTCTAAGTAAAAAGTTTAGTAAATTACTAGTTGCCCCTTAGTTCTATAACTCCCCTCTAATTCTTTAGAGGCTCCTTACTTCTATAACTACACTTTGCTTTTATAGATGCACCTCACTTCTAGAGATGCATCTTTCTATAGATGCACCTTACTTCAATAGATGCTTCGTTACTTCTATATATGCATCTTTCTATAGAGGTACCTTACTCGTATTGGTGCATCCTTACTTTAAAAAATGCACCTTACTTCTCATATATGTATCTTTACTTCTATATATACACCGTTCTATAGATGCATCTTACGTCTGGAAATGCCCCTTACTTATATAGATGCACATTTATTGTATTGGTGCACGCTTATATAGATGCGTCTTAATTATATCAATGAATCCTTATTTTCATAGATGCATCTTATTTCTGTATATGCAACTTATTTCTATAAATGCACCTTTCTTTAAATGCACCCTATAGATATTCCATAGATGCACTTTTACTTCTATAGATGCATCTTACTTCTGTATATACATCTTACTTCCATAGATTCACCTTTCAATGGAAGCATCTTTCTAACGATGCACTCATATATAGATGCCGACTTACTTTTATGGATGCATCTTATTTTGGTCAAGCAAGTTGCATTTGGGCCGGGCGGTTAAAAAATTACCATCTCAGAAATTTTTATCATTAAGGGTTAAAACGATTGTTAGACTATTTTCTTCATCTTTATTGTTATTTCCACAAAGTTTCGGCCGATATGTTCTCCGGCCTTCTTCAGGTGTTCGTCGAACTCGAGAAAGTTCACGGAACTTTGAACTACGTCCTTTATTGAATCCACGGGGGTCACCTGTTCTGATTCCGTTAGCTATAACCGGATACCAGTGTTAAGTATTCCTGTATTGTTACTCACCTGCAGTAAGGGGTGTCCTCGTGGTGTAATGGTTAAAGCGATGAACTGCGGAATCGTAGTACGCGAGTTCGTACTCCAGTCGCGCTATTACGTTTACTTTCGGGCAAATACCCTTGGGAAAGGTATGAACCCCCTTATTCTCCCTCCAGCTATGGGTAAATAGTAGGACGGACTAGGTTCTTCAGCCTTGGTGAGGCAACTAGTCTAGGAGAAGGAAAACTCTGAATTAAAACCTGTTAAACTCCGCTTAAAAATTGACCTTGTGTCATATCCTGTAAATAGTACCTGCAGTAAGGATTGAACCAGCAAACTCCAGATAATTGTCTCCTTAGAAGCTTAGGGAACCAACGCCTATAACCGTTACGCTATGTGTCCAGCAGGCAGGTAACAATACAGGAATACTTAACACTTATACTCAGACATGACGAACGGGATCAGAACAGGCAACCCCCGTGGATTCAATAAAGGACGCAGTTCGAAGTTCCGTGAAGGTTCCCGAGTTCGACAAACACTTGAAGAAGGCCGGAGGACATATCGGCCGAAACATTGTGGAAATAACTATAAAGATGAAGACAATAGTCCGAAAATCCTTAATGATAAAGATCATCAAGCTTCGTCTCAGAAATTCAAACAACTAAAGCTCAGAAATTGTATAGAAGTATGAAAAATGTAAACGGTTTTGTTTTAGATAGTGAGGACACACACATAGATTTACATAACTTAGATTTATCTTTGACGACCTGATTGAATGTAGAGATACACCGACAGATTCATATAATTCAAATTTATCATAGGCTACATGATAGAATGTTGGAACATATTCAAGATTTACAAAACGAAAATTTATAATAGATGAAATGAAGACCAAAAACATTTTCATCCCTCATTTAAATATTGCGATTTTCTTGTTTATTTCTATATTTAAAGTAACTGAGTTCTATCCTTTCTTCAGGTTCGGTCAGACGTACCGGATAAGGTCCCGGCCGGAGGATTTCGCAGAGAAGGCCTTTGCGCTGGATTCCCATCACTGGCTCCTCCTTTAGACATACACACATATGGACCAATTGAAAAACAAATATCTGAATTACCAGTAAGTATTTCGTAACATCAATTACATTTCGGTAAGTTAATGGTTACGGAAGTTAACAAAGGGCAATGAGTCCATATTCAAATACCTTTAGCTTTGTGAATAACAATCTATAACATTAGTTGTCAAGGATAAAGCTTGCGACGTAAACGCATCACCTACAGCCGGTGTATCTGCACCTTGTGCATGATATCTCTCTTTGTGCATATTTTGCTGTATTGCAATTTCCGACCCTACGCTGTTGCACTCTATAGATACATATCACAGTGCACCTGCCCAGGTGTTGGCAACGTCTCAAGGACAAAGAAAAAAAAAACAACACAAAGTTTGGAAAACTGGTCTTTCTCATGGCCCGTTGATCTAGTGTGTAGAGTGTTCGCCAATGGCCCGGGAGACCAAGGTTCAATCCCAGATCGAGTCATACGAAAGAGTCAAAAATTGTACTTGATACCTCCTTGCTTAACGCTCAGAATTGTAAGGTACGTATCAAGGATAAAGTGGAGCACTCCAGTTGCGCCCTCCTCTACACCTCAGTGTAGTAGTTATTGAAAAGGGAGCCTTCGGGTCGCCAACTTTACAACTTTATACCTATGGTAAACTCACAACTATAGACATATATACACACACATCCATGCATCTAACCCTGGTGTACTAATAAACCAAAAGTTCATATTGTCACGAGCTTTGTCTTTTGAAATTCTTCAGCATATTCTCCCAGATTGTCATCTCCTGACAAAATGTCACTCACCATTTCCCTGTGTAGGATCAATGTAGTATCACTATCTAACTTTCAAGTTAATATTGCATAATTATTCAAGCATTATTATTCATATACATAAATATATATACAAGAAATTCTCCCATTGCATACGAAGTATGAGTGTCAAACAGTTCAATTAAAGAAGTAAACCATTAAACAACACCTAGGATTTTTTTTATTGAGGTGAAGTCTTGTTTTAGACCAAGAATACTTTTTGGATGAGCTGTTAACAGAAGAATGGTATACCAGTATGCTACATATTCTCCTCAGACTTTTAATTCAGAGTTTTCCTTATTCCAGACCGGTGGCTCTGACACGGCAAAAAAGTCCAGTTTACCCTACTATTTCATTCACCCACACACACACACACACACACACACATATATATATATATAAAAGAAAAACCTTTAAAAATTACTCATATTTTTTGTAATAATATTCATTTCAGTGGATCCTATATTTTAAAAAAATGTTAGATCTGCATCTTCAAACAAAGAAATAATCTATTATTTCTTTGTCTAGTGATGCAGATCTAACGTTTTAAAAAAAATAGGGTCTGCTAAAAGAGATATTATTACAAAAAATATGAGTAATTTTTAAAGGTTTTTCTTTTATATGAAATTATTTGCTCTGTATTTTAGTTTATTATTATTTTACATTAAGCTCTCTTTCGGATTTTGAATTACATGGATATTGAAGAAAGAAAATCCTAAAATAGAATTGTTCCCAACATCGGCTGACTTGGCGTTGGATAATATGAGTATATATATATATATATATATATGTGTGAGTGAGTGAGTGAGTGAGCGAGCGAGTGTGTGTGTGTGTGATAGCTGCAACGTCGAATTCGAGTAGCTATGACATAAAACCCATAAATTCAATTTGTAGCAATCTCATGATATCAAGAAATCTATGTGCTTGCATCTTTTTATTGTGAGGAAAGCGGCTGCACTTTCATCCATTCATTCACACATCCAACCACACATTCGTCCTTCCATCTCATTATTACGAAGAAATTCAAGGCGCTGAAAGTTGATCGTTTCATGAAAGAATTGCACGGTCTAAAATTGAAAAGATTTAAAAAACAAAAAAACTAAAGCAGAAAGCAACAAACTATTCGTATTTTTAAAGAAAGAGAGAATGTATTGAACTAAAACTCCAAAGGGAGTTTTGGATTTAAATCATAAAACTTAAACTGTAAAATTAAATAAATAGTTAATTAAAACCAACAACAGAATGAAAAGTATACCAATCATTGGCCTAGTGGGTAGAGTGTTCGCCAATGGTCCGAGAGACCGGGGTTCAATTCCAGGTCACGTCATACCAAAGACTTTAAAAATGGTACTTGATACCTCCTCGCTTAACACTCAGCATACGTACCTTATAAGGTACGTATCGAGGGTAAAGTGGAGCAATCCAGGGAAAGGAGTAGCGCCCTCCCCTACACAACGGTGTAGTAGCTATTGAAAAGGGAGCCTTCTGGTCGCCCTCGACTACGATCGCCAACTTTACTTTTACTTATTATTAAAAAAAAAAGGAAAAATCGTCTGATATCATTCGTTAAGGCAAAGAATGATCAGGCCTTTTTATTTTTTATTTTTGTCAAAATGATTAGTACTTATTAGTTCAAAAAGAAGTCTGCCTACTCGACACAGTTTGTGTCAGATCCTAAGTGTTCGACACATACTAATCAAGATGTGCTGGCGAAGGGAAAAATATCAGTCAGGTTTTATGTTTATATTAAAGAATATTATGGATTGTCATGAAAGGGGTTGTAAAGTTCAGTCCAATGCGGAGGAAGAAGTATGGTTCAGCCGGAAATAATAAATAATGATCCAAAGGCGCCAGATATACTCTAATTTGTGTTCGTAAAATATTCTTAATGACGTGGATCCTTGTGGGAGATTAGCAAATTTTGTAGATCGATAGATAAAAAGAATATATATATATATATATATATATATATATATATATATATATGTGTGTGTGTGTGTGTGTGTGTGTGCGTATGCACCACTCTCTCACTCTTTCTTTATATATATATATATATGTGTGTGTGTGTGTGTGTGCGTCTATTTTGTTGGTATAGGGATAGATGCATATTAAGTATGAAGTGTAGCATTGATAAAAAGGAACGTGTGCTAATAGAAAAGTCATTTGTTGATGAAGAAGATGAATCAAGCAAAACATCCGTGCTTTGATTCCCACACCCGCCACATAACTATAACTATAACTATACATACATACATGCATACAAACATACATACATACAGTGACACGCATATGTATTGGATACATGTTATTTTCTGTTATAACTATTATAAATGTTAAGATATTAAATTGATAAATCCAATACTTTTGCATAGGGTAATTTTGAACTTAGATAAAAAACAAAAAGGATTCAACCGTACGTTTTTAATTTTCCTTCCACATACAACTAAAACAACTTTACGAGATATTTCTTACTAGAGTTATAACAGAAAATAACATGTATCCAATACTTATGCGTGTCACTATATATATATATATATATATATATATATATATATATATATAAAGATTTGAAAGTGTTAATGTTTCTTTGGTAGTACCTTTAAGATATGATCTCAAACAGTCTTTACCTGTTCACCCGCCCAGTCAATACAATCTTTGAAGTTTCCACAGTTGATCTTCATAACTACAATTCGGCTTTTTCTAATAAAGGCACAATTTTCCCCATACTTACGTCTTAAAATTATAATAGTAGTCGATGAAACTTGAAGTAACAGTAAACATAAAGATAAGCGCTTTTAATTTATCGTAGGTTTATATATATATATATATATATAGATATATAACAATTTATATATATATATATATATGAATATATATATATCTACACACACACACACACACACATATGTACATATATACATATATATAATCAAAATTATATCACACACAGAGACACACAGGCACTCATATAAATGTTTATGTATAATCCTCGTACCTGTAAAAAATGGCGGATTTATTAACACATATATCAGCATTTTTTACCAGTGATAATATCTGTACATTCTGTTTAATATTAAAATGTCTTTTCTTGGCTCCTGTATAGGATCAATGAAGTATATGTGTGCTCTGTATAACTTAATACTTTCAAGTTAATTTTACACCGCTATTTGAGTGACCAAACTATGGCGTTGTGGTTCTGTGAGTTTCCTTCATTAACTCTGGGTTGGGCGATGGAATCACTGGTTAATTTTATGAATCTGTTTGCTTTAACGAGATATGGAATATATATGGATATAGAAAACAAACACTAATAAATAGTACTAGTATTCATTGTATGTAGACACACAGACACTTTCTCATGTAAGGCTACAATAAAATCATTGGCTATAATAAAACCCTTGGCTATAAAAAATACAGAAAATTAATTTGGCGTGTTTCATTTTTCGATAAAGTTATCCTAGTAGTGCAAAATACCAATTTAATTTTTCCTATTGTCTTTCTTTCCCACGCAAGCACTCGCGCATGCATATATATATATATATATATATATGGGTGTGGGTCATTTTCTTTGGATTGTACACGAATCATAATGACATCAAAAATCGAATTTTCTGTCATTTTAACTTGTTTAATTTAAACAATGCCAGTATTTAGGAAGTGTTGAAATTGAATAAGAAAATGCAGAATATTATAAATTTGTGATAGTTTATAAGAACAAAGGAATTGTATAACTACTTCAATATACCCGTTATTTTTTATGCTACTATTAAACTTCATATATATATATATATATATATATATATATATATATATATATATATATATATATATATATATATATATATATATATATATATATATATATATATATATATATATATATATATATATATATATATATATATATATATATATATATATATATTCATGCAAGCACATACACACTCACATACATTTATATATTATATTTATATATATATTGTATGTTTCGTTAAAAACTACCAAGGGGGTGTCCTCGTGGTGTAATGGTTACAGCGATGGACTGCGGAATCGTAGTACGCGAGTTCGTACTCCAGTCGCGCTATTACGTTCACTTTCGGGCAAATACCCTTGGGAAACGTATGAACCCCCTTATCCTTCCAGCTGTGGGTTAAGTAGTACCACTACTGTTCTTCTAGGAGAATGGCTTTGGCATTAAATAACCTAAAAAGAGTTGATATGCCATTAAACAAAGAAACCTAACTTAACCTAAAAACTACCAGCAAGGTGTTTTTAATAGCTTTTTTTGTCGTCAGACAAAATTTCTTCAGTTTAATTCAGTTTTGTATAAAAATTTAAACTTCTAAAATATCCAGATACTAGAAGCTATAATTATAACCCCCAATAAACAAAGCCAAGCAAAACAAAGAAAAAACAATAAAAAACGCCAAAAACAGTATTCACCCTGGCAATCTGTGTACTTGATGCACAAAAACCGGTGTACTTGATGTTAAAAGATTTACCCTACTATTAACAATTATTATACTGGTTCCATTTTAAACATCGAGTTAAGAGCGCCAGTTTTGGAAAATAAAAACTAATGGAAAAAAAAACTAACTGAAAAAAGAAAGCAAATATTCAATGTATCTCTACAGTTTGAACAGAAAGAATCCTAAATATCAAAGACAATCGTTTTCATAGATTTTAATGAATAAATTTTCATTATGCCATTGGAAATGATCAATGGATGTAGTTACTGCTTGAAGAAAAAAGTTTTGAATTTTTTAATATAAAATTAAACTAAACTCATAAAGTCTTGCAAGACAGCAAAAAAGAAAAATGTTAAAAGAGCTTTGTGGTTTTAAACCAAACATACTTAAGAAAAAGACTGCTGCCTAAACGTAGTTCATAATATATATATATATATATATATATATATATATATATATATATATATATATATCTTATTTGTATGTTCGTTTTAAGGATACGAAAGATCACACAACATCTATAGAGAAAGGTGAAAATTGTCTGATTCGGTGTCTGGAAAGTTCAGCATCATTAATATTTGTACGTTCTTCCGGCTTCATGCCTGATCCAGGGTTTATTAAAATTCTTTGTGTATTTGATACGAGAAGTTGTCAGGAAAGTTTCTTGCCATTGCTTTTCAAACAAAAAACAAGCACCCCCCCAAAAAAACAAAACAAAACAAAAATAAACATACAAACAAATAAAAAGGACGAAAGAAATCTTTTAACTTATTATATCTAAAAAATGGGCTTAATTCATTATGCCTTAATGCGTCTTATTGAAATTACTTTTAAATACGATGTAGTCGCAACAATCATTGTTAACTGCAATTAGCTTCCTTTTCGCCTCCTTGTCCGTACGTTTATCGTTTGCTAGAACTGCAAAAATCAGCCATCTGATAAATCTTCCTTTCTTTATTTCCGGTGTATACAACTTGTTTTTTGACTTAGATTTAGCGATTAGAAATTAAGATTCATCACAATTTCCTTTTCATTTGTTATACTAAGAAATTTCACAATTTAAATAGAAGACACAAATTTATCAATACATGTGTCTCTACATTAAAATAAACAGGATGCAATAAATAAATAGGCTGCTGAAAAGAATATTTCATTAACTTAAAACTTCATGTTAATATTTTGCATCTTTATCTAAATCTAAAACCACTTGGTAAACAATATTTTTCATCTTTTTAAATTTGAAACTTCATAATAAACAATATTTAAAAAAAAAATTCTTTACCAGTGAACGGCATTTCTATACCTGAACCCCCCCCATTAAACTTAGGATTTTGAGTTGTTTCTACACCTCTAGCTAAAATTTGATATCAAATGAACGAGAATTGGTCCAGTTATTTGATTACAAAAGGATATCGATTTTTCTTAAATATCCTGTATCAATTTTTGTAAAAATGGAAACATAACCATTCAGTTTGGCTTTGTTTGATTAACTAAACGTAATACTCTTATTTTTCAGAACTGTACTAAGATGGTGCCCCCAAGGCATTACTTGACTTCGCTCTATCACTCCCATCCTACCTATACATTTGCACAGCCCGTGTGTTACACAGAGCGGCAAAGACGTGTCACTGGTGGAAACCAGTCAAGTGTTCGATTTGTCAATACGTATTCTCCAAACGGTAGCTAAAAGATTTAGTATTCATAATTAAATCTCAACTTTATTGCGTTTATTTCTTCTTCAAATCTTCTTGCGAATCCAGTGTTTTTATTAATTAAATAATTAATCAATTCATTTTTCAATTATTCCTTGATATGAATTTATTGATAGAAAAACCTAAACAAGAACTACACAAGAATGTTACGAGCTATTTGGAACAAATCCTGGAAGCAACATACAACGAAACAACAGATGTACGGCCACTTATCTTCCATCTCAAAAATAGTCCAAGTAAGATGAACAAGAGATGCTGGATACTGCTGGAGAACCAAGAACTAACTCATGACTTTCTTTTTGAACCCCTACACATAGAAATGCCAGTGTTGGCCAACTAGGAAGAAGTTATTTACATCAGCTCTGTGTAGACACAGGATGTAGTTTGTAAGAATGTAAGAGAGAGAGAGAGAGAGAGAGAGAGAGAGAGAGAGAGAGAGAGAGAGAGAGAGATCCGTGCTATCAGCTCAACTTGTTAATACTCGTCTTTTGGGTATACTGGAAAGGAGTATCAGTGATGGAGTTATCCGAGCTTTTGGGTCTTTCAATATCAGACCTCCACATTAAAATCACCCGGCCAGGATGGTTCCGTTCCCACTTTGTATCTCACCAATAATGCACTTGGTGGCTTCTTCTGAAGCTCCCGAGATGGTATGCTTAACACCCAATACAGTTATTCTTGAAGCCTTAAATATCTGTCTGATATATCAAACTTTGATCTATAAAAAGGCAAATTAATTGATTTATTGATCAGTTTCAACTGCATGTAAACCCGTCTAGGTTTATTTTATATCTAGAAGTTAGAGAATCACATTCATTGTACATTTTTACTTATATTGTTTTGAGTAATTGTCTTTGGCACACAGTTGTAGTGTTTCAATATTCCTAACTAATATAAATAATTTATACATGATTACATGGCTTTAAATAACTATTTTTATTTAATAATAATCATTTGTTTCCATATAGTTTTATGGTTTCACGTATTCTAATCTAATATTAATAATTTTGAAACTGATACGACCACTTCTTGTCAGAGTGGACATGGTAGTAATAAAAACGAAGTGGTACTCCATAATCCCCAGAGCTCCAGATGTGGAGACCCATCACCAGATACAATTTAGTATCCAGAAACCACTTTTTCTTTTCTTGGGTGGGGCTTAGTCCCCAGCAGGGGATTCAGTTAGAGTATTTTAAGCGCTGCCAACAGTACAGACAAAGCATGAGCAAATGAGTGAGAATGAAAAGAAAGAAAGAAAATTCAAAGAAAAGTTATTATGATGTGATGATCATAAAATTAAGCTTGCGACGCAGAAATATGAGACCCATGTGACTGCTAATAACTCTACTAACAATAATGTGTTCTTTTTTGTTTCAGATTTGAAAATAAAATACTATTACAACTAATAATCCTCGATCACAATGCTTTAGACAAAAGAGGAAAAAATATTTTGCGTCACTACTTATTTGGAGACAAAATCATTCAAACCTGTCTCAAAATAAATGCAACTCATTAATATGATAATGATTTATTACTGAGACAAGAAACTCAAAAAAAGGTTGCGTGTCCTAAAAGCTGATATAATAGCAATAAAAAAAAACCCTTTGATTTGATGTCTCTTGCTCAAAGGATGCATTTTTTAAAGGATATATTCCAAATGACCGCCATTGCGCTTTTCTCAGAAATAAATCATTATCATATTTGCATCTATTTTGAGACACTCTGTAGAACGGCCCGGTCCAATGAGACTCCATAAAATATTGAAAAAATCTTTTCATTATTCCAAGAAAACTTTGTTTGATGTTCATTTACGTAAGAATATCAATAAATCTGTCGCCAAATCATGATAAAATATATAGAGCGTCACGCACATAAATAAGTACACACCTGAAATTAAAAAAAATAAAAATTAACTTTCTTGCTATTTACAGATATTAAGTATTATTTAATACCAAACTTTAATGTACTGGAACTACATAATCAAAAAATAAAATTACATAAATATACATACAAGTCTGCTTAATTTTTGATTGCTGCAAATTCCTATTTTTGGTTACAGTTTATAAAGTGTCGAGTTTGGTAACTAATTATACCTAATAATATCCATTTTGTCTGTATAACGTTTCATTATAAATAAATGAAATCTGTCCAGTGGAACCATATAGAAACTAAAAGAAAGTAGGATCTTACATTCTTACTTTTGTTTTATTAATAATACTTTCTTATGTCTTCTATGAAATAGAGACACAATGATCAGGTGAAATATTTTTTGTATATATATATATATATATACATATATACATATAAACACGATAATATACTACATGAAATATATAATAGAAAAACGTTAAGAATTAGTTACTCCTGCACGAAAAATATTTTTAAAATAATCAATAATCATAATAAAGAGATAATTAAGGAATTTAGGGACCGAACAAATAATAATAATAATAATAATAGTAAACAAAACGAATGTAATTGTAAAACTCGAAATAATTGTCCTATGAATGGATTATGTAACTTAAATAATGTAGTATATCAAGGAATTATTTACCCAAAATATTATGGATAAAAAAACTTATTTCGGAATTTCCTCCCCGAAATGGAAAATTAGATTCGCGAATCATAAATTTTCTTTTCCCATGAACATCTGAAACACCAAACAGCCCTATCAAAGCATTTTTGGAGTTTGAAAAATAAAGGTTTAACTCCTGAGATTCAATGGTCCATATTGAAAAAGTCAAATACTCCAAAATGTTTTGATAGTAGATGTAATCTATGCCTAGAGGAAAAAATACAAATGATGATACACCCAGACCCTGAAAAATTGTTAAATAAGAGATGTGAATTAATAGCTAGATGTAGACATAGGACTAAATTTAAACTATAGACAAATTATCATAGATAATGCTTAAATAAAATAACATAGGATTAAATTGAGATTTAAGATAAATGAATAAAAATAAAATAAAATAAAAAAGAATGAGTAGAAACCATGTGATATGCACGTACTCATCAATGGAGGGGTAATTGAATTAATAGGCACGAAAATAAAATTGAAATTAAAAATTAAATAATTCTAATTTTAAATTTTGAATTTAATTTGATATAAGAATTACTGTATCCTTACGTGAAGTTATTAAAGAAAGTTATTTTTATCAAAATTAGTATTAAATCTGGAGTTTTAAGTCGAAAAGTATTTAGATTAAAAAAAAAAATTAATTTACTATAATTCCAACCGGCAATAAATTAAAAAAACCGGAAGAGGGCTAAATGAGGAGAAAACTCTTCACCCTTCTTTCCTGTGTCTATTCTGAATTATTTTATCCATAAGATCTGAAGAAGTCCTGTTAGCTTTTTTTGGTGCTTTTGATTTATATCAAAAACCCATGGATGGAAATAAATTTATAATCCTAATGTGACCGGTTTTTGTTTTTTCTTAAAGAAATTATTGCTCTGTAATGTCACTTACATTGAGCTCTTTACCAGGAAAATTTAAATGTTCACTGTTGAATGTTTTTTTTTTGTCCTGATGGAATTACTCCCAATTCCGGTTTAACTGGACCGAATAATACTATATATATATATATATATATATATATATATATATATATATATATATATATATATATATAAGGGTGGTTCTCAGCCTAACCCAGATTTTAGATTTCTTGCACATTTGTTACTTTGCATGAGCTTCACCAGCAAAGAAATTAAAACAGAAATCTGAATTAGTTTTTCTAGTTTAATTAAAACTGGTATTATTTTGCCTCAACAAAAATCTTCAACTGTGACTCTTCACTCTGGGTGAGGCTTAGAACCTTTTAAACGCCCCTCGTATATATATATATATATATATATATATATATATATATATATATATGTGTGTGTGTGTGTGTGTGTGTGTGTGTAGTTGGACAGCAGTCTTTCATTTAAGCATGTTTGATTGAATAATAAAGACACATTTTGTCTATATAATTTTTTTAAGATCCTCTCAAGTTTCCTGATAAGGGTCTTGGTTTCAGGTTGGAATTGGATGTATTTGTCAAAGCGCTTGGGACAATTTTGGTAAATTCACCCAGCAATTCCAACCTGAAATTAAGACACTTATCAGAAAACTTGAAAGGATCTTAATAGAATTATATAGACAAAACGTGTCTTTATCATTTAATCAAACACACACACACACACACACACACACACACACACACACACACACACACACACACACACACATATGTATATATATATATATATATATATATATATATGTATATATTAATTGCGTAGAAACAGAGACAACACTGTCGTTAACTGTGTCTATGCTATAGGAACGTAGATCTTGATATGATCGATATTGAGTACACTCTCTTTATAAATATACCAAACCACATAACTATATATATATATATATATATATATATATATATATATATATATATACTACCAGTCAAAAATATTTGACTTTCCTCAAAAATTTGTATTCCTCGTCCTAAGGGTATTATTTTTAATGAAACAAGTAAAGCACCACAATATTTTTTATTTATTATACTAAACACTTCTTCAATTACTGTGACCTTCGTATATACAGATATCTTTGGAAAAATTGATTTGAAGGCATTTTCCTTCCTTAGTACTGAATAAAACGTTTTCCAAAAGTTACGTTATACTACCACTTGAACTCTCATTAGACTATATTGTGTGGAATTACTGCTTGCTAGATACTACCAGTTTTACTTATGCAGAGGACATCAGTCACTAGTTGCGTGACAAAGCTGACTGCTTCAAACATCACTACACAAATGAACCAATGTCATGAAAAAATGTGTTAACATCCATTGTGAGGAAAAGACTCCGTGAAGCTGGAATATATTGCAGAACTGCTGTCAAGAAACCACTATTGAGGAAACAAAACAATGTCAAAAGGCTCCCGTAGGCCAAAGCGCACAAACACTGGACAATAGAGCAATGGAATTAAGTCCTTTTGATTGACAAATCAAAGTACGAAATATTTGTGCCAAATAGGAGGGTCTATATACGGCGAAGAGTTGACGAAAGAGCTGCAATTCTCTTGTATCACACCAACCGTAAAGCATGGAGGAGGCCCTGTTATGATATGGGAAGCTTTTGCCTATTGCAAATTTAGGGATTTGCGCCAAATGAAGGGCAAATTGAATCAGAATGGCTATCACAGCCTACGAAACACGATCCCATCTGGAACACGGCTTGTGGGTCAAGGATTTTTGTTCATGCAAGTTAATGACCCAAATCATAGTGGTAAACTCTGTCACAGGTACATTAAAAGCAAAGAGGAACAGCACGTCCTTCTACTGATGTTTTGGCCGGCGCAATCAATGGATTTATATCCCATTGAATTGGTGTGGGACGAACTTGATCGAAAAATCAGAGCTAGACAACCACAATTGCGGCTCACCTTGACAACTTTTGCGGGAAAGCTATCTTCAGTCTCTGGTGGAAAGAAGGCTGAGAATCTCAAAAGTAGTGATAGCGGCGAAAGTTTAAGAATTTTTTTGTTTTTTAGTTTAATTTGTATTTAATATGTCTCTGGAAGACTTCTATTTAGTATAATAAATGAAACTATTGCGTTCCTTAACTTGTTTAATTAAAATAATATTTTTAGGATGAGAAATAAATTCTTTTAAGGGTGTCTATGTACTTTTGACTGGCAGTGTGTATATATATATATATATATATATATATATATATATATATATATATATATATATCATCAAATCGCTCTGATAGTACGAAGTTCCCTGACCTTTGTCATCCAACCCTGTCATCCATCACTCCTAACAAGTCTTGTAGTGTCCACTCGGAGGTGATAAATATAAGTTTTTGCTGGTCGGTCAAAACTGCTGTGTCCATGTTTAGGAGTCCATATATATGTGAATGTATATTATATATTTATATAAATACACGCACACACACTTATACACAGACACACACACATGAGCATAATGAGAATTTTTGTTATATATAATATGTTTTCACCCGGGAGCGAAGTTAGAATGTTTTTTGTGCTCGATTTTGTTGTGAATTTTGTGAGCTCAGGTACAGGGTATCAGAGGGAGGAGCCAAAGGCTGAGGGTTAAAAAGATTGAAAACATTAATTCGAACTCAGTTTCGTTTTCCGCCTCGATAATATCAGATGCTAGGATTTTATTAATAACAACAAACTTAAAAAGCAAGTAAATAGGTTTAGTAACTTCTGTCCCTTTTCTAATTTTTGCTTTCTGGTTGGCGAGCCGTTAAAAAAATCTGTAATTGTGTAGCTAAAAAAATTGTCGTTAATAAATAATTGTTAATAAACATGTCAAAAATTAAAATTCCAAAGGAAATGGCTTCTAGACAATTTTTTGCCTCGTTTTCACAAGTTGAAAATAGGAATTTAAATTGCAGCTTTCAATCTCAGTTTCTGTAACTGAACCCGAATAAGAAAAATGGTTGCAAACTATACCGACAGCCACTGGGCGTTTCTACATTACTCGACAGATTTCACTACCCGCACCCAGTATCTCCCTGCTTTGACTAATATTGATAAAAAGCTACTCATTCTACTAGAGGTCAAAGTAAAATTTAGTAGAAAAGAATTCAGTTGGTTAAAAAAGTTCTATAAAAGACGTCATCAGAAGAGAAACTTCGTTATCCCATGACAAACTAATTAAAAACTATGAACAATGGGTTGGTGCAAAAATAATTGCTGTTTATAACCATACAATTTAACATTTTTGTAGAGTGAGCGACACTTTTTGTTGTTTTTTTCAAAAGCTCAATGTAAAGTATTTTCCTAATTGCTGCTGGTTCATCAAATCAATGTTAATGTACAGAAACATCGATAGAAGGCCCCATTATGGTGTAGCATTGTGTGAAGGTTGTTTTGTAAAATAACATATTGAAAGGTGAGTACTTGATTGTTTTTATGCAATTGTGCTGTGACGCACAATTACAAATCAAATTATCTTTTTTTTTCATCTATGAGGAATTGATGGTTTTAGTTTCTTTGTTTAATGGCATATCAACTCTTTTTTGGTTATTTAATGCCAAAGCCATTCTCCTAGAAGAACAGTAATGGTACTATTTAACCCATAGCTGGGAGGATAAGGGGGTTCAAATCTTTTCCAATGGTATTTGCCCGAAAGTGAACGTAATAGTGCGACCGGAGTACGAACTCGCGTACTACAATTCCGCAGTTCATCGCTTTAACCATTCACACCACCAGGACACACCCCTCGAATGATTTTTCATATATGATTAATTGACTTTAACCTGCCCTCCATTTTGCAAATTTTCTGGAAATTATTCTCCCACTCTACAAGGATTAAAAAATCATCTCCCTGCAAGACATTTGAAGCAATGCATATATTTACTCAACCCTTTCGCAAATTTTGACTGCCGCCCTATAGAGACATGCTTTCTGCGGTGTGTGTGTGTGTGCTCCGCATTAAACCGACCTTGTGTCAAATTCCAGCACCTTAGGGTGGGGGTTGATAGATATCATACATGGTTTGAAGTATTTCTATCAAATACTATTAATTCATACGCAACTCCTGGATTTCAAGTGACTATTCCTATTTAACAATAATCATTTGTTTGTATTCTTCTCCAATACTGAAAAATTTTCTAGCATCTATTGGACTCATAGATGAGAGCTTAGCTGGTACTAAAACGGCGTCAAAGGGGACTCGTAGTCATGGCAACAAAGGGTTACTCCACACTCTCAAAAGTTCCATAACTGGAACCCTACCACCGGATGCATTTTTGTGTTAAACCCAGTATAAGTCTTTTTTTAGTGGAGGAGGTCTTATCATCGGTGTATTCTAAGCCCTACCGATAGGGATCCTTTTATTATGGTATATTTTAAGTGTGTTGCTTTATTAAAAGTTGCTGTTAATTAGTCAATTACTGTTTAGCTATGTCAGTTAATTAGTTAGCTAATTGATAATGCTGTTATTGTTATTAGTTATTATTGTTAATTGTTATTATTGTTAATTGTTCTTAAATCAGGGGAAATTAGGCTAGCTCAGGAGATGTTTTCTGCTTGTGGAGAACGCTTGTGTGAAGGTTGGATTCTGGGTTAAAGCTGGTACAACAGAAGCTATTAAGTAGTATTGACTATTTTATCAACGTCAAAAATCACTAATTAAGCGTGAAACTTTTAGTCTCATTTGTATAAAAAAACATGTTTTACTTATATTGTAGCGCTATCTATTGATGCTCATAATTTGATCTATTTTCTTCTGCTCGTCAATTTCTTTTTCTCGGTGACAACAATTGTAATTAATCAACCCCCCCTCTCTCTCTATATATATATATATATATATATTGGGCACGGCAGAAATACCTACCACATTTTTAACTGTCACCCGTGTGACGCAAGTGAACATAGGCAAATGGTAAGGGTAGCTCCATCTAGTAAAATGTCTTATAATTTTTTTGAAGATACGATCAGTTACAATCATGGTTTGGACCGGTGCACGCTATGCGTTTGGTGTTGAAAAGATTTTTTTTTAAGACAGGTTAATCTGTCATTGCCATGCAGAGATATTTTCGTGTTCATTCCATGCTATATAGGAAAGATACTGTTTGCGATAGAATTTTCAAACTATCACTGTTACGATTTTCTACTCGTAGCAACATTATTCACTTGCACCACACATGTGGCATTTAGAAATGTGGGAGATTTTATTTTATCGTATTCTATATATATATATATATATATATATATATATATATATCATAAAAGTATTGGTTGTCACTATCTCACTTCGTGGGTTTAGGTTTGTGGCATATATATATATATATATATATATATGTGTGTGTGTGTGTGTTTGTGTTTATGTGCATGTGTGTGTGTGTGTGTGTGTGTGAAAATGGTTCGGTATTGTCAACAGTTTCAAGCATCTTTTTGAGTTCTTGGAATATCTCCCCATGATTAATTAGGAAGACTGTTGTACAGATTTTGAACAGGAAACATTTCTTTGAGTTTCAGACAAATGAAACTTTCGTTTTAACGGCATGTATGTATTTGGCCAACCCCTCCGCCACAGGCAAGATGTGACACTAGGTTAGAGAACCAAGTTTGTCCTACTATTCACTCATACCAGTTGCAGGAGGAGAACAGGTCCAAGCTCATTTGCGCGAAATGAAACGTAATCAAGATTTGAACTCATGTCGTCTATTCCATTTTCCTACGGTGATAACCGTTACGCTAAGCATGTATTTGAAGAAGTTTTTTTAAATAATGTGGTTATTTTTCTTGTATTTCTTTTATTTTCCAGTCATCAAAATAGATATGCACATTTTTGCTCAGGAAAAATGGTAAGAGATAAAATATTTTGATGAAATAATTCTTACAACGAAATTCTACTGATGTAGGAACTGGAATATAATATACTCCACAAAAAGTTCTGAACATTAACAAAATATTTATTATTATTATTATTATTTTACTCCTTTGAGAAATTTTCACTCCAGCGTTAGCTGATGGCTTTTCACTGGAGCTTGAGTGACTGCAAGTCTCCTCAAGTTTCCATGACTCTTCTCAGTATTCTGGTCGATCTTTATAATGCTGTAGTCTGAATGGTCTCGGCCCGTCCTCTTATTTCCAAGTCTTCCAGTCCCTTTACCAATCCTTTGGGAATTGTTCCGCTCAAACGAATTACAATTTGTATTACAGTCACCTTCATGTTCCATAGTTTTTTTAGTACTCTTGCAAGGTGTGACACGGTGTTGGGCATTCGTTGAATGGGTGTGTGTGTGGATGCTAGTCAGAGATTCTCTTTGTCTGTTTTGGCGCGAAACCCACACAAAGGGCTTGCGCGCGTGATCTCCCACGAGACCGGAAGGACGAGGGAAGGAAGGTCCCAGAGATCAGTCGGCAAAAGAGAAGAGAAGGAGACAGTCGGCATGACAGAGCAGTCAAGAGAAGGGCACTCAGCAGAAGGGGATGGCAGAGACCAGTGGGCAGAAGGAGGCAGTCAGAAGATGAAAGCAGGGCAAAGAAGAGAGAAGAATAGAAGTCAGAAAGACGACTTCTAAGACCTGTTGACCTACAGAGGCCGGGTTAACCAACGCGAGAAGATGTCAGCATTGCTTGTGGTTTTGTGAGAGTTTTCGCTCGAGAACACGCTGGCGTTAGCTCACAGAATGCACAAAAAGTATCACGAACTTCCTCCTCTTACGCTTGGAAAAAAACTCAAGCCCGTGTTTGTTCTTTTCTTCCATCTTCTCGGTTGTGTTTTGCGTATCTGTAATGAATATGAGATACCCCCGGCCAGAGATGAGAAAAAGCCCTCGATGAATCTCTGGCCATGAGTGGTTTAAGGAAGTTGAGATAGTGGGGTCGGCCGGCAGATATTGGCACAAAGGTCTTGGTACTTATCTCTCTTTTCGCTTTCTTTTAATTGTACTCTGTGGTCCACCGGGACGGCAAAGTCCACTATTCGGCCGGTTTTCTTTTCTTTTTTTTTGGACTATCACTTAGTATGGTCATCTTGCCAAGATTAGGGGATGTGTTTGTACAAACCCAGAGAAGTTCATGCGTCTCATTGTCTTGGAGGGTTTCTGGGTATTACATATATCTCTTGTTCGTTTGGTCAAATTTCATTTTCTTGCACAATTCCCAGTGGATTACTTTCCCCAACCAGTTGCGTCTAGATTTATACTCTTTTTGCGCTAATTTGCTGCATTTGCTTATTATGTGATTGATCGTTTTGTCTCCATCATTACTCAACCTACATTTCCTAATTTGTTACGTTTTATCTGTTAACATAGTTTGTCCTTATGGCGTTGCTTTGTGCTGCTATTAGGAGGGACTCACTTTCTCTCTTAAGATTTTCCTTTCTTAGCCATATCCAAATCTACTCATGTGAGGTTTCACTAGTTTTTCGCATGAAATATCCATACAGTTGTTTTTCTTCCCCCTTTTGTTTCCTAGTTATTGCTGTTCTGTTGATACTTGTGTTGTTTGTGTTGTTTCTGGTCACTGTAATAAGTCTTTGTTCGCACTTTTTTATGTTGTCTTGAAGTCATCGTATCGAAATATCGACGCTTCCTTCAATGCTGCTGAATTCTCTCCCTCCTTCTTTTCTTGACACATATATTCTGTCTGTGTCATCGTTAAAATGTAAGACCTTATGCATTATCATTAGTTTTCTTGTTCTCTGTTGCATTTGTTGAAGTTCTCTCCCCCCGTTCATTTCAAGAATGGTCCCGAGTATCTTACAAGGGGAACAGTCCAGGTGTTTATCCCTTTGATGAGATTTCTACAATATAGTTTGGTTTCGAGTAGTTTTCTTGTTCTCCTGAGATACTCTTTTAAATCTTTTTTTTTCATCTCCATTGATTATGTCTGCTTCCAATATTCTGAAGTTCTTGTAAATTTCATTTTCTACGAGCGGTTTGATTTTTTTTGATTTAGTTCTTTCCGTCAGTTGTCATTTTCCGCTTTTCATTACTAGCATGGCACGTTTTTCAATGCCAAATTCCACCCCTATATCCTGATTGTATATTCTCACTGCCTGTATTAGTGTTTCCAATTCTTTTTCATTTTTAGTAATTTTCCTGCGATTTAGTAAGTTTGTATCTGTCAGCACATTTCTTAAGTACGGGGTTGAGTGGCATCATCGCTATTAAAAATAGTAATGGTGATAGTGTCTCCCTAGAATATAACTCAGTGGATTTTCATTTTAGCTAAACGTTTTCCTCCAGCTGTCAATCCCAATTTCCAGTTTTTCCTGGTTTCCTCTATAAACTTTGACTTTGTCGGATATCTGGTACATTTTGAAACAGTCTATGATCCAGCTTTGCAGGATTATATCGTATGCTTTTTTTGTTGTCAATCCATCCCATGGCAACTTTTTTCGTCTCTTTTTGCTCTTCTTGAGGATACGTTGATCAATAGATTGTAGATCATCTGTTATTCGTTTTCCTTTGTGGCATCCTTTCTGTTCTTTGGGGAACAGTCCGAGGCTTATTAGCGAGTAGTAAATCTTAATTTGTGCAGTTAGTATTTTCCCCATTATTGGTCGGACAAAAGTTTATTTGAATTAAGACATAGAAATTATTAAAAAGATAACCCGTCTGGGGTTATATTCTTGTAAAATTCAACTGATTCTGCGTTAAAGAATGATTAATTCTGGAGGAGGCTTATTGTATTAACACTTTGAAATTGCAATTCTAAAAGATAAATCACAATTCTCACAAATTTAAAATTAAAGTAAATTCAAATATCAAAAACAAAATTCAAGCATATGAATTAAAAATGTTTGCTCATCAAAGATTGTTCATTTAGGGAGGAGAAACAAACCCAATCTATCTATCTATCATGACATAAAAAAGCCAATAAGAATTTGATGTGCTCAGTCAGGCTTAGGGTGTTCTAGAAGTAAAAATCTGGATTAAACCCTCTGCTAATACTTCATGGACCAGCGCAGTAAGGTAAGGTTCATTGAAGTACATGCCTTTTGAACTATAACTATGTTCTATTAGGTAATGATATATGATTGAAAATTCTAATGCATCTTTATCTATATATCTATCTATCTTGGTATGTATGTATGTATATATCTATCTATCTATCTATCTATCTATCTATCTCGATGAACATACATACATTGAGTGCTACGCCTAATGTAATGGTTCGCGAGTCAGGCTAGCTGACTATTACTATTTACTTCTATTCTACTCGGTCTCCGATGCATCTAGCCTTGTACTAAGCTTAGTAAATGACTATAGTCATAAAGTAATAAAATCTTTTTATTACTTATAAGGTAATACAATCTTGTTATTGTTTTTTTAAAATATAATTTAACGTCTAACAAAAGTCTCATTTATAATTTTATCGTATCATAGCAAATAGAAAAAAAATTAACGTTTATCATGACTGCTCTGTAAATAACGACGTTTACCAGAACATTTGATTGCAACAACAGACGAATCTTCTAGGAGAGTTTTCCTAGTTAAGCGAGGGATAAGAAGCGATGGAAGCTGTCAAAACCTTAAGATTATCAATGAATTCAATCAACCGATCATATATGAAAATTCGTTCTTTGGCTCCTTTATCCACCATCCCCAACACGAATTTTGATTTCTCATTATAGAGAAGCAGATTGAACAGCCGTTATACTGACCCAATGCACCCTATTTCGGTGTTGTCAGCGCTGACTAACTTCATCATCTGCGACTGACGAGGATGACAAAAGCCAGCAGGACAACGATAATGAGAGAAACTCGTCTATTGCAATGGTTAGCGAGCGAGACCAATAGACCATTATTCCGGAGTACCTCATACATTTAGCCGAGTGCTAAGCTAATTGATTGATTAATTGATTTCAACGGCATGTCAACCCGTTTTGGATTATTTTATATCTTGAGGTAATGGAATTGCGTTTATTGTACATTTATATCTATATTTTTTGAGTAATTGTTTTTTAAGAGTTTTTTCCACACAATTATAAGATATCGAGTATTCCAATCTAATACAAATAATTTGCACACAGGTTTATAGTTTCAACTATAATGCTAATAACTATATGGTTTCAAGTATCTATTTTTATTTGATAATTGTTATTTGTCAGCGCACAGTTATATGGTTTTAGGTAACTATTTCTATCTAATTCTATTTACCAACCCCTCCGCTCGGGCAGGATATGACACAAGGTTAATTTTTAAGCGGAGTTTAACAGGTTTGAATTCAGAGTTTTCCTTCTCCTAGACTAGTTGCCTCACCAAGGCTGAAGAACCCAGTCTGTCCTACTATTTATCCATAGCTGGAGGGAGAATAATTGGATTCATACCTTTCTCAAGGGTATTAGTGCTATGTGAAATGCAATCAGTCTCGTCCAGGATTTTGAACTCGCGTCACCGTGTCCATTTCCTACGAAGATAACCATTACACCATTTCTATCAAATAGTTGTCATTTGTTTGCACACAGTTATAAGGTCTCAAGTATCTTATAATAATTCTTGGTAAACAATTATAGGTTCTTGTAAATATTCTGAATATAAATAATTTACATTTATATGACATCAAGTATTTCTATCGAATAAAAATATTTTTGGTGTGGGGTGTGTCATTGGCGATGTGGCTTAAGTACTGGACTGTGGCAGCGTAGTGAGTTAGTTCGAACTCCAGTCGTGCTATTATGTTCATTTTTGGATTCATACCCTTGAAAAGTTATAACCCCCTTATTCCCACAGTTATAGTACCACTACTGTTTTTCTAGCTTTGGCATTAAATAACCCACGGAGGTTGATATGTAGTTAAACAGATCACTTTCAAACAGATCTATTTGAACCCCTCGACAGAAACAGGGAATAATGACAATGAAAGGATACATTATCCTCCTTAGGGCTCCAAAACTAGAGTCTCACCACTGGATACATTTTTCTATCATACCCAGGACACCCACTTTATCTTCAGAGAATACAGTCAGAATATTCTAAAGCTCACCGACAGGGTCGTTAAACTTAGTAAAAGACAAAATGATAATGATACGACACAATATTCGAATATTTATGACAGTGCTCAAGGGTAGACAAAAATACGCACATATGTGCTTTGGGTATATATATATATATATATATATATATATATATATATATACAGAGAACATCATTTTAGTGTAGAGGATAGGAATTCCATTACAAATACAATGAGTTTGATTCTTCGTCTGGATGCTGTACACTTATCATCATGCGCTATACAAAATTGTGTTTAGCAAATACCTTCCCATATATATATATTCACCCAACCCCACTGCAATAAGCAGGATGTGACTCAAGGTCAATTCATTATTTACCCATAGCTTGAGGGAGAATAGTTGGATTCATAACTTTCCCATAGGTATTAGCACTATGTGAAATGCAGACTCGTGCAGGATTTGAACACGGGTCACCGTGTCCATTTTCTATAACAATAACCATTAAATCACAAACGTCTCTCTATCTCTGTCTGTCTGTCTTTCTCTCTCTCTCTCTATACATATAGCCAGAAACACGATATTCTAGGTATGAGATTAAACGGCTCTGGAGATTGTGTCGTAGCTTTCATAATCATTACTTCCAGGTCCACGCTGTTAGGATCCCATCTATGGGTCAAATAGGATTACCTGAAATTTATTAGCATTCGATACGAATACTTGATGCCATATAACTGTGTGCAAACAAACAATTGTAACAATTGCGATTAAAAAATGATTGTCATGTAATTTTGAAAATATGAGTAGTCATGATTATTATGAAACATTTACAAATTAATCAAATTTTAGCATTAAATGACCCATAGGGAGTAAAGAAAAAACAACAAAACAACAAACAAAACCAAAAAACACATTTATATACACAACTATGTACTAGGAGGCACGCTTAGTGTCAGACTCATGGTCGTTGGAAATGGAATCGGTGACGATTTCAAATCCTTGATGAGGCTTTTATCGTCTCATTTCGCGCAAACGATTTTGTTCTCCTCCCAGCAAAGGGTAAATAGTAGGACAGACTAGGTTCTTTAGTCTTGGTTAGGCAACCAGTTTAGGAGGAGAGAAATTCTAAATTCAAATCAGCAGTATACCTATAAAAATTGACTTTGTGTCCTGCTAGTGGTGGATTGCTTGGGTAAGTACACACATATATACAAGTGTTGTCCAAAAAGAAATCGAACTTTGCCAAGGATTAATTTTTATCTTTACAAACAAATTAAGGAGACTTGTCTTCTTCAAAATATTCACGTCAACTGTTATTATCTATCTATCAATGTATTCTAACCTCTCCACACGAGCAGGATGTGACACATAGTAAATTTTTTAGCGGAGTTTATCAAGTTTGAATTCAGAGTTTTCTTTCTGAAAGATTGATTCCCATATCAAAGTTAAAGAGCCCGATATGCCTTACTATTTACCAATAGCTGGAGGGAGAATAGTTGAATTCACACCTTTTCCAAGGGTATTAGCGCTATGTGAAATGCAAACAGCCTCATCCAGGATTTGAACTCAAGTCACTGAGTCTATATCCTACGACGATATAAATTGCATTACGAGCGCCTCTCACACTCTCCCTTTTCTCGGTGTATATATATATATATATATATATATATATATATATATATATATATATATAAAACTTCCAGTAACCGAATTTTAGGTTTCATGATAATAATATTTTTAGGTTTATACTTGCCCTTCTATTGTGGGAACGAGCAATTTTAATGAATACTTTTTTATTTGCATTTCTCTCTTATATATACGTTGTTGAGTATATATATATATATATATATATATATATATATATATATATATATATATATATATATATATATATATGTTCAACAGTATTCTTATTTTAGATCTTAATCTTGGGAAATTGAACAATTGAAAATTTAGACAGAAAATTTAGACCAACCCACCGTTCGCTAATCTCTTTCTCATCATATCTAAAAGTTCTTCGTTTTAGAATTTGTGCAAATATTTAAGGTTTGTTGAAGCTGGAGCAATGGGTTGACGTCAAAGTACACATTCTGAACATGGTTACGGATACTTGTATTAAGTATAGACGCTTGCTTGGGCTGTGTATAGAAAGATGGCTGCTTGACGCCATATTGGCTAATATTCTGTCGCCCTTAGATATCGAATTATAAAGACGAAGAAAAGGTCTTTGAAAGTGAGAAGTAATCTCCTTAAAATAATCTCCTGTGTCACTATTTGGGTCTTATTACTGCAAGACAGAAAGCAGATGAAAATAAAGTTGAAAGATCTTTTCAGACGCATATAAAATTCTTGTCCGACGACAAGAATCACTAATCTGATGTCTGTATTTTCGCTTTATATTTATTTCGCACTTTTTTTTCTTTTAGCATAGATTGATTACGCTTGCCGACTTAAAGGGCAGTGATTGTCACTGGAGTCTACGATATTACGGATAATGTTGCTAAATCAAAGCTCAGGGTTAGTGTGACTGAGTTCACCAACTAAGAGGTTTAAGGGACGAGCTAGATGATCTGGAAGAGACCCTGATTGATATCTGTGATTTTTAATCCCAACTTGATGAGTTGCTTGGGCTAAATTGGCGTCTGTCGCGGGAGGGTTATGGGTCAGATTTATTGCCTGCAT